>CANSZD010003432.1:0-260000 GCA_947648045.1 Beta corolliflora
TAACATTACAAAACTACAATTTGTTTCATAAAAGGGACAAAGTCAACACGATATGCTGCAACTGATTTTATGTGTGAGGATTTGGATGAGTGTGTCCAGTACAAGATGTTTATAGTGTGTAAGCACACTTTCCTCGTTCCCCCTGTTGTCCATGTTCCTGTAGTTGATTCATTTTTACTTTATTGAAATTGCTGAGTTTTGACTAGCTTAACAGGGTGGATGCCTACATTATTCTTTCTCTTCTAGATATTTGATTCGGATATCAGGTTGTCATTTTTTGTACTTTCTGAAATTCAAACCATACACCTTAAAAGTCAAGTATTACTTGCTTCATATGTCCCTTCTATCTAATGCATAGTGCACCAACGGGTTTTGTTCTTTTATTCTATAATATGTAATTGCTTATGGGTGGAAGGTAAGATTGCACTTGGCCACAGGTTGATCACTTTACATGGATCTGTCTAGATTTGTGTCAGTTTGAGAAGATTCTTGTGTAAAGGGACCTTGGGCAGTAAGGTTTCATGTTTAATATAAAATTTACCAAAGCTTTCAACATGGACTATGCAAAACTTTGTGAACGGGATTATCTTATGTGGTTACAGTTGAACTCAACATCAAGCTCTTATTCCCAGTCTAAACTAAGACAACTTTGATCTGCAGTTAGCCAACTTGTCAATTTTAGTTAGGCTAGGATTGTTTTCATCCTGTTGTCTAACTGGAACATCGAATTCTTCCTAGTATATGGGAGCACCTCCAGTCTTTGACCCAGATTAAACCTTCACTGCTTCCCTTCTTCATATCTAGGATCAATATTCAAACTGCTTATAGCCTTATAGCAATCTTCTTCATATCTAGGGTGATCTGCTGGGGGCTTGTGTGGGCATAGGCAGCAGTATTAAGTGATGCATTAGTAATAGCAACGTGACTGCTGGGCAGAGGTTGTGGCATACTGTGGATGTGTGCTGGGTGTGTACTGAGATGTGTGCATGCTAAGCGGATGTGCTTTAGGTCTAATAGATGCTAGGATGCTGTAGTACCTTGTGTTGGTGGGTGCTGCAGGTCGCCAAGGGCTGCTGCTATGGGCTCGGGTTGTTGGGCTGGGCCAGGGGTGTGCGGCTGTTGGCTTTGAAGCTGTGCATACTCTGATGCTTCTGTTGGCATTGAGATTTACTGGTGTGTGTGGACTTGTGGGTTAATGAAAACTCGTCACTGCAATGTTTTAATGCTGCTACGTTTTGATTCTTGCTCATTACTCAAATGTGTGTTCTTGGGTATCTGCCTATTGTTCTAGCTACTCTCAGTCTGATTGTGCATTGTTGGATTATTTTTGCAGGTGGAAAATTCTTTTTGGACTGTGGGACTGCGATTGTCTTTGAGAGAATTAGAACTTCTAGGATCTTATTTATTTTAGTTAAACTCTTTATATTATTGTTATTGAGGATGGCATTCCTCTTTAGAGACTATATTAGTTATATAAAGCATATGCGATGTACAAGTTACATCTTATACTGTGTGCTTTTAAATTTCGTTACTCTAATCATAACGGTAATTAGTACCCCGTGCAATTTGTCAAAAGAAGTACCTATGATTATATAGGTTCATGTATGTATAATTTTGTCCATCTTAAAATTGCCACAATTGTATCACTTTTGCTTATCAATTTTTTCGTATGTATAGCTATGCATTCTATAATTGCTACATCTCTTGAGATATAGACTCGGTTTTTGGACTTATTTTCAAAGAAAATAAGTAGAAAATAAGTTCAACGAAATAAGTTCAATTCGCAAAAATAAGTAAAAATAAGTTCGGTCAAAAAAAATAAGTTCGGTTCCTAAAATAAGTTCGGTTCAGCAAAAATAAGTTCGTTCCACAAAATAAGTTCGGTTCGAAAAAATAAGTTTAGTGTTTCATGCAATGTCGTAATTATTATTTTTGTTTTCAATATTACTATTACTATTGTTATTATTATTATTGATATTATAATTATAATAACGATGAATTTGTATTTTATTTATTTATTATTTATTATTTAGTATTTATTATTTATTAATTATTATTATTATAATTATTATTTAGTATTATTATTTATTATTTATTATTTATTATTATTATTATTATTATTATTCTAATTATTTATTATTATTATTTATTATTTATTATTATTATTATTCTAATATTTAGTATTATTATTATTTATTATTTATTATTTATTATTATTATTATTATTATTATTTTATTTTATTAATTTATTATTTATTATCTATCATTTATTATTATTATTATTTATTAATATTATTATTATAATTAATTATTTATTATCTATTATTAATTATTATTATTATTATTATTATTATTTATTTTTATTAATTTATTATTTATTATTATTTATTATTATTATTATTATTATTATTATTATTATTTATTATTTATTATTTATTATTTATTATTTATTATTTATTATTTATTATTTATTATTTATTATTTATTATTTATTATTTATTATTTATTATTTATTATTTATTATTTATTATTTATTATTTATTATTTATTATTTATTATTTATTATTTATTATTTATTATTTATTATTTATTATTATTATTATTTATTATTATTTATTATTTATTATTTATTATTATTATTATTTATTATTAATTATTATTTATTTATTATTTATTTATTATTTATTATTTATTATTTATTATCTATTATCTATTATTTATTTTTTATTATTTATTATTTATTATTTTTTATTATTTATTATTTATTATTATTATTTATTATTATTTTTTATTTATTATTTATTATTATTATTATTTATTATTTTTTATTATATATTATTATTATTATTTATTATTATTATTATTTTTTATTTTTTATTTTTTATTATTTATTATTATTATTATTATTATTTATTATTATTATTTATTATTTATTATTTATTATTATTAATATTATTTTTTATGATTTATGATTTATTATTTATTATTTATTATTATTATTATTATTTTTTATTATTTATTATTTATTATTATTTATTATTTATTATTTATTATTATTATTTATTATTATTTATTATTATTTTTTATTATTATTTTTTATTATTTTTTTATTATTATTATTATTTATTATTTATTATTATTAATATTATTATTTATTTATTATTTGTTATTTATTATTTATTATTTATTATTATTATTTATTATTTGTTATTTATTATTATTATTTATTAATTATTATTTTTATTATTATTTATTATTTATTATTAATTATTATAAAATAATAATAATAAGTATTGATAATATTATGTTAATATTTATTGATTATTATAATAATAAGTATTGATAATATTATGTTAATACAGTTTAGTTTAGCAAAAATAAGTTCAGTTCAGCAAAAATAAGTTCGGTTCGGCCAAAATAAGTTCGGGCCAAAGAAAATAAGTTCGGTTCACCCAAAATAAGTTCGCTTTAGCAAAAAATAAGTTCGGTTCGCGAAATAAGTAAAAATAAGTTCGGCTCAAAGAAAATAAGTTCGGTTCGCCGTAAAAATAAAATAAGTTCCGGTTCGGCTTACCAAAAATAAGTTCGAAAAGCATGCGCTATACTACTAAATTTGGTTAGGATTTATTTGTATTGAAGATCACCCCTAAGTTGAGTGTCTATAAGAGGTGTTCATTTACTAAATAACCTAAATTTAACTGTCTTAAGAGGAACAATTTCTATTTGTCGATTGTATTCTAGTAACCATCTGTTAACGAATATTTCCCCTTAAATATGTTAGTTTGAGTAATGAACTCAAGCCAAACCCTCATTCCAAGGGTTCAAGGGTTTATTGTCTAGTTTTGAGGATATTTTACAAATTAACTAAAGTTAACCCCTTGAAATCAAGACTTTAGGAATAATTTTAAAAGTGTTAGAAGTTAATGAAGGATCATCTATTAAACTTTAAACTAATTACGTACTTCTATAAATTAATATTAATTCATTCTCAGATGGAATTTGATAAGGGGTGGTTGTAGAAACACAATTCATCGTTTTTGGTGGTCTTTTTTTGAAGGATTTTAAATCTAGATGATTCTCATTTGAATGTGATTTAGTAATAATCATTGTAAATATAAATAAATATAAAAGATTTTTTTTCTATTTTTAGCACTCAATCGATTTATAACTAAATGAACTTGGTTTTTTAGCTTTGTATACTATGGATACATGTTATAAAGTGACTAATATAATCTTGGAAGATTTTTAAAAAGAAAAAGAGAGTGCTGCTCTTGATTTAAATTATGTAATTATGTCTAGAAACCAATTTATCATATATTTCAATGGTATGAATATATTCAAGTTATTAATTGTGTATAATTGTTAGGCACCTCTCTATAAACATCATTGAATTAGTTCAAGTGAACCCAACTTTACATATTTCTCAACTTATTTTTGCTAAACTTAATTTTATTCAGCTTATTTAGCCATTTTTTAGAAATATTGGAAAAAGTCTAAGAAAGTTTAATATAGTTAAGTAAAGTTAAGAAAGTCCCCCTAAAAAGTTCATAATAATTACATAGAGTCGAGAAAGTACAAAAAAAAGGTACATTATTTTTTGTAATTTTTTAATACAAAAATATCGATTTTTGACTTGAAATTATCCATTCCTAATCAACAAGACTAACAAGGAGCTTTATTTATCATTAAAGAATATTATTTGATTCGAAAACATGTATAGTGGTCAACAGTAAGGATAAATATTTATGTAAAGTAAATAATTTTTTTTAACTTGTCTATCTAATCATATCAAAAAAAAGGAAAAAAGAAAAATTTCTTGTATGATTTGGACAAAGTTGGTGAATGCAGTGGTGATTGTGGGAGAAAGTATGGGAGCATATCCGGTATGGGCCAACACTGTCCATACGGGGGTATGCAAGTAATTTGACAGAAAAGACAAAAAAAAAAGTAAAGTGGACCAAATGTTAAAGTTGACTTAATGGCAATTTGCATAACTCGATCATGTAGGAGAGAACTCAAATCACCTGTTATATGAATCAGATCAACTATAATGTGAATCAGATCATGCATGTATGTATGTAAATTTGTATGTAATTCAATTTGTATAAATCAGATCTTATATGTTATGAATCAGATTTAGTTCTATATGTGTTCAGATCTTGTTGTGTATGAATTGGATCTTAATAATGCTCATTTTGTTTGTCTTAAGTAAAAAATCCCAAAAAAAACAAAAAAAAACAGAAAAGAAGCAATTATTTACAACTTTGCCACGGTATGGACATTGTTGGCCGATACCGGATATGCGCCTATCACAACTCGTGATTGTGGTGGAAGAGAGAGGTTCAATGTATGAGGGAGTGAGAGAAGATGATAGAGAAATTGTAGGACGAAGTATTGGTAGCAATCGAGCTATATTTGAAATTTGAAACGGAGTTGTCTAGAATTTACCGACTTTTTAAGATGAGTTCGTTATTGTCGGGGTCTATGATTTTTTGAGTCGAGTTCGGTCAAATAAGGTCGGATCCATTTTGTATATAGGTGAAATTCGGCGGATTAGTGAGATCAACTCCATTATGTGAGAATATTGGGGGGTCTTGAGGGGAGTCGTAAGGGGAGTCTTATGGCAAGACTCAACAAAGACTCCTCTCAAGACTCTTGCTACTGCAAATGATATTTTTGGGTAAATTTGGGTAAAGTTTTGGACAGAGTCTTGAGTTGGATCTTGATATTCAAGACTCTTGCCATGCAAATGATATTTTTTTGGCCAGTAAAAAAATGCCATGTGTCTTTTTTCTTTTTTGTGGAGTGAGTTTGAAGAGAGTATGAGGAATAAAGTATAAAATTAGAATGAGTCTGAAGTCAGTCTGTAGAATTAAAATTTAGTGAAAAGTTGATGTGGCACAGTCTGAAGTTTGGAGTTGAGTCTCAAGGATAAACAATATGAATATTGGTAGTCTGAAGGGGAGTCTTGAGCAAAGACTTTGAGAGTCTTGAGCAAAGGCTATGCAATAATGTTGAAAGAAAGAGTGTGGAGTCTTGGAGTGAGTTTGATAATCCAAAACTCCATTCAAGACTCATGGCATGTAAAGGGTTAAATTTACACTGGCCAAAAGTTGGACATTTGCTTTTTTTTTGTAAAATCAATTTAAAACATAGTACGAATAGAATTTGAGAGATAAAGTGTGGAAAGACGTGTGGGCAATGCGAAGTTTGGAGTTGAGCTCGGGCGATAAACTCACCTTAGCCTACGAGTGATATGTGAACCGTGCATATTCGGACTCACTTTTAGTTTTCCTTTTAAAGTTTCATCCTCCCTCCAACGTCGCTATCCGAGGTTTTCTTTCTAGTTTCGGCGCAAACCTTCTAAATTCTCAGGTGAGTTGTTGATTCGCTTACTGAAACACCCAATTTTACTATCAATCAATCACCCTTTAAACACCCAGTTATACCATGAATCTATCGCCCTTAATCCGCAACACCCAACAATTGCAGTTCAATTTATGCTCCAATTTCTGTGAGTTGGGTCTTTTAACTGTTCATATGCTTGAAATTGACGTATACATTTTCACAAGGACTTTACAGCATACAATTCTTCAACAACAATTGCTTCGTATATTTATAGTTGCTTCCTCTTGAAAATTGTGAATTTTAATTTTAGCCTGGCTGAAAGTGCATTTCTTTGTTGATTGAGATTTTGCCCTTTTCATGGAGTTAGTTTTTGTTGAATCTGTTGCCATTTTCCTTTTCATTTCATTTTTGGGTATCTCTGATTTTCTTACCATTTGATTATTGTGTTGTAGGAGCCATACTAATTCTATTTTAGCTGCACTTATGTTTGCTGAGTGGTTAGCTGGTTTGGTAATTGTTAAAAGCTGTTCATTGAGCTTCATCAACTGTGAATAGTCGCGGTTGCTGGTTGTGGTGATTACATTTACAATTTTGGATTCTCTTTCGAAGATGTAATTCTTGCAATATAAGGTGGGTTCTATTTGAGTTTGCTGTTTTTGTTAGGATTATTCTCTGATGATAATAATAACTTAAGAAGGATCAATTAAATTCTATGAGCGTGCACTTTATAGATATAATAGTTTCGTATTTAATAGGGTTGTAAACTTGTAATAAAAGGCAGTCTACTTGCCATTGTGTGCCATAGACTACAGGAACCGTATCTCGTCTAGGAGAGTGGAAGCGTAGTATTTCTGATTTGCATGATGTAGTGTGAATCCTCTAGCAATTCTTTCTTGTTCACATTGTCGTCATGATAAAGTCCTTTTAGGAACTCCCCATATTGTCGTATTTCTTATGTAATCGCAATTCATCACTGCAGTTATGGCTCTCATGTGAAATTTGATTATGAATTGGGGATTACCATATGATACTTTTCGTCTCAATCTGCGATTCAAAAAAAATGAGGGTACTCTATGTAATGGGGATTACAATATGGTTAATACTTCAAGCCCCCACCCCATCTCAACCTTGACATTAGCTATTTCCCCTAGCTTTGTTACTTCGACTCTCATTTATGTTGTAATACCATTCTGATACCTCAATGGATTTAAACTGGTTCAGACATTTTGTGTTCGGGTCAATAATAATTGTTTAAGAATTTCTTGACCCAAACCTAACCCATCTAATGAACGAGTTGGAAAGCTCAACCCTAACTTGCCTTTCTAGTGAATGTGTTATCCATATAACCCAATTAATTCTCATTATTTAAACTTCATTAGTTATCTTTTAAAAAACTAGTTGAACAACGTCACTAATAAAACTATGCAGGTTTTGAGACAATTATGACCTATCTCTAGAACTTTCTCTAGGTTTATATTTATTTACCAAGTTCTACATTATCGTTTTGGGATTAATCTATATAAATGAGTTAAATGGGTCAAAATAGGTCATATTCAAGTTGGAAATATCGATCCTATTGGATCCTTTTTGAATGGGTTTTAAAATCCCAACCATGACCTTGTTATTTTTGGGTTAGGTTCGGGTTAGGCTGTTGGGTTGGGTCAACTTTTACCAATCCTTGATATGGTCCTTGAAATATGATTAGAACACTAAAAATGTTTCCATATCTTAGTTAAGTGCTTCTTAAGATTCATGTAACATGGCCTCCTATGGTTGCCAAAAAGTAAATTATGAATTAATATCTATTGGGTTGTAGATCACCAGTCGTTCTAGTCTTCTGAACTGGGATTGAGGAAAAGTTAGCCATGTTCGTAGCTGAGGACTAACTCACCCATAAAACATACATTATATAAGAAAGACATATTAATCATTTCTAGCCTTCCAGGTTATCAAGTGAAAGTTCTATTAGTGTAGTGCTCTTTTTGTTTCAAAATAACTGGTCATATACTGACTTACCAAATATCGAATTGAACCGAGCACCCAAGTCTAATCACATTGAATTGAGGATCTTGAACTTGATTTTTCAACCGGAAATCCAAAGATATCTTGCTAAAAGGCAAAAGCTACTTCAAAAAATTTATGGCTTATTGTGAAACAAAGGTAGTAATAAAGAAAAACAACTTATGATCAAACTTAATTATACGATAATACACTATTAATTTGGATATATTTGTTAAAAACACAGATTTTTGGACCATTTAACACCAAGTAATTTTTTTAAGAACCTTAGTCATGAATGCAAGTAGTCCTTATCCTCGAACTTGTTCCACATACCAGGATGTTTCCACACTGGCAACCCCAATTTCTCGGCCTTTTTTTAATTTGCTTCCTATCAAGCTTTTGTGGTCTTCTATTTTTCTACTTACCAATTTTGGCCTTTTAATATGACAGCAAAATTAAGCGCAGGGATTTCAGTATTGATGTAAGCATGGAGGCTGACAGGTACTTCTATTTTAATAGCATGTATCTAAAGTGACTATGTACTCTTCAGTCCACGTGAAGGAGGTAGTTAGCTACCTCCGTAATTGAATTTTAGATACATCTCGTGCTTTCTCATGTATCAATTAAGGTATGTATATATGGAGAGGTGCTTAATCATGCCTTCAATAATGCCATGTACATAATTCTATACTATAAGTTCTGTTGGACCTAGAAAAATCTTTGAGGTCATTCGTAGGGCTTATTGTGCTACTCCTATACCTTGCAAAAGGAAAATAGATTTCTGAAGCTGCTTATTGGATCGAAAACAGATAAATTGGTTTTTTAAGGGCCAATGCATTTTTTCTTTTGAGAGTAAAAATATTCAGAAAATAAGGAGATGTCGATATGTATCATATGGTTACTTTATGTTCCTGGCCGCGTTGGATGTCTTAAATCTCTGTGTATTTTGGTCTTATATTATCACTCTTGTTCCACTATCTTACTTCTGAAACGTGAGTTTTTGGATTGTTCTACTTTTTAAGCTGTAAGCAACTTACTGCAGTAATCTTAGTGTTCTGATTGTAGATAACTAGATACTACTGATTATTACGTTTAAGTATGCTCTGATTATTACTGGAATTCTCAGTGTTTTGATTGTAGAAGGCCTCCTGATGGATATCAGATACTCCATCTATCCAAAATCCATTATGTTGTAATTAACGAGTCTAAAAGTTACTCTCTTCTTTTCAAATTATAGTCATACTTTGACTTTAATGCTTACCCAAGCACAGCTTTGACCGTTAATATGTTGAAGTATCTGTTAGTAGTAAATATTTAAAAGAAGCTAATATGTTAAAAATATACCTAGATCCTAATTCAGCACCAAAGTACATAAATAACTTTCGTTTTATAATTAAACCTTGTAAAGTCAGTATATGAATAGTCATGGAATTAAAACTCTCCCGTTCCGTTACAGAACGGCCGTTCTGTAACGGATTTTGGATTTGCCGTTCCGCGAAATCCCGTTACGGAACGCCATAATAAAAATCACATACTTCTCGCCGCGTTGTCCCGTTACGTGAACTTCCTTCAGCGTTAGAACGTTTTTATTCCCGTTACATCCGTTCTTTTCAAACATTGGCCAAAAATATTTGATGATTTAATTATATAGTTGATGAAACATGATATTCTGATAGATTTGGTTATATTATGTTGTAATAATGCTTAATAACTAAAACAATGCAAATAAGGTTAGAACGTATTAATGTGAATTTTTTTTAAAAATTCACGCCCCGGCGTACGCGAAACGTTCTATTCCCCCGTTACAAGCCGTTCCCGCGACAACGCGACCGTTCCCGCGAACGCGACCGCGACCGCGTTTTTTTTCCCTGTGAATAGTGCAAAAATCAAAGTGCGGGTATGGAAAACTTTCAGGTTGGATATGGATGATGTTGTGTCGCCCATTTGTTCACCCATTGAATTGCATACATTTATGCTGTAATTATTTGTACCTCAATGTCAAAAGTTTGTAATTGATGCAATCTGAGTCACTGCTGCAAAATTTATAATACATTTCTTGCATATACTTTACTATGTTTGTCTGTCCCAATCAATTTCCCATGTACACTAATTCAGAAATCCCCACTTCCACCCCCATGTGACGTTAGACTCAACTTTATTCTACTACATTTTCTCTCTCAATTGCATCGATTCTTTTTTCCTTTTACAATTCTGACACTTCTTCTTACTACAATTTTCTCTCTTTTTCAATTGTCCATTCACATCTAACATGCAAACAACCCACCCACTACTAGTTCTTTTGCTATGTGTGTGCGTATCTGAATGAAAGAAGATAAAATGGGGCAGATGGAGTATTAAAGACTTTTTTTCGTATCAGAAACAATTAAGTTTATTCTGTTAAGCTTTTTTCTTTTTCCGTCAATGTGAATTTCGGAGCTCATCAGTGTAATGATAGTGAACAGTGATTTAATTGAGTGTTTGATGATATTCTCTATTGAAAAGAAATATCTGAATATTTGTGATAATCCTTTCACTTAGCTCTCCCGTTGGATACATTTGGACTGATGAAATATATGAAATGAATATGGATAGGTAAACTAGATCAATATAGATGTGGCTTTACTCTATGCATATCCAATCCATTGTCATTGCTATAAGCAAATAGCTTGAATTATTATAAATTGTAATTAAGTAGTCGAGTAGACTCGCAGCGGTTTTTAACATAGAATTTGCTTCTTACATCATCTTAATGTTCCATTACAGGTTAAATCTGCCAGACACATCACTTGTTACCATAGACTTATTGGGTCATCAGTTGCAATTTTCTCAGGTACGCTGCTGTTTTCTGTCTATTTTCATAGCCACTCTTTCTCCACCCCTGGTACCCAAGAACTATCATCCATTTGTGCACTTGTTTTTAGATCAATTTTTCCTTTGATTGCTAGATTTATGTTATAATGCTTAAGGGGAATAATTTTCCACAAACTAACCCTGCCTTTTGGGGTCCTATGGCCTTTTTTTACGGTAGGTAAGATGAAGGACCCTATTGAACTAGCACCTCTCACAGGTATAACCAATCAGGCCAACTCATTGGGAGTGAGGGGAGAAAAAGGTAAGGGAATCCATCACACTCAAAGAGCCCCTAGTGGGGTTTTGATCCCATGACCTTTAAGTCATGAGGCCAAACTGTTACCACTTGGCCAAGCCTTGCTTGGTGGGACCCTATGGCCATGCCATCGCTCAATAAGGAGTAATTCTTGTTGATATGGATACCCTTAGGCTCAGAAAGTAATGATCTTTTGTATGTGGAAATCACTCTTTAACACTTTTACGTTATTCCCTGCAAATTAGAGTGTTTTTTGGTTGACTTAAAAACGATCTGAAATGTGGTTTAGGAATAACTTTTCATGGTTTCATGGTGCAGTGCATTGACTGCGCAGAGATTATATATAGTGAAGCTAAAGTACCAATTGCTATGAAATGGAGAGAGTAGAAGACAACAATACAGCCTATGTAGAACAAAATAGGGTTTACACTTGTAGTTCACACATCAGTTGCTACAGTGTTACTCATGAATGCGTCCCCAAAACTTGTCTTAATATATCTTTCTGGCAATGCTTATATAAGAAATTCACCTAATGAATACCACATAAGGATTCAGTGTGAAAATCAATAATGGCTTTGTCAAAGTACGTGCACATATAAGGGTGAATTTGGAGTGCAGCAGTCCCGTGAGCTATTTCTAAATTGCATTTTCACTATTGAGAGATCCATACAGATCTAAGCTATTTAGAGCTTAAGGGAACATGTTCAATATTGTGAGAATGAGTTGATGACTCGATGTGTAATTGAAATATGTTTTAGGAGACATAAATTGGTTTCTGCACTTTATTTTATGAGATAGATTTAGGCATTTAGCTATCCTGAGCAGGAAGTAGATCAAGGAGGAGCAAAGAAATAGAAGACCAAAGGAGGTAGTAGAACATAGATTGTAATATATTGTAATAGCAATGTAGCTTACAGAACACTAAGCATTTGAGTGGCTTAGCTATACCTCTGTCGTCGCACTCTCTCAATATAACTAACTTGTTAACTGAATACTCCTTACTACTCACTACTTGATCTCAAAGGCACTCAACTACACCCTAACAGAATCAAGTGGAATTTCCCAACTTGCCCTTTCCCTTACACCTTGCTTAGGTAAGTGGATCAGAGTTTTGGGCTGGACTTGCTGGACATGCTGATCCATTACCATATTTAACCTTCTCCAGTATCCAGCCTTCATATTTACTTTTCTGTTTTCCCTGTCTTTGATGACCCATTGTTTATTTTCTCCTTTAATTACTGTGACAGGATCCAAATTCCAAGCATTTAGGAACGACAGTATGGGATGCATCAATGGTCTTTGCCAAGTATCTGGTATAATTCTCACTCTTCTGCTTATTTCTATAGAATTTCAATGACTTCTCTGTGATGCTTGTGCTTGTTCTTACCATTGTTTGGGTCATAAGGTTGTTCTGTTGTGTCTTGGATTTAAATCGTATCGTTGTATATTTCGATTGTTCCACCTTGACCATATGAAACATGTACATTTAACTCGAAAGAACCACCCTTCTGATGCTCTTGGACTTGACTTCAGGAAGAAGCTACAACTGCCTACATGTCTATATTGTGCAAAATCGTTTGATCTCTAATTTACATGCTCTATGTACTTTCATTGGAAAGAGTGCTGGAATCCCTTTCAAATTCTAGCGTATGTCCTGGAGACTGCAAGTCTGGTTCTTTGGCTGCTCCAAGTCCATGGAGACTGCAAGTATTGTTCTTTGATTCCTGCTGACAGGCATGCTGTTTGATACATGAGACATGAACCATCATTGATTCTTCTTCTATACACTTTGGTCTTCTATGTACCTATGTCCATTCCTTCATAATTTTCTTTGTATATATACTTTAATTTGGTAGACCAATATGCATATCTCTAGCAAAACATAAAAATATACTTCCTCCGTTTCTGAAATAAATGTAACACTTTTCTCAAAAGCTCTCACATAAAATAGAGAAGTGTTACATTATTTTAGAACGGAGGAAATATATAATCCTACAATATCATCTCATGGATCCGATTATCTTACATTATCTTTGGAAAGAAGTTGAATTTTGTTATTGCATTGTACTTGTAGGCTCTCTGAGTTTAAAATTACTCGACAAGCCATGCTTGCATAACCTCATGAGGAATAGCTTGGTATCCGTCTTCACCACTATGCAGCTTGCTTGATACAGGCATACAGCTGAAAAATTGCTTTTAATCATAACTATTAACAGAGCCAAACTTCAATGTTGACTGACCAATGATCACTAAGAAAGAAACTATGCTACCTGGAAAATTTCTATAAGAATTGAAGACATGCAATGAAATCATTCAGACCTATAACTTGGCAATGAACAATTGAACATCAAAAGTAGTATGAGAATAGCTAACTCAGATCTTTGTGCCTAGCGAACCCCTCATCTGAAGATGCTTGCAAGTCTATAGCCCTAGGTGGCCAGAGCACATTGCTGCAGAAGTTTTAGAGACTGAGACCAACAGACATCAATTAAGCAACGTGTATGGAGTCATCATTGTATGGTCGAGAGTCTGCGACTAGTAGGAAAGGTTATATATTTCAATACAGACTTATCCTGGGCCAGTCAAAAGACTAAAAAAGTGAAAACTAGTTGACATACTAGAGTGGAACATTGCTGGCTGAACAAAAGACGTATGACTTGAGAAAGTAAGATCTCTGATATGTTGTCGGAGCTCACGTTACAGTGTTGTACCCATCTGGAAGAAAGCCCAAGAGGAGCATTGCTTTGCTTACTATGCATCACCTCGACATTGGTGATTACAAATGAACGAAGTGTCCCAAATTGGTAAAGGACACGAGTGAACACATCCAAGGGAGAGTTGAAACCACTTATGCTCCCTTTAGTTGATCTTCATAGCCAATATGATGATAAGATATTCTGAGAGACCGTAGAGAACAATTATTATGAAAGGAAGGAGAACATATCAGTGCTCTAGATTGTTACTTTTGCTTAAGCCTTTCTATTGGGAACCGTAACGAGCTACATTGAGCTCTCCGATAATGATCACTGTCATTGTAGGCAAAAATAAATAAGAATCTTGCCTTTTGTCAGCATCATTTATCCTACTAGGATATATGTGAGTCTTTATTGAATGGGATCCAAGCCAGCAAGCCTGAGTCATCGAAAAACGAATAATGTAAGTATATAGTTCAGTCTACGCCTCTACGAATCAATGGTCAATTAGGTAATTTTGAGCTTTGACAATGAGGCTCAAAGAGTGAAAGTGTATTTCGTGCCGCTGAACAATCACTTGAAGTTACAAGACATCATAGTTAGTTTCCGGTTTGGAGTGCTCTTCGGCGCGGCCTCTTATGCATTTTTGGGTTTGTAGAAGTGACAATTCGATACGTTAGATTGCTTAGCGTAGGAGGTCAGAACTTTTCTTATCAGCTTTGTTATATGAACTAATAGGTGAAGTGATCTTTATTTTTTAGAGAAGAGGTGAATAGCTGCATTTTGGTATATCCGATTTGACATCTGGACGAATATGCAAGCATGAAAAGTATGCATGTGTATTTGTCCATAATTGTAACATTAGATTCTTAAATTGTTGTTGCTTAAGAGAGTGGGGAGTTCTTGGCTCTGTCTACTGTCACCATGGATCACAAATGTGCAATATGTTGAGATTGCTGGATTTTGTTCGTTCCTGAATTTGTCTAGTAATTAGCATGGTATGGCAGCATGTGACCTAAATGTATGCTAGGCTTCTGCATCTAATGACGGCTCGTGAGATGCACTCCATCTATGCGTATGCTCAGCTTTTTTGAAGGAATATATAGCAGATGAGGAAGATTGTGCATGGCTTTTGCCTTCTATATGTTTGGTTTCCACACCTAATATGATCTAATTGCTTCACTCTTAAGGGAAAAGAATAAGCATATGGCTTATATGTTCATGTACACTGAATCATCTAGCAATGATTTTAAGACGTGTTTCCTCTTTAATTCCTGGTAACTTCAGGAAAGGAATAGCAGAAAAGGGAGATTTTGCCTTTCTAAACTCAAAGGGAAGCGAGTTATTGAACTTGGGGCAGGTTGTGGAGTAGCTAGCTTTGGTATGTTAAACCTGCTTCTAATGTGTCTATCCTCAATATTTGTTGCTTGCCTGTGTCCTCTTACCAAATTTCAAGTGTTATTGCTTTGAAATTTACAATGTTTCTGTTATTCCCCCATTCCTGTTCCTTTTCTGGTAACCAGGGATGGCAATGTTAGGATGTGAAGTGGTCACAACTGACCAGAAAGAAGTTCTACCGCTGCTACAACGAAATGTTGAACGTAATATTTCAAGGGATCATGCAGGCAAATGCTAATTCAGGTAACTAACAATATAGAAAATAGAATATACTCTAAATCTGCTTTCTTCTTTGGTATGGTTTGGAATTTTGCTTTCTGATCTATTTGCTCCCTTTTCATTGGTTTTAATGTCCTGTGACACTGGATTCTTCATGGAGTTATCACTTTTATTCGTAGCTACTTTAGTGTTATTGCTAAAACATACTAGAGTTTTACTGTAGACTCATTTGGCTCTATCAAGGTTGTGGAACTGGATTGGGGTAATAAGGATCATATACAAGCTGTTGATCCTCCATATGATTTCGTGATTGGCACTGATGTGGTAGGTATCTTTTCATCATATATCTTGTTTGAGGATGATATCGAAGTAATTAAGCTTATGACTGATAGTAACTGGTGGAAACATATTGGAGCTGTAGAAAGCCTTTTGGTTTTTGGAGTGTCAAAAACACGGAAAATGTTTTTGGTAGTGTTAATTTAAAATTGAAGTCTGATCTAAGGGTTTTCATAATTACTCTTAGTCTCTGAGAATAAGTTGGTAAATTTATGTGAAACATTGATGGTGTAGAGTCCTTTCATACTACTAGAGCATGGAATTTGGCCACATTGCTTCATGATTCTTAGAAACAAGGCATAGGCAATGCTACTTACATGCTTCTTGACATGATATGATTCCAGTTAACTTCTTATTCTTGTAGTTCTCCTTGGTTCTAAATTTCCAATGTTTCTGTTTCCATAACTGCAAAAGAAATATATTCCAGAGGCACTTTGATGAAGTGCTAGCACCAATGTGTTGACTAATCTGCTTAGTAAATCTATACACACAAAAGCTCTAATATGTGTGGATTTTAGGTTTATGCGGAACATCTCCTTGATCCACTGCTGCAAACTATATGTGCTTTGTCCGGGACCACGCACCACCACTGTGGTAAAGATACTCAGTTTCATATTTTAGCATACTATAAGAATCATTCGAGTCAAATAATCAAGAGTCGTTCTGGTTTTCTCCTGAACAGTTGGGCTATGAGATACGTTCGACGAGTGTCCACGAACAGATGCTTCAAATGTGGAAAAGCAACTTTGATGTCAAAACTGTTCCAAGAACCAAGGTATGTAACCTATGTTACCTGGACTCGTATACCCATGTCTGACACGGGTACGTGTCCAAGTCGTCCGACTCCGCTATTTTATGAAAATTTTCAATGATTTTGGCCCAAAATGAAGTGTCCAAGTGTCCGTGTCCACGTCCGAGTGTCAAGGATCCGACACGGGTACTTGAGGTGAATTGAAGAGTCCATGTAACTAAGTATGTAACTCTATTTTCCGGAAAAATTGATAGCTGCCCAAATACCCTGTTCTATGAGGCTCTTGCCCAAATCAAGGTCAGGGGTGGGATTAAAAGTAAATAGCCTTACCTCACAATTAGATAGAGGCTATTGTAGCCGTATCTTTACTTCCCTCTAATTGTTAATGCAATGTCCTCACATTTTAAGATGCTTAGAGTGAGTTGTTCTCATGGTTGCAGATGGACAGAAAGTACCAGCATCCAAGTATCCAGCTTTACCTAATGGAACCAAAGTGTTCCGGAATTGGTTTGGCAGCAGACCATAAAAAAACCAGGCCTCCGAATCTGTGGAGAGAGGATGTAGCCAGATTAGGGATGGAACGACCAGTAGGGTGGATGAAGTTGAGAGTGAGAAAGACAACAGAGGTTGCTCGAGCGCTACAGGACTGACAAATCAAGAGCTTACTGACTGGGAAGTCCGAAGATGTGGGGCCATGGCTGCTCGGCTTCTTCGTGATGTGAAAATTAATTAGAAGTTCCATGGCTTGTACGCTTCAGTTGTTACAGTTGTAGATGGAGCTTCTGTGTTTCTTTCTTCAACTCCATGAACCAAAGAACAGAATACAATTATTTAATGTCATCTGTTGAGCACACAAATGGAACTCATGTGTTGTCTCTGCTACGAAAATCAATCTCATGTCATTGAGAAGATTAACCATTATCAATGTCGAGACACAGATTGATTGATTTTGTAATCTTGGGGGTAATTGACTACAGTAGTCCAGAGTTGTTTGGTCAATTTTATGTGTGACCTGTTTAGTGTAGAGTGGATTCAAGAAAGTTCGGCCAAATGCCTTTATATTAGGAGATTGATTCTGTTAAAACAGTTAAAGAGTTATAACCAGATTCAGTTGGCAGATTGACGAGTTTACTAGTCTGTAAAACACTGGACTCGTGCACGTTCAGCAAATGGGAGTGAGCTTATATAACCTCAAATCATTGAGCAATGAAATTACATTCATATCAACATATATGAGCTATTATGATTTACTCAATTTCAGACCAAAAAAGAGGTTTTATCATTGAGGGTTTGAGACCAATAACTCCTGCTAAATCAGACTAGAGTAGATAAATCTTAAAACAAAGTGGAAGACTGAATTTAGCCCACAAATGATGGTGAGTGATTAGTATCCTTTCTAAAAAAGATTGACAGAAACACAGGGTCCTCATCAGTATCCAATTCAATTAGATTAAGAATTCTGGTTACATGTGCTGATGTGGCCAAATCACAGCAATTGCTCTGAAAAAATGCCTCTCCATGAAACACAAATAAATGTGCATGTTATTCCTTGTCGAGAAGACAACAATGAAAAAAATTAAAGATACACCAACAATCACTTCAGATGATACACAGTATCGATATACAACAATACAATACATTCTTTACCATGGAAGTTTAGGATCAGCACATTGAGGATTACACCATTTTTTTGCCACTTGAAGAACAGGTTCGTGCGCGCCCGAGATAGAGAGACTTGTCTAGATTTGAGATCTGAGAGACATCTCCTTGTATGGTATAGGAAAGAGAATGTCTTTTTAACTTGCTCCAAAACTTGGCCATATTTGATGGCACCGTTTCGGTTGTATCAGAATCAGATAGGCTTGTCAAAGTCAAATAAGGATCCATATGAACCCCAATGAAGGAAATAAGTGGGTCTCCACGAGCTTTCTTAATGACCAACCTCAAGTACTGAGATTTCACTTCAGGAAATTGCAAAAATCTCTTATATCCGATTGTTGTCCCATCCCAGATTCTTCCCCATTCCCTTCGTTATTCATGATGTCAACATGAAAGACTATGATTCTCTCCCCCAACTGAATTGGTTCTTGAAGTTGCAAAACATTGAAAGTTATTATTTCCTTCAAGTCTAAGTACAATATCCAATGAGCTTGGTCCTTTTCTGGTGCCCAATATGTGTAAATGCTTTCTTCAAGAACACGGGAAGCACCAAAGGGCGAATTATCATCACCTAGTGTACTGCTTGCAGTCACAATGCCATGCTTAGCCAGATTATTGGAAAATATGGAGGTTCGAAGCTCAGCAAATTCTTCAAGCACTTCTATGTCTTCATTGGATACAAGTCCAGAGGTGTTTGGTGGCACATTCAGCAGCAAAAGACAGTTCCTGCCTACTGATTTATAGTAGATGTCGAGGAGAGTCAGTGCAGATTTCGGTGCTTCTGATGCATGCCAAAACCAACCAGGTCTGATGGAGACATCACATTCAGCAGGTACCCAATCATGTCCATGTTGGTCGCCTCCACGTGAATACCTTTCAAGTTCAACAAATTGTACTTGGGTAGTTTAGCTTGAGCCTTAATGGAATAAACTTGAAAATGCAGCAGCTTTCACATGGAAGAATGTGTTCAGATTTGTATCTATCACACAAGAATTTTTTTCCTACAGTTACAAAATGAAGATTCAAAGACAACCCTAACCCCCATACTTTTTAAGTTGAAGTAGCCATCACTACTGACTCGTCTCATCCACGGATCCAAGCAAATACTTTCTAAATTCTTTTGACATCATCATTAGGTTTTGTTACATAAGGTGGCAAGAGATCAATAGTATTAAACATTGCATGGCATCATGATGATATCAACAGTTTCAGTTGGCAGACAATGGTAACGAATTAGTCCTGTGTTCATTGTCCCATTAGCAGTAAACATCAAGGAGCAATGTTTCTGTCAATCTGTCATAGACAGAAGCATATCTATCACTAAGAAGTTAGTGGAGTTTGATTTTATAGACAAGAACTCGGAATACGAAACTAGGTCACGTACTGGAAAGATCTCCTCCTCTCAAATAGACAGACACACACACAGAGACACACATCTATCAGTACATCTATGGGTTTGTAGATGTGTAAATTCATATCTATGTATATGGTGAAGAACTCCTGTTTCGCTCTCATATTCAGACAGTGAAATAATAATTCATCCAGGAATACATATCTGTGTAAGTGTGTATAGGATGAATACCTCTTACTTCGCTCTCACATACGGACAGTAAAAAATTAATTCTCATAGGAATGTGAAGTGTACAGTAAATTTAGACTAAGGGTGTCCTTATTCGCTTTCACCTGCAAAACGACAAGCTTACCCAAACCGAAATTATCTTATTTGAACTGAATTAGAAATATCTGAACTCATTTAGATTTTATAGACTTATTTTCAATTGTGAATTGGACTAAACAACCCCAATCTGAACTTGTTAGCTCTGTACGATTTTATATGAACACATTAGTTGGTACCTAATAAGTGAAGGTAATTATTAGAGGAGAGAAGAACAGGTCTAAGAGAACTTACTGGGGATCGGTGCCACCAATTTTCGCAGCGCTCCTATTAAAAGATGACCAGCATGTGGATCCAGCAGCACCAGCTTCATCTCCGACCCATCGGACATCAGGTCCAGCATCAGAAAAGATTACAGCTTCAGGTTGCAGCTGATGAATTAGATCAAACCATACGTCAAAGTAATACTCCATATCCTTTTCTCCCTCCCCCTTGGCACCATCCAACCACACCTCCTTGATCTCTCCATATCTGCTTCATCAAGCATTCAAGCAATTGCTTCATTTAGTCCCACCAGAACTTACTTGAAAGAAAATATTTCGGAAAGGCTAGAAACATACTACAACTGTTTTATAAAAGCTCCAATCTAGCTCGATGGTAAGCATTACTGCGTCAGCACACCAGCATTCACACAAGAGCTTCTAGTTTCAAAGGTATCATGAAATCCTTATTCATCCAAGCCGGGTAGTAGTAAAGGCAAAATAAATATGGAAATTTCTTATAGGACCATATAGTCATCTAATATGTAACAAAGATAAACTCGACGATTAGATCATCTAATAATGGATTGCACATTTAAAGCCCAAAGAAAGTAGCATACAGCAACGTAAACTCCAACAGTTTGCCAAAAACACTAGGAAACTGGTTACCATGAAAACACTGAATCAACAAAAGAATGAATACAAAAATGCATCTAACTTTACCTAGTAAGCAATTCAGTCATTTGGGCCAAATAAAACTCATTATACTCCAAAGTTTTACCATAACACTTCTCATGACGATCCCAAGGAGAGAGATACAACCCCAATTGAATCCCACCCTCTTTAGCAGCTTTAGCTAACTCACCCACCACATCACCTGTTTGGCAACAAAAAAACCCACATGTGAGAATCCCACATCGAAAAATAGAAAGCGGATGGCTAACATATAATTCTAGTGGGCTTCCAATTTGTGTATGCACCCCCATTGAAAAAATATACTTCCTTTTAACCTTTTTTTTTTTTGCTTGCAACATGTTCGTTTTCGCACTTACCAATATACAACTTTGACCATCAATATCTCTAATTATATATTTATGCAAATGGTAAAAATATGAAATCTTATAAGTATATACCACCTCCGTTTCTAAATACATGCAACATTGGAAAATTTGCACTATTCAAATACTAACATTGACCGCATTTCAAAGCTAATATATAGATACAAATGCTGTCATAGAATATGTTTTTGGATTAGTCTTAAAATGTATTTTCAAAATATCAATTTTTTATATGTTTTACCAATCGTTAATTAAAGATATTACCCGTCAAAATAGTGCATTGACATGTGTAAAAAGTTCAACATGTTACATGTATTTAGAGACGCAGAAGCTGATAAATCCAACAACACCTTACATGCTAAAATTTGTACTTTGTATTATTCACAAATTATCGGTGAAAGTAAGTGCATAAACAGTGCAATACTCAAAACATTGCAATTAAAAAAACGGAGGAAGTATATATAATATCATCACCTTTTCCACCTCGCCATTGGCTAGACTTAACAGAATAATCAGTGTAAGAAGAAGGCCAAAGGCAGAAACCATCATGGTGCTTTGCAGTTAAGATAACGCGAGAAAATCCGGCGGATTTAGCGACGGTAACCCACTGTTTAGCGTCGAAATTGGAAGGAAAAAGACGGAAGGATCAACATTTCCGTCGCCCCATTCAGAGTCAGTGAAAGTGTTGGGGCCAAAGTGAAGAAATAAAGCCATTTCTGTCAGCTGCCATGAAAGTTGCTTGGAGCTCGGAATTGGGAGCACTGGAAGTGGAGGAGGTGGAGGTGGGTGTTTACAGTGAGAAATGGGGAGAGAGAAAGTGAGTAGAATTATGATGATGATGATGAGTGTTAATGGTGAAGTGGGTTTATGATGTTGATGATGATGATGATGATGATGATGATGTGGGTATGTGGTGATGAGAGATTTTAGCTTCTTCTTGATGGGTTCAGACATGGTGGAATAATTTCCAGATTGACTCTCTAAGAATTAAGATGGACTAGTGATTGAGTTTTGGGGGGTTTGACTATTTTGATCATTTTCTTTACTAGAAAAGAAAAAGTTAGACAAAGTACTTCAAATTTTTATCTATTTTTCTACAATAATCTGAATATGGAGTACCTTATCAAAATAATTCGAACTAGCTGATTTCTATACACTATAATCCATTAATCCTAACTGAGATCGGCTCAAGTAGTAGTACTACTTATGTGTTCCTTAATTTTATTTAACATAGTTTGACTTTTATACTTACCAATATAAAGATTGATATCGATATTTTTAATTATCTAAGTAATGTTTATAAGTAAAAATGTTTGATTATATGTACATATTTTCTCCTAAGTTCCAAAAAATAAGTGAAACACTTCTCTTATTTATGTGAGAGGCTTTTTGAGGCAAGTGTTTCACTTATTTTGGAACGGAGGAAGTATATATGTTGATAAGAGTTTATGAAAATCTCACATGGCTATATTTTTTTTATCTATGTACTCCCTTCGTCCCTAAATAGAGTGCCCATTTTTCCATTTATGTTTGTCTCAAATAGATTTCTCATTTCCTTATTTGGTATGGGTCCTCTAATTAAAATATTATTTTACTTTCAACTTTTATAATATCACCCTCTTTCCCATATGACCCACATTCTCTATCCTTAATAAACAATTCATAAAAAGTGTACCAACTTCTATATTTAATTATGATTTAATACAACTAGGTCCTACACATAATTTCTTCAGTGTTAAGTTATGTTCAACTTATTTTGTCTTTATCTTATCTTATCTTATCTTATCTGATCTTATCTTATCTTATCTTATCTTATATTATCTTATTTTATCTTATCTTATCTTATAAGATAGTTTATTGAGTGTGTCTAACATCTTATTTTATCTTATCTGATCTTATATGATCTTATCTTATCTTATCTGATCTTATATAAATTAAAATAAGTTAAACAGAACGGACCTTTTATACTTGTGCCCAAAAGAAATGGGCACTCTATTTAGGGATGGAGGGAGTATTAATCATCAACATTACTTAAAGTGGAGTAAGTGAATAGTGTAAAAGTACAAGTATGTAGAAAAGAATAGTTGGATTATTTTCATAAGCTCTCTTAAAATATGGGACTTATCAAGAATAATACAAGTTTGATGTTTTAAAAAGGTTTTTCTTTTGATCGAGGTTTTACTCTTCTCTCTCAAAAATCTATTTTGACTTATGTAAATGTTGTAATTTTGTATGACCCAAATTAATGAGATAATTTTAATAATAAATAAAATGAGTGAAAGTGAAATAATTCATCATCCAAATTTAAACCTTTTTTTTCCTAAAAGAAATTAAACGTAATAAACAATAGGTGGTTGCTTTGCTTTATCATTTTCTTGGCGTTAAATGTAAAGGAGTAAGGATGTTAGGCAGTAGGCACAAAGCAACTCTCACAACCAGAAAAAGTTAGAAAATAATCTATTCCTTTGTACTAGAAATAGGGGTTATGCACTTGAGTGAAAGTGAAATCTATCTTAGGCATAATAATAATGTAGAGGTGTAGATATGATGATTTTGGATCATCTAATGCAAAACACATAGGGTCCGTTCTGTTCAACTTATTTTAACTTATACTTCTCCGTTCCATAATAAGTGAAACATAGGGTTTGGGCATAAGATTTAATAAACATCACTTTCAAAAGCAAAAAAGTCATAAAATACCTCCAAAGGAAAGAGAGAAAAGCAAATCCACATGAGTTTGTGATGATGCTTTCTTGTCATTTTGTACTTTCTTTTTCCATTTAAGGTATGTTTCACTTATTTTGAAACGTTCTAAAATAGTAAGTGTTTCACTTATTATGGAACGGAGGAAGTATAAGATTTTATAAGATCAGATCAGATAAGATAAGATAAGATCAGATAAGATAAGATAAGATAAAATAAGATAAATAAGATGTTAGACACACACAATAAACTATCTTATAAGATAAGATAAGATAAGATAAGATAAGATAAGATTTTATAAGATCTTATAAGATAAGATAAGACAAAATAAGTTGAACAGAACAGACCCGTACTCCTTTCATTTCAAAGTAAGGCATGCATGATATTTAATAAGGGTCTGTTCTGTTCAACTTATTTTGTCTTATCTTATCTTATCTTATCTTATAAGATCTTATAAAATCTTATTTGATCTAATCTTATCTGATCTTATCTTATCTTATCTTATCTATCTTATCTTATCTTATCTTATCTTATCTTATCTTATCTTATAAGATAGTTTATTGAGTGTGTCTAACATCTTATCTTATCTTATCTTATCTTATCTTATATAAGTTAAAATAAGTTGAACAGAACGGACCCTTAGATCGAACTTTGACCATTAATTTCTCTCAATTCATATTGATAAAATTTACAATAAATTGATATTATTATAGAAATCTTTTAAGATAGTTAAATGATATAAAGTAATTTTTTTGTCATATTATAAGAGATATTTTTTATCATGCAAAATTTGATAAAGTGCACGTACCTTTATCAAATATGACTATATGAGTAATTAAGGCTAAGGAAGGGAGCAATGATCTAAATATCTAATCAAGTGTTGGGGATTAGAAGGTTTTGTTCTAGAAGACTTTGAAAGTTAAAACATGGATATTTATATATATTAAACTAGGTTTTATTCTTGTTTAATAAATTTAAGCTTTCATAATATTTTCCCTGAAATCATGGTGTAAAAATTCATAAATATTTAAAGGAATATTAAAAACATAGAAAAAAAAGTGATGATAAAGCCTATGTATTAGATATAATTTAATAAAACTAAAGAGAAAATACGTTTTGCATTTTTAGTTTATAAAAAAAATGTGTGAATCAACTTATTAAATAGACAACATCTTTAATTTATATCTTAAATTAAACTGCTCCTTATCAAATTGAGATCAAGATTTCTGGTACCAAGTTAATAACTTTCATATTGCTGTAATATTTAGTTTAGTTAAGAAAAAATATTTAATGACTTCATAATTTATATTATAAAAACGATTAGAAAAACATGAGCAACATCGAGTTTAATTATATAGAGTTATAAGTTTCTATCGTTATGTTCCATTTAATTTTCTAAGTTTTATTGTCTATTTAGGGTTTTAATAAAAAAAAATCAGCGTTAGACTTTTAGAACCGCAAAAAAAAAATCCTCCCCATGCATTGTGAAAAGTCTATGGATATTTTGTTGAAGGTACATGCTATGAATCTATGATCATAAAGCTCGTGTATGTATTCCCTTTTCTATTGCAGTTTGCATAGGAAATTTTTTGGTTATCAATATATATAAAAACTCCAATATTATTGAATGTTTACTTATAAGACCATAAATTTTATAATATTTTTGCTAAAATCATGGTGTAAATATATTTAAATAATTAAATATTATAGACATCAAAGTAGTGACATAATAATTTTGTCTAAATGCCATTATAAATAAATAAAATAAAAGAGGAAATACTTTATCCACTTGGACAATAGAAAAGAAAAGAGTGTGACACAACTAATTAGATATACTATATCCATTCAAATGCTTTTTAAGTAATTGAAATCGAGATTTTGAGAACCAGTTAGAAACTTTCACTTTAGCACCCTATCACTAGTAGAATAATTGTTTATTGTTGCGGTGGTATTGCTGCGGTTTTACCCATACGCATCAATAAACCACGTGAAAAGAAAAAGTAAAATATAAAATAGACCTATTGTTGCGGTTTCGACCGGAAACCGCAGCAATAGATTTCAACGGGAAAATTTTCAAACTTAAGTTGACTTTTTGACCAGCTCTATTGCTGCGGTTCCTAGCCGGAACCGCAGCAATAGATTTAAATATTACTTTTCTATTAATGTTTGAACCTATTGCTGTGGTTCCTACAAAAAACCGCAGCAATAGACTGTTTTAAATAAAAATAAAATGCGCGGCCCAGTTAGGGTTTTGTTCCTCTCTCCTTTTAACTTTTCAGCCGTTTTCTCCCACCTCCTCTCTATCCTCTCTCTCTCCTCACTCTCCTCTCCCATCTCCTCTCTATCATATCTCTCCTCTCGCTGATAATAAACAGACCACCTACTCTTTTTTATTCCATCTCCTCGCCGAGATCTCCCGGAGTTTTGTCGTCTCTCTCTTCGCCAGCCAGATCGATTTGGGGATGTTTGGTGGTAGTTATGGTTTGTTTTGTTGCAAAATTAGGGTTTAGAAGTTGTAGATCTTTGTTCGGGGATTAGTGTTTGATTTTGATGGTTTTTAGGTTTTTATGTAATTGAATCGTAATGATTTCATTAAATGAACATCTTGTTCACTCTAATCTTCGTTCTTTTATCGCTGAATTTCTATCGATCTCATTTTTTATTTTCGAGCTGAAGATTTGTTATTAATCGCAATGTTCGTTTCGCCTACTGCAATTGTTGTGATTCTTCGTAGTTAGAACGTTATACGAATCAACAACGACGATCTGGAGATCTCTCATTTCCTTCGCACCTCATCTTCAAAGAATCGATAACTTCTCGGCGTTGGCTCGTCTGGAGATCTCGGCGCTGCACATTCTCCCTCCGTCCATCTCAAGTTCGACGCTTCAATCCTCGAGCCTCCTTCTCAAGTTCTTTATCTTAGATCTGGATTTTTTTTGGCGATTTATTATAGCGATTTTTATTTCAGATTTGATTTATTTTTAGATCTGAAAAATTTGTTTACACTAAAAGGCAAAAAATATTTTTTTTAGATATTGGAGTTAAAATCACTTGCAGTAGTTAGAATTTTCACTAAAAGCCAAAAAAAAATATTTTTTTTTACAGGCACCTATTGTTGTGGTTCTTAACCAAAACCGCAACAATATGTTTCTTTTTTTTCATTGAAAAAAAAATCATATTGCTGCGATTTTGGGTAGAAACAGCAGCAATAGGTTGCTCTATTACTGCGGTTAATAACCGCAGCAATAGGTAATTACCTATTGCTGCGCCCTTAATTGCGGCACGGCTAAAACCGCAGCAATATGCCACTTAATGATCGCCGCAATAAGCAATTATTCTACTAGTGTATTCAAGCACATTCTGGATGAGTGTTTGTCTAATCATTGATTTAATGATAGAGCAATCTATTTCTGAGTAATTATTCATCTTGAATAAGTATAGGAACTTATAAAAAAAGAGAGTAATTAAATATGTCTATGTATATATTAAAGGAGTATGTAAGTAGTTAAATAATAATGAAGTAAATGATTCATCTCTCTAATATATTTAAATGTTCACGAGGCTTGAAAACCATATGCTTGAAGTGTTGTTTTGGGGGGGGGAGCATAACATTGTTACTTATTAGTTCATCTCTCTAATATATTTAAATGTTCACGAGGCTTGAAAACCATATGCTTGAAGTGTTGTTTTGGGGGGGGGAGGGGGGGGAGCATAACATTGTTACTTATTAGTTCATCTCTCTAATATATTTAAATGTTCACGAGGCTTGAAAACCATATGCTTGAAGTATTGTTTGGGGGGAGGGAGCATAACATTGTGAGTACTTATTAGTGTTACTTTTATTAATGAATTATAAAACATAATAATAATTTGTGAGTGCTAAACATAATAATCACTTTTGTAATATTAGGATTAATTATATTTCTTCAGATAAAAGTGCACTAAATAAATCTGACAAAAAAAATAATTAGACTTGTAATACAGGCATGATTTTGACTCAAAGATCATTTCTTGTTTATGAAATAGTCAATCTCATGGAACACGCCCAAAGCCTATGGACCTACTTCTCTCAAATTGTATGATACAAAATACACTAATTACATACACAAGTCGTATAAAAGTTGATCTCTATGTCAATATTAGAGGAATGGATCAAAGTGAAAGTTACCCGGTGCATACAATACTAGTTGTATTTTTTAAGTTTCAATTTTAATGTGGAGTGATTCAAATTTTATAATATTTAGAGTAATCTCTTATGACTTATTAGTATAAGAGAGATATAACTGAGAGTGACAAATGAAAGGAATGTGGAGTAGGGTCATTTTGAATATTTAAGTAAGGGTGTTGCATATACTAGTAAATAAGGTTTTTTAATTTAAAGATTATGTAATAATTTAGTGTCACTCATCGTACACTTTTTTTTACGTATTCAGAAAATCATGACTTTCGTGTAAATAAAAAATCTGTACTAAAAACACATATTACTAAAATCTAAAAAAAATAGTTTCACGTTATGTTAATACTTCATATGATAATTCACAAGATATATCTCGTGAAAAATCCGTTAATAATATAAAGAGTTGAGATCCAATGAGAAGGGTGAGAATAAATGTAGTTCCTTTAATGCTAATAAGCTAAGGAGGAAATAAATGATAAACGTTGACATAATCACTATTTAGAAGCTCACTTCCCCGTCAAATCTTCTCCCTCTCTCTTTCTTCTTCTTCAATGGTGACGACCTCCACAAGTATACAACGACACTTCCCCACTATCCTTACAAGAAACTCCCACTTCAATATCTTCACCTCGAACACCAACAACGGCAACCTAGAATCTCCACAATCAATTCCTCTTTCTCTTCTCCTTCTCCTTGTCCCCTCCTTCTCTCCTCAGCGCCGACGTCATTGTATCACTCGCAAAAAATCCTTCTAAATAATGACCTTCTCACTCTTCATCTTCCTATCATCATAGCAGGCTCCAATTCGTCCTTGACATCGATAAATTAAAAACCAAAACACTACTTAATTTACCAGAGTCGAAGTTCAATCAATTGAAGCATACAACGATCTTCAGAACCTTTATGAAGACTTTTCCCTTTTTGATAACCTTATTCGCATTTAATAAAAAATTAGGCACATTTAATAAAAAAGTTTTGCATATTCAAACATAAAACACACACATGCACATTGAATTCGGAAAACATGCACATATAATTAAAAACAACATGCACCTCTAGCTCAAAAAAATATGTATATACAATTATGAATTTTATGTCTCAATTGTGACCGTTGAAATAAATTTACATGGTTTTCTGATTTCTCATATTAAGCATCCTTCTCGATTCACCTTAAATCATAATATAAAGGAAAATTAATTTAATCAGTCCCAACTTTGGGCGTCCTGACAAAAATAGTCCCAACTTTCGTTTTTTTTTGTTCAGTCCCAACTTTTGAGGGTCCTTTACAATAACAGTCCAGGTTAACCAGTAACCGGTTTAAGAGGTTAAATTTTTTTTTTTAATTGTTTACTTTATTTTTGTTGTTTTAATTATATATTTTATGTTTTAATTCTCTCCTCCCTCCTTCCTCCCCTTCCACCTCATCTTCCTTCTCCCCAGCCATCCACCCCCTCCCCCTCCCCTGCTGAGTGCCGACTCCCCGCCACCCCCTCCCCCTCTCCCGCCACCCCCTCCCCATCCCCTACCGAGTACCGACTCCCTTGCCACCCTGACCCCCTGCTGACCCGTTGCCACCCCCATCCCCACTTTATCTCTCCTCCTCGTTATTTCCCATATTTGATACCAACATCTGTATTTCAAAAATCCCCAAAAAAAAGAGACAATTTCAGGTGAATTGGATCTGCAAAATAATGGTATAAAATGAATCGTTGTTACTTGTTTAAAATTTCAAAAAAACCTCCCAAAAATCACACCATCAATCAACAACAATGGAACCTCCATTCTCTCTCAAACGCCACCACTCTCACTCTCACTCTCACTCTCAGCATTCCTGGTTGTTGACCATTCATTTGCTGTTGGCCACCGAGAAAATTAAAATTCATTGGTAATTCTGAACCTCCAAAACCAACTGAATTCGTGTGCTGTGAACCACTCCTCTGCTGTGATTCCAGAATAGATGGACTCCTTGACGTTATATTGTGCCGATCTGGTTCTGTATCCACTAAGTTTGCCTCATTCTGCCCTGTATGGTCACCTTGAGGTACATGCACAAATCCATTCAAATTCAGCTGTTGAAGCTGTGATGGAATTTTGACAAATTCACGTCTCAAATTTGACTGCGTAAAGTTCACCCCCATGTGGACCTAGCGAGAAAAGAGGAGGAAGAAGTTGTTACTATACGCTGGCTAGTTCGTCGCAACAAGTTGTGTATGACGTTGGTCCTGCGACAAGCTACCTTGGTCAAAGAAATTGTGGAAGCTATCACCAACTTCATTTCCAGGCATAGATTCTTCCGACTGCAATTACAAGAAAGTGGTAGTGGTGGTGGTAGGGATTGTGCTGCCATGGAAAGAGAAAGAACAAAGCTTCAAATTTTTTTTTTGCCGAAAACGATAGGGAGAAGGAGGGTTTTAATAACTAATTAGGTCACGTGAGGCACGTGACACAGGTTTACCTGCATTAGCAGGTTGGTTACCGGGAAGGACCACTAGTGTAAAAGACCCTCAAAAGTTGGGACTGAACAATAAAAAACGAAAGTTGGGACTGTTTTTGTCAGGACGCCCAAAGTTGGGACTGATTAAATCAATTTTTCCTAATATAAAAGCCCTTATCTCACGCAACATAAAACCCGCGAATATACATACATCCAGAACGCAGGCCCAATATAATTCGGAAGCCCAAAGCTGCATTATACTCCTCTCTTCTCACCCCCTTACAAAACCCTATAACCCTAACATTTTCCTCTCCCCTTCGAGGAGAAAGAGAAAGAGAAAGAGAAAGAGAAAGAGGCAAAACCAAAAACACAAACCCTAAAAATGGCAGCCACACCACCCGCCGCCGCCGCCGCAGTGCACTCAGTGCAATGCTTCGGTCGCAAAAAGACAGCAGTCGCCGTTACCTACTGTAAAACTGGTCGCGGATTAATCAAGATCAACGGTACCCCAATCGAGCTAGTCCAGCCTGAGATTCTCCGTTACAAGGTCTTCGAGCCCATCCTTCTATTGGGTCGCTCCAAGTTCAATGGTGTAGATATGCGGATCCGGGTCAAAGGAGGTGGTCACACTTCTCAGATCTACGCCATCCGTCAAAGCATCGCCAAAGCACTGGTCGCGTACTACCAGAAATTTGTCGATGAACAACAAAAGAAGGAGATTAAGGACATTTTGGTAAGGTATGATCGTACTTTACTTGTTGCTGATCCTCGTCGTTGTGAGCCTAAGAAGTTTGGTGGACGTGGTGCTCGTGCGAGGTTCCAGAAATCTTACCGTTAAGTTTAAACAACAGGAGAGAGAGAACAAAAGAAAACAGTTTTATGTTTGTTTGTTTTGTGTTGTTTAGGTTTTCGTATGGATTATTACTTATTAGTGGTTTCAAGATGGTGAAAATCATCAGTTTTTTGGTTTAGTAACTACTTAAATGTTTCGACTTTCGGATTATATTTCATATTCAGTGCTTTCTAATGTTTTATGTTATTTTTTTTAGTATGCAAGTGTTTGATTTGGATGATTATTGGTGGGTTGATTGCTCTAGTGTGGAAAATGGTTATTTCAGGGACATCATATTAATCTACTAGCTTTGTTTTCGGATGTGCCGCTTTAGGTGGTGGGTACGGGTGGGAAATCGATAATCCTTGTTCAATAATCAATCCCAGTTCAATTCTGTATGAATTTGGTCCAATTTCAGGTTGTATTGTATGTAATTAAGGAAGCGAAAACAGACATTAGGTTTAGGATTGTCATTATGATCTATCTTTTCGAAGTATGATCGTGTGTGTAATGTTTGCGTGTTCCTTTGTTCTCAAAGGGGAAGAAAGATTTGGTGGGAGTTTGCTGTTTGATTTAGTGGTTTCAGATACTTAATGCTATTGTTATTTTTATGAGGTGGTTTTTTGCATGGTTTTAGTGTCGAATTCTAGGTTACAGTACACTGGGTGGAAAATGAGTATTGTTTAGGGTTTTGGGGATTACATACCTATTATTGGTCAGGGATATTATATGAATCTACTTGCTTCACTGTCGGGGAGCCCGTTTCTGGTGATGGTGCGGGTGGTTTGTTTGCTGGAAGGAGAGACGATCATCCTTGTTGAATATCCAATTCAATACTCTTTGAATTCAGTCCAATTTTAGGTTGTAATGTAAGTAATCAAGATATTCTGCATTTGATGTTTCTTTTTGTGTTAGAACTGGACAAAACATTAGGGTATAGGGTTGTCATTATGATCTATCTCTTTGAAGTATGATTGTATGTGTGTTTGTTCTTACTCAAAGGTGAGGAAAGAATTGGTAGGAGTTTACTGGTTGATTGATTTTGTCCCATTTAGGGTTTAGGATTTTGGTTTTTCTTAATTTGCTCTGCTGGAGAAAGAAGAAGCTGATGAAATTCTTTGTAATAACTATTATGAGCAGAGTTTTATGAGGTAGTTTGTTACATGCTTTTATTATATGTGTTTAGTTTGGATAATGGTTGGGGTGATTACTCTAGCCTCTAGGGTACATTGGGATAATGGTTATTTGGAGATTTCTTTAGGGTTAATGTTTCTTTGGTGAAGCGATGTGATAAGTGATAACTTTGAGGGTGAGCCTTGATGTATTGTAGTATATTCAGGTTAGAGTGGCTATTGATTGTAGTACCTTAGTTTAATGACCAGGGTTTGGAGGAAATGCTACTAATCATAGTACCTTAATTTACTGACTAGGGTTCGGCTAGATTAATCTGAGAATTTAGGAGAACTTTCAGAAGGGCATTTCTTATGTGGCTGTGTTATGTGGAAGTTTAATGTTTGCTTAGAGTGATTAGAGGTGGCAAACGGGTCGGGTACGGGTCGGGTCATAATCGGGTCAACTTTGCGTTCGGGTTACGTCCGGGTCGGTCCGTTCGGTATGTGTCAATTCCGGGTCCAATTAAATTTCGGGTCACATCGGGTCAGGTTAATCGGGTCAGGCTAGGTCGAGTGGGGTTAAATCGGGTTTTTAATCTAGCAAATAAAAACACATATAAGACTAATATAACTAAGTGAAATAATAAATGGGAGGTGGCTAAGTCATACTATCTCCGTTTCTTAATAAGTGCAACACTTCCTTATTTGGAATAGTCACAATAAGTGCAACCAAACTCAAAATGGTAAAAAAAAAAGTTCAATATTATTACAAATATGCCATCAAAAAGCAAGTGGGAACTACAACTTTTTTGTTTCATCACTTGAATTACTCTACTTTATTGTGGTTCCAACTTTCTCTCTATACATTTCTTGGTATTTCCCCACTTTCTCTATGTTGCACTTATTAAGAAACGGAGGAAGTATATAGTATTTCATGACAAATTTTTTCCTTAAATTTGTTTAAAAAATAACTAATATAACACTTTTCGGGTCGGGTCGGGTTTGAGTTATCATTATCGGGTCAATTTCGGGTCGGGTGGGTTCAGGTTATTTCGGGTCTATTTACTTTCGGGTCAGTTTATTCGGTTCCATTTTCGGGTCATTATTTTTGGTGTGGAAAACGGGTCTCGAGTCGGGTCAACGAGTACAAGTCTGTTTTTGCCGGCTATGAGAGTGATCAGGGTCACTGAGATAATAGTCGGTGAATGGTGCAAAGTATGAGTTCCTTTCCCATGAAAAAGGGCTAAATACCAAATTGTTTGGTGGTGAACAACATTGTATATTGTCTATTTTGCCCTGTCTTTTTTTTTCAACTAAATTTTTTGGTTGTGCAAGCACACATTTTGGATGTGTAAACATACTCTTTAGATGTGCAAGTATATTTTTGGATGTGTAAACATACTCTTTAGATGTGCAAGTATATTTTTGGATGTGTAAACATACTCTTTAGATGTCCAAACATAGTATCTAGATGTGCATACACATATTTTGGATATGCAAACACATTTTAGAAGTGCAAATATACTTCTTTCGGATGTGCAAGTGCAACACTGCAATCATACTTTTCAAATATAATCTTTGGATGTGCGAATATGTATTTTGGATGTGCAAATAAGTAATTTGAATGTGGATATATATATATATAAGCTTTAGATGTGCAAAAACATAGGTTTTGGATGTGCACAAATTGCTATATTTATTTGTTAGTTGAAATCAACAAAAGTCAAAAAGGGAAAAAAAGAAAAGAAAAAGAGGATAAGAAAGTTTTGTTCAGAGGATAAGTGTAGAGAGATATTTTAGGAAGTTGCCTAATGCTAGTATTGTATTCTAGTAAGGTTTCCTAATTGATGTATGATATATGTTGTGCTTGTGATTAATGAGAAGGCAAGCTTTACCCTAATTAATATTCTTCAATAAGAAAGTTTTGTTCACCATGGAACGGTTCAAGGAATTGCCGGACTCTTTCCCATGTAGTTGACATTAACTTGTTTGTTTCTAGGTTTCATTTATGATTATTTGTTTCTATATAATCTATTCTTGTTTCTAGGTTTAACAATGCTTCATTTGTGCCATGGGCATTGGATTACTATTGTAGAATATGATAAACTTGGAAGCTGATATTTGCTTAGTCTTTTTTAATCTAAGTTTAGTGTCGGAGTATCGTGTTTAAAATAGGAGCATTGTGTTTGATGTTATTGAATGCCATATAATTTGATTTTTAAATGTGGCATCCTATGTATAATTTGAAAATACTAAGAAGGTTGATTTTTTTTCTTTATGAAGAATGGTTGACATTTAACTCTATCAAGTAGTTTTGATTAAAAAAAAACTCTATCAAGTAGAGTAGCAACTAGCAAGTAATGAAAGGTGCAAGACTCAAATGAAGACTGATAATGACAATAGAGTTTTCACTTTTCAATGGCCCACGAACAAATAAAAGATTCATCTTGTTTGTTTGCTTTACTTCTTTTCCTTTCACAGCAGCTCCTTGGAAAATTAGTTGGCCGCCTCTTGTAATGTTGGCCCAACTAACCAAAACTATGATAACTATTATGATATTATCCCCTAAAAAAGATAGCTATTGAATTTGTAGTGTTATAGGAGTAATTATATTGCTTAAATAGGGAGTTAGACAATACATAAATATGAAGCGCATCTATTTCTTCCCCTAAATTTATTTGAATTGAACTTATTAAGTATAACTTAACCTTTTATTTAAACTTGATTGGATTTGACTAGTCTTAAAACTTAACTTTTTAAGGTGAAGAGAGTGCACTCTAAATTTACTTAAACTTTATATTTAAATTTCACAAAAACTTATGCCAAACGCACTTACAATAATTTATCTATTTCAATTGAGTCCTCTAATTTGTATTATGTTTATGGTTTATTACTTGATTACTTACTATGTGATGTTGGTCCCTTCAGTAACTATATCTTTCTCATTACTCTTTATGTGAGGTTGGACACTTATCTGTCTTTTTCCATCAATTGTTTATAATTTCTACATTTACATCATCTACCCAAAAAATATCACATGGTATTTGTGTAATTTATGAAATATTACGGTGGTATGTGAATAGTAACATCATTGCCTCATAGTCAGAGTACATGTTCTCATTTTTCTTTCTTTCTTGTACATAAGCTCAACATGTTCTAGAGGTTCTGTAGATATTAATTTCCTAGCTGGTAAGTTTGTTTGAGAGCTCTTAAGTACTTTGTTTAGACTAGAAATTTCTATGCAAATTCCTATCTCTCTATAATAATCTCTTTATAAGACTTTAAGGAATAAGTTTCAGGCTCTAGTTTTCTCGCTTTAACTTGTTATTCACATTTACTATAGAATTAACAGAAATCAATTATTGAAGTTGATTTCACACTGCCCATGAAACCTAGCCAAGATTTATTTCCTTATATGGAAATGGATCTTTTTAGTAGTAAGGTATGTTGGTATGTGAAGACCATAAACAGAAACAGAAAAGTCTAAACTAGACTTGATTAAATATGCAATCCTTCACTACAAGAAGAGGCAAGTCTACTAATGATAGATTAGCTTTGTATGCCGTCTCGAATATTTTGGAGGCATTGTTCTAATTTTAAAGTTTGGGCTCCTAGCCTCCTACTATAAAAGGTGTAATTTTACTAATAAGAATTTCTTTCAAAATACTATGACTATATTCTTACAAGGCGAAACACCAAATATTCAAATTGCTTTATTTGAATTGTAATCTTTAAAAGAACAAAAAAAAAAAAAACTCAGCAACTATTAGGAAGCATATTAATAGTTTATATTTTCATACTTTAAAGATACACTTATCCAGCAAAATGAAAAACTGAGTACTTAAGATGCTTAAAGATATACTTTAATATCATAATATACACTTATCCAGCAAGCTAGCAAAAATACTTAAATATATTCTTTAAAAAAGTGGAATTATGTGTGGAAATAGATTTTAAAAAAAGGAAATAGAATTACCTTTGTTGAACTTCAATGCATGAAGATTAAAGAAGGCAAGAAGCGGGAAGCCCAATTTGTCCTGCGTCCAATACCCAAATTCCCCATATCCTAATTCCTCCAATTGAAGAAGCGAATTCTCAACCCCAAGTTTTCCAGACTTCACGAAGGATTATTGAAGAATAGAAGAAGTTACGGTTTTTACCAAGACTGCAGAGTTTTCAAAAATTCACATGGTACCCCCCATGTTTTCAAAATTCACCAGGTACCCCTCAGTTTTATGTAAATACACCCAAATACCCTTAATGACTAACGGCGTTAATCGCCGTTAGTCTTAACCGTAATTAACCCCTAATTAACCCTTAATTAACCTAATTAAACCCTAATTAATCTAACTTCTAACTAACCCTAATCGTAACCCTAAACCCTAACCCTAACTCTAACCCCTCCCCCCCCTCCCACCACCACCAACCCCCCCTCCCCCACCTCGCAGCCCCCCCCCCCCATCGGCGCCCCCACCCCCATCGCCGCCCCCACCCCCACAGCCCCCCCCCGCAACCCCCTCCTCCCCCAGCCCCCACCCCCAAACGCAACCCATCTCGTGCCTCGTTTTCTCTTCCCCGTTTTCTCTCGTCACACAATGGTGGTGGAGCACCAACCAACAAATGAGCACCGGAACCGCAATATCAAAGGTGCCGCACCGCTAAACTACGAACACCGGCGAGTGATAGCAACAAGCGAAGATGGAGAATGGAGCAACGCGCTAGGGGCGATGATGGCGAGCTAAGGGAAAGCGCCGACGAAGTCTTCAAAGATACGGTGGAAGGGGAGGGAGGGGTGGGGACTCGCGACTGGGCTGCGTTCTAATCCCACGAAAATCGACGGAGTGAGGGGTAGTGCGGAAATGGACGGGGGTGGGGAGCAAGGGTTTGGGTTGGGTTTATGGTTTGGACTGCGGGCGGCGCGGGGTGGGGGAGGGGCCTGCGGGCGACGGGGGTGGGGGAGGGGGGCTGCGGGGTGGGGGTGGGGGGCTGCGGGGTGGCGGGGGGTGGGGGCCGCATTGGTGGTGGGAGGGTGGGGGGGGAGTGCGGGGGTGGTGGGAGGGTGGGGGAGGGGGTTAGGGTTAGGTTTAGGGTTTAGGGTTAGGGTTAGGTTTAGGGATTAGGATTAGGGTTAAAACAAAAAATTAGGGTTAATGACTAATGGCGGTTAACGCCGTTAGTCATTAAGGGCATTTCAGTGTATTTACATAAAACTGAGGGGTACCTGGTGAATTTTGAAAACATGGAGGGTACCATGTGAATTTTTTGAAAACTCGGGGGTACTTGGTGAAAAACCTGAAGAAGTTAATTGTCCAATTTCAAGGAAATTCTGTATTTTTTTTGTCTCAAAATAAAATGTCAAAACTAAAATTCTGCTTTTTGATGAATAAGGACAAAAACATCTCGGTTAACATGTAATTTAATTGGGGAAGAATTAGAATAAAATCTGCCATTGATAATTTCTCAATGATTGAGAAAAAATGAATCTGAACGGAAAAACAGTAGATAATTGAGAAAGGGAGATAAGAGTCTTAAATGGGAATTTCTGTAAACGAAATACAATTAATGAAAAATTAAAGAATTAACGACATGAATTTGAAAATTTTCCATATATTCTTGGGAATTAGAGAGTGATTAGGGGGAGATAAGAGTAGAAGAAGATGAAAAGTTTGACGCATACAAACAGAAGGTGAAAGTGGGCTGAGATTTTGAGGCTCCCAAAATTCGGGGCCCTGTGCTATGGGTTTGATTGCACATGCCCATAGCCGGCCCTGCAGTGAATTATTTCTCACTTGTCGAAAACTAGTTTCAATGATGGAAAAATAACTTTACTTGGAAGACACTTACCTACGAACCAAGCATTATCATAATGTCATATGCGTCAAGCTAAGATGACTTTCAAGATCCAAATACACAATCCTAAAAGAACATGTCAATCTCATACATGTACCAGCACACACCTTCATTTACGATCTTTTATTAAATTAGGAAATTTTTCGAATTCACTCCACAAATGTAAATCATATACATAAAACTCAGGAGTAGAAACAACTACAATGATGAACTATAGAAAAAAAAAGAGAGAGACAAGACTAGAACTTCAAGATAGGAGCACCACTGGCTGGTTTTGAAGCAAAAACATATAAACCGAGGTCGTCAGCACTGATCACACCCTTGTCAATCCTTGATTGGTAGAAGTGCTCCTGATGAAAACACAAATAAACTAGTCAGATATAAGAATTTGGGGTGCCCACCTTGAAACTCTACTAGCTTTCTGGAGTGCCTAGTTTGAACATACCTTCAAATGAAGGATAAAATGTGGTACATCACTTTCCTTTACCAGAGAAACTGTGCAGCCACCCCATCCAGCACCTGTCAACCTGGCTCCAAGAGCACCTTTATCGCGAGCAATTTTCACAAGTTCCTCCAACTCGGGACAACTGTTTAGATGATCAGAACCAAAGAAGGAATAGAGAAGATTAATTAACCATAAACATGAAAGAAAAATTTATTTGTTAAGTTGGTCCCACTTTCCAATTTCATATTTACAATTTAGCATTGACACTAGATTTGACAAGTAAAATTGCATTGCTACTTAAAACTGACCAATGGTAGTGGAGGGATATTTTAGTGATAAATAATGTGAAAAAAACAAAAATAAAAAGTTAGTTAAGTTGTCATATGGAATGGATGGAAATATGTAATAGCAATTATAGGGTCCCACCCACTGCAATATAAAGAAACTAGGGAAACGAAGTGGAAGGGAAACCGAGACAAGAAAAGAGGAAGAGGCAAGTGACAGCCAAAGGCAACACATAAGCTAACCACTCCCGCTCGCTTGTGAGCTACAATTGCACAATTTTTTGTTAACATTGTGATAGTAATCATTCACTAACATCGCCATTGCAGTCAAAGTTGCATTTTAGGTGTGTCTATCTCGTACACTACATATGGGAGAGAGAGGCTAGCCTCTAAAGTACATTAAGATAGCCAATGGTACATTCTTGTTCACAGTCTATTTCTTCTCTTGTTGTGAATTGACAATCTCTGTTTCTCATCTAAAAAAATTGTGCATACAAACCCCAAGAGCTACCAAGTAGCCCGTCATTCACATGTTCTCTTAATCCATTGAGAATTCAAATTCAGGTGTTCTATTACTTCACTTGGACAAAAAAAACTGAAGAATGAAGCTAGGTTTTTGACAGAAAATGATGAAGCTAGGTTTTTGACAAAGAATGTTTTGCCATAATATGTGTTTTCTCATCCCTATCAAATCTCATGCATTTTCAGCTCATCATCAAATCATACAGTTTCATTACATTTAAAATGGACATTGAAGCACTGCTCTTTGGTCAGCCTAAAAAAGGCAGCCCTATGCAGTTAAGAAAAACAGGCTGACATCATTGACAAGTCATTTGAACTTTAACATAGCATCACTACCAGGAGCTAATGCATTTATACCTGCATTCATAGAGAACACTGCAGCTATAATGACTCTCGTTCATAAGGTCACCAAGCTTCTTAAGCATATCCTCCGCACTGCAAAGACAAGACATTAAATGTAAGAATAAGAAAGACTAATAATACAACTCTGATTTGAGTTACAGCTGATAGAAAACAAAAATAATTGATGAATTTATCAGTAATGGTGTAAGTCTGATAAGGATATCTTCATATGTTTCGTCCATAAGGTGTAATAAACTGAATATTTGGACAGTAGAATTAAGGAAGAAGGTGGTGATATTTGACTGATGGAGTGCAAATTACAGAAAATAAAAAGATAATTGCCAAGTTTTCGAGTGACTTGGTCACACACCCAAAGTAACCACTAAAATAAACTTCTCCAATATTTTCTTGATTTTTCTCTCTCCCTAATGTATTCTATTTATAGAGTTTCTTCCCTTTTAACCATCTAACCTATTCCTCAAGCTAACCCCTGACAAACTAATTTGCATTACCAAAAGTGCCCTCCCCTCCCCCCCTAGGCCAATCTATTACATAAGGTTATGACAACCTTACACATATTGAGAGTAGGCCTGGTTATTGGACAGGGCTGGCCAATGGCATAAGGGTCGGGCCATCATTAAAGGGCTTTATTACCCTTTATTCCTTAATGAACAGGGTTATTATTGGGTTTTAAATGGAAAGGGCCTTTATTGGGTCTTATTGGGCAACCCACCTTAAACTATTATTGTCCACTAAAATCATTAAAGGGTCTCATTTTTTTTCTCTCTCCTCTCTCCTTTCTCTTTCAGTCGACAAAAATTAGGGCACAAATTAGGGCGAAAATTCCAGGCTCTTTTCTCCATCAAAATTTGAATCGATTAAAATCAGATTAGGGAAATCGTTTGAGGGACGAATTTCCAAGGTATGTTGTCGAATTTTTTATTAATATTAATAATGCAATAATGTGGCTGGAAAAGTTGCACGTAATGTAAACGGAAAGGTTGTCGTAGGAGTGGCGGCGTGATGATACCATTCAACCTCCTTCAATGTGATGAGAAGTGACTGGAAAATTGGCCCGAAAAGTTGCCGGAGTTATGTCGTCGGAGTTATTGTCGCCGGAGATCTTGATGGGAGATCCTTGTTGATGAGAGAGATGGAGTGAGAGAGTGAGGGAGAGTGAGGGAGAGTGAAGAGAGTGAAAGAGAGTAGGAGTGTTAGAGTATAAATACATATATATGTATTTATACAGGGCGTTACTAGGAAATTTCAGGGCGGCATTTAGCAAGCGAGAATAGAAAAGAAAGGAAGATTATGTTAAACATGTGTTATGATCCTATTCCATCAAAAATCAATTTATACATCCTAGCACCTAGTCCATATTCCATAACAAAAGGAACTCTAAGTCTCTAATGCTACTAAGATAAGATAACAAAATAATATCTCTAAAATAAAGGTATCTTGTACAGTTGTACTCAAGGAACACCGAGCAAACCAACTACTCAAGCAACACCGAGTCTTAGGAAAACTATCCCAATCAGAATCACACCGGCCTTCTAACCGAGCATCACAGTCTAAGAGTAGCAATATCTCTTAGCCTGAATTTTTCTTCAAGTAGCGTACCACTCGTAGAGTCGCCTTCAATGCACAACCTTAGGTTGTTTGCATAAACTGTGACTGAGTATGAACATAATACGCCAAATGAGGTCGAGTAACAGCCAAATAAATCAATCTATGCATTAGTCTACAATACTTATCTACATCATCAAAGAATGGGCCCTCAGCCACGGCAAGCTGATGATGTTGCTCCATTGGGAAATCCACAAGCTTTCTACCTAATAACCCTGTCTCTGAAATAATATCTAAGGCATATTTTCGTTGGCTCATAAAATTCATTTAAAAGAAAACCTAGAGATCGAGCAAAGATGTCGGGAAGACGAGAGAAAACTTGTTGGAATTTGGATTTGATTTTATCAAAATGAAGTTTGGCTTCTTCTAGCTAAGAGTCATCACCATAAACGGGGTTCAAAGATGAATAAATTGGCATTGTTGATAGAAAACTGGTTGGAATTTGGAATTAATTTTGTCAAAATGAAGTTTTCTAAAAGCACAAACCCCCTTTCACTTAAGCCACTCCGAAAGTGTTGCCATACAAAAACCCTAATTTTTCCCATCACTGATCACCCCCTCAAAGGCCTAATATTTTTCATTTCTCTTGCGCCTCAACGCACATAGAAACAGAGGAGAGAAAGAAAAAAACCCTAACAATGGCAGCGACACCACCAGCCGTAGTCCACTCAGTGCAATGCTTCGGTCGCATAAAGATGGCGGTTGCAGTAACCTACTGCAAAACCGATCGCTGTCTAATTAAGATCAATGGAACCCCAATCGAGCTAGTCCAACCGGAGATCCTCCCTTACAAGGTGTTCGAGCCCATCCAGTAATCCCCCGTAAATTTATGAATTTTATAAATATATTTTAATGTATATTTATATATATTTTAGTATGTTTTAGTATTTAAATGATTTATTTCTTGAAAGGTTGACTATTTGAAAGTCAAAGGAATTATTTAAGGATTTAAAGAAGTCAAACATTTTATTTAGTCATACTTTGAAACATATTTAAATAGCTTAAAATACATTTGGGTTTAACAAAAGGGATTTTAAATTGGGTTAGAGGAACCCAACTACTCAAATCATCAACCATTAAATATTATTGTAGCCCAAACACCTTTTTCTAAGCTCAAAAGGGGAACCTATATAAACCCCCAAAACCCCAATTTTCCACACTTTATTTTCTCTCTCTTCCCTCCTCACTTTTTCGGTACTCTCTCTCTTTTTCTTCCTCTTTTCTTTTTCTCTCTTCCTCTCTCTTTCCTTCGGCCCTCCTCCTTCGTGATCGGCCGACGACCACCACCGAGCAGCCGGCAGCAGCCGCCGCCCCTGCCGCCGTGTGTCTCCTCCCTCCTCTCCTTTGTTTGGTTATTTTCCTTCCTCAAGTTATTTTCAATGCAAAGTTTATGTTTTAAGAATTGTTTTAATATGTTTATGTTTAAAGTTGTAATTTGATGATTTAAATACGAATCTAATATTATGTAGTTTATATAATGAAGTTAGAAAATTTCAAATTTAGTAGTTATGTTTAAAATAGGGTTTTAAAATATCAAAGCATGGATTTCTAGGGTTTTATAAGTTGAAAAATCATAATAGTATATTATAGTTTATGAAATTGAGAATTCTTATGATTTTAATTATGTTTAAGTATATTTAAAGAGGGTTTTATTATATTATAAGTTGCTGGAAATTTGAAAAGGATGTTGATGATGGAGTTTTATGATTAAAAATATGAGTTTTAAGGGTTTTAAATGACTAGTATAGTACTACTATACTAGGGAGTGCTAATAATTGAAGTTTTAGTGATGGGAAGGTTTTTAAACACTTTTAAAAAGGGTTTAAAGTATTTTATTATTGCTGGAAATTTATAGGGTATTGATTGGTGGATTATATTGGTTATTTTAGGCGGAGAATTCTCTTTAGGCGACTTTTGAGCTTGTGAAAGCGGCCTCTTGATTTGTCTACACAAGGTACGTACATACCTATGTGTGGGTTGGATTAGTATCATGTCCTAAGGATGGGATTTATGTAGTATCATGTATAGGGAACTATTTTTAGTTCATATGTGATTTACATTCAAATTGAATTTGCATGTTTTATGCCGTTGTGTGAAGCATGTTGGTTATGATGATGATCTTATGTTTGTATGGAATATTGATGCAAGCATATGGGATTTGGGAACTTTAGTTTATTAATTCACATGAGGGATTAATATTTATGTTGGTATTGAATCATGATTGAATCATGTTGTTCCCTTTGGATTATTTAATTACTTTATGAGGACCGAGGGCCTTATTTGGTAAGTTGATTTTTATACCTATGAAAGGTTGGTTGGTTGTTGACTTGGTTCAACGAATAAATAAAGGTTATGGATTTAATGTTGGAATTAATCTTGGGTTGTTAAGTTAATGATCACCTTATCTAATCCTAAGATAAAAATGGAAGGTTATGGTTCTTTGATGATTATATTATTTGTCTTACTTGTGAGTCATAACAAGTGAATAAATTATTAATCATGTAAAGTGAAACGTGGATAGCAATAGCTTTAAGACTTGTGCACGTCTGAAGTGTTGGACTAGTATGAGTTGGAGTACATGGTGGTAGCCCATGGCTTTTCTTGGGACCGGATTGATCACCGTGTCCTATTTTTATTTAAAGGTTCCTCGATATCGTAGGTTAGGGGAATACGGAGTCGCGCCCGTACTTCGTCTTCTAAATTGAAGACTGGTTTGGTTTGGACAACTCTTTCCATTGCCTATTTCATCTAAATTAATTAACTTACTAGTTGTGGAGTTTAGTTCAGTAAAGTAGTATGCTATGCTATTATATTATTATTTATCCTTGCTTAATGTTTATTAGTATCATGTTAGGTTTTATATGTATTTACTATGTAGTACTCAGCTTTGCTGATTACGTGCTTTGTGTGTATGTGTTGATCATGGCTATGCCTTATTGATCCTGTGATGACCCATTTGGTGAGCAGTCTCTCGGGATCAATAGTGCATCGTCATTTACAGGTTTGAAGATGATGCATCATGGGTTCGGGATTTGGAGAGCTTGTGTTCACATTACATTTTACTTTGACTTTATGCTTTCATAGTTGACTTTGACTATTGTAGTTGACTTTTACTTTTGAGGTTGACTTTTGGCTTTATGTTAGTTTGACTTTTAGAGTTGACTCTTTGGGTTGACCAATGTTATTTTCAAAGTTTATTTAATTATTATTTCCGCTGTAAACTGAATAAGCCGATACGTTATCACAGGGTGATAATGCTTTGATAATTCTCTAAGTTTTATATTAAAAGGTATTTTGGAAAAGAGAGAATTGTTGGGGTGTTACACATCCTTTTACTGGGTCGTTCCAAGTTCAACGGGGTTGACATGCGGATTCGTGTGAAAGGAGGAGGTCACACTTCTCAGATCTACGCTATCCGACAAAGCATCGCCAAAGCATTGGTCGCTTACTACCAGAAATTCGTTGATGAGCAACAAAAGAAGGAGATCAAGGATATTTTGGTCAGGTATGATCGTACTTTACTTGTTGTTGATCCTCGTCGTTGTGAGCCTAAGAAGTTTGGTGGACGTGGTGCTCGTGCTAGATTCTAGAAATCTTACTGTTGAACAACACAAACAAGAGCTCTCTTTCTCTTTTTTTTTTTTATCATATTTTGTGTTTGTCTTCGGAAACATCAGACTTATACTTCACAGGAAGATGGATAACTCACGAATCCATAATGTAATTGTAGATGATACAATGTTTGATTAGTAGGAGGACATCAAGTATCCTTTTTTCTTGTGGGAAACTGATGTTCTTTGCAATGTTATGCAAAGTGACCAAAGAAAGCTCGACCTTGTTGGGCTCGATCACACTCATCAACTCATCCCTAGACGCGCCTCTAAACGCATCATGATCCCGAGTTCTATTCGGCACAACGGGTTTGCCTACAATGGGCAACATCATCTGAAAGAGAACTGTAACACACGACCCATACGCAGTCGAGTATATCGTCACCAATGCGCATCCAGGGCCAACAACTGTCCTCAATAGCCAACACAAGTTCTTCCGGCGCATTTTGTCCTCACTCATGCGCACCTCGAGAAACTTCCTAGGAGGTCACCCATCCCAAGACTACTCCCAGCTAAGCACGCTTAACTGTGGAGTAACTAAGGAAATGAGCTCCCTAAAAGAAAGATGCATCTTGTTGGAATGAGTAGCCTGCTAAATCCCTTTAAAGCAATCATGAGGGGTATTACAAGAACATCCTCAACAGTAGGGTTCATCCTCTTGATGGTTGTTCGATCTTTATTTTCAAACGAAAACCCGAAAACTTGAGTGTGCGCATCAATTTCTCGATAATATTGCATCACCTCCACAATGAATTTATTAATACAATATAATTAAATTCCCTTCATGCCCTTAACTATCTTGAGGGAGACCAAGAAGGGAACTAGCCGGGCCATTTGTTGCAATATTGTTATCAATAACCTTCTTGAAATCATCATCTAATCCAGCATAAAGCTCACAGAGAGTAGCTTTCTATTTCTTGCCCTCATTGTATCCTAGTTTGAAATAAAACAAATTCTTAAAAAAAAGTTAACTTTATCAATAACTAGGCATCCAAATGATGAGTTAACTTGGTGGACAAACTGACAGTTCTCAACTATACATTGAATGCGCAAATACATAAGGATAATATAAACCAACAATGAAGGGTTGATGTCAGTCAAACTATTTGTTTAAACCAACAACCAACTATTTGAAGTAGAAGCAGGTGATAGCCTAGTGGTATTGGCATCATTTTCGATCCCAGAGATCCTGGGATCAAGTCTCATCCCTTGCAAGGAAGGATCCCCAATTTCCCCCCTACTTGCAAGGGATTTCATCTTACCGTATATATAAAAAAAAAACTATTTGAAGTAGAAGCACTTGTTTGCACTAAATTTATTCTGTTCAATACAAAATTAACCTAAATTTCATTAAAAATCCACCTTGACAAACTGACAGTTCTCAACTATACATTAAATGCGCAAATTCATCAGGATAATATAAACCAACAATGAAAGGTTGATGTCAGTCAAACTATCTGTTGAAACCAACATCCAACTATTTGAAGTAGAAGCACTTATTTGCACTAAATTTATTTTGTTCAATACAAAATTGACCTAAATTTCATTAAAATTTCACCTTTAACACAAATAAAATCAACAATTAACTTCACCTAAACATTAAACTAAAGTGAATTCAGCATAGAATTCTAAAATAAATTCAACAACTATCAAACATTTCCATTTGAAATACAACAATAAATGAAATGCACTAAATTATAAAAGAAAATTAACTTGAAAGCAATACTCAATGTCAAAAACTAATTTAATTATTGAACAAACCCTAATTATTAAAACAAACCCTAATTTTACAACAATTAAATTAATCAATTCCTCAAATCAACCTCAAACAAAATAATAATTGATTTTGAATTCATAAATCAAAATATATATGATGATCGAATAAATTAAACAAATTAAATTACAAAACTTACAAGATGTTTAAAAGGAGGAGAGAAAAACGTGAAAGAGAGATTTGTAGGCGGAGGCGCGGATATGAGTTCTTGAAATAATTAACCACATTGACCTCGACCATATCCTTGTCCATGCATGCGACGAGAACCTTAGCTACGGTCCCGACCACTGTGACTGGCACTATATTTAGTCTTAAATTCTTTCCCCATCATGGGATGTCACATTCACTTTAAGGAGTGGAGTAGAGCCAGTTGGTCGTAATCCATGTATTTTCATTAAGAGCTTGTTATTTTGCTCAACCACAAGCAGACAAGATATTAATCAGAAATTCTTTTAACCTTCCGTCGGTATTAAGTCTGCAGGACAATATTATTTGCATGGAAGGTGGAGTATGTGCTTTTCTAACATTATTGCATCAGTAATTTTCTCTACACTATGTCAATTGAGAAGTAATTCTGAACGTGGCTGAGTCGGATTCACTCACAGATTTGAAATCTTGCAATCTTAAATTTCATCAATCACAACAAGCTTTGGGCAATGTTATATTTTTCTGGTGGATATATATGTGCTTCAAATTATTCCAAAGTATTTGAGGGCCTTTAATAGTCAAATATAGAGTCTTAAGTCCCTGATCGAGGTGATGGCGAAGTGATATCATAACTTTGGCCTTATCTTGACTTGTTGTTTTATTTCTCACTTTAATTGTTTTACTAAGCCCTTTTGCATTTAGGTGTGTATTTTAACATCTAACATCAAACATCTAACATCTACCGTCCATGATATATAGTTGTCTCTAGTCATATTAAGGGCTACAAATTCAAATTTTGCAAGCTTTGACATCATAAACTACTATACATGAAAATATTGCAAATCTTGAAAACATATCCAACAAAATCACTCTTATTTTATTGTAAAACGGTTTCCAATTTCATATATAATATACTACCTCTGTATTTCTTTTAGTTGCACCATTTGCTTTTTGGCACTATTCATCAACCAACTTTGTTAATCTATCTCGAACCATTATATAAAGAAGAACATAGTTAAGTGGGGTTTTGTTAGATTCGTTTCAATACGAGATTCCAACTATCAAATTTTTATAATTTTTACTTACACCCAATAAGAGATATTAACGTTCAAAGAAGCGTCTCGGTAAATATGAAAAAGCAAATGGTGCAATTAAAAAAATGCAGAGGTAGTATACCGATGAGGCACTAATATAGTTTAATGACATAACACCACTCAAATAAAAACCATATCACAGAAATATCGATTTCAAATTTATGATACCCCACTCAAAGATATGATTTGATTATCCCACAACAATATTGTTCATCCAAATTTCATGAAGTTACAACGAAACAACTTATCAATTTTGGACTACAAAAGTCAAAAGACAATAAAAGTAGGGAAATTCCCATTGGTAACCTTGTAGTTTTTCGGTTTCCCAATGGTAACCCTGTGGTTTTCAAATTCCCAAAAATGACCTTATACTCTTGTTGAATTCCCAAATGTGACTTTTCCGTTAAATCTAACTGTTAAATCAATGCACGCAAATTGAGATGTTTCTGGAATGCAAATTTCGACGAATCTGATCATTTTTTGCAAATTTCGACCTCAAATTTTACCCATAAAGGGCTAAAATGACCCTCAAAACCTTGACAGGGCTATTATTTTGGAATACTTTGCGTTCCAGAAATATATCGATTTGCGTGCATTATTTTGTGTGCCGAAAAAAATAACCCGGTCAAGGTTTTGGGGGTCAATTTAGCCCTTTATGGGTCAAATTTGAGGTCGAAATTTGCAAAAAACGATCAGATGCCCCTCAATTTACATTCCAGAAACATTTCGATATGCGTTTATTGATTTAACGGTTAGATATAACGGAAATTTAACGAAAAAAGTCACGTTTGGGAATTCAACAAGAGTACAAGGTCATTTTTGGGAATTTGAAAACCACAAGGTTACCATTGGAAAACCGAAAAACTACAAGGTTACCAATGGGAATTTCCCATAAAAGTATCATGCCGTATAATTCAGCAATTAAAAAAATCCAATTGCAAAACTGACAGAAACTAGGAGAACAAGGAAAATACATAAACAATTAATCGAATGTCTAATGATTTCACAAACTCACCTTAAATTTTAGTTGAAAGTTACCAACTTTGGTGCAAAGAAGATATGTCAGCCACTTTTTGAGTAGATGAGCGTTCTTTTGGTTAGAGCTGGTGTTGATAACGTGTTGTGAAATTAGGGGTGGGGAGATGAGAGTTGTATATGAGAATAGTCGTGTCCTCTATTATTCCATATGAGAGGTATTTATATAGTACAATATGTAGGTGACTTGCACACACATACTCAGTGTATGTGGATTCAATTAAAAAATTGCAGTAACATAAAGATGAGAGAGAAAAAAGTAGAGAGAGAAAGAGAAAAGAAAGAAGAAAAAAGCCCCAATTCAAAGCCATTGAAAACCAGAAAATCTAGAAACCCTAGCACCTCGAAAATTCCCCAATTTGCTTGTGTGAACTGCAAAGTCACTCAAAATGCAAAATTCTTCCTAATTTCAGCCATCTCCCATCTGTTAGTGGCTCTTGTAGTAATCAAGGGCTTCCAATTCTCAAATTTTAGCTTAGTTCAGTACAAAACTGTTCCCCCAAGTGGGGTTGTTTCTCGAAATCAATTCATAATATCTGTGAAGTTTAATCCTTTCGTCTTGAATTTTTCGCAGATTAAGAATTCTTCTATCGTTGTAAGTATTCCGATCCACTCTGTTAAGTGGATTAAAGGATTCATTTTTCTCCCATTCAAATTTAAGTCGGGATTTCAGTCTAGTTTTTCGGGTGTTGGTTTCCTTTTTGTGTTGTGATTTACTTTGGTTGTCTCTTTCATTCTGGGGTGCGAATTTTTCGTCTTCTATTAAGATTTATGGCTCGTTGCTGCTCATCTCTGTTGCAGCTTCGGTTGTCTCATTGTTCTTATGTTCCATTGATTTTACAAAATCATCTGCTGACTTCTACTGCTGTTGTGTCGAGCGTGATTGTCCTTCTCTCGGTTGCTCCTTCTTCTCCCCTGATGGTGGTTCTCTTCGGTGTGGTGTTTATGGTGGTTTTACCACTGCGTTTTGGTGTTCCGTCAAAGATTCGAAGTCTCATGGCTTGCCCCTACTCTTGCAAGGGATTATGGTAGTTGTTATCATACCGTGGGACTCCAGAATATTTGTTGAAGACAATGGGTTTTCCAAATCCATCTTTAGATGCTACTCCAGATCATGTGTTATGTTTATGGTCCTTCGAAATGCTGGAAGTAAGGTACACTTCCATAACTTAGAAAATCTTTCCATAATGAAATTCAGTTTAGAAGGTGGTGAGATCTTAATCTTTCTTTCTTCTGTTATGCTCTCATCACTTGTGGGCTAGCTCTCGCGTTATGGTTATAAATTTGAAAGTTAAGAAGGAATCTCGATTTCTTCAACACTTTATTTTAATTGAAGTTTTTTGGTTACTTTCATTGTCTGTGAGTCCTCTTATGTGGAAGTGGAAGTGGCTATGTTTAATCTATATTGCTAAGATTATTTTAGCCCTATTTTATGGTGGTTCCGCCACCATGCTGCGGTTTTCCGGAGCAGTATTGCAGTATTGCGGCCTGTCGCTTCCTATAAACAGGTCTATGTTAGTTGTTCTTCTGTCGCTGTGCTTGAGAACTTATGTTTGCCCAGTTTTAGAAAATTTATTTACAGTAGTTTTTTGTTTGGCATTTGGTGAGATGTTTATCTTCTTTCTATCTAGCATAATATCTTATCTTATGTGCTTGATTATGAAAATTTTTAATCCCTGTGAGATTTTCATGAACTTGCAAGTAATGAAGGAAATTCGATTCCTTCTAAAGATTGTAATAATTAGCTACTCTTCATTTCTTAAAGTGTGTGTGAGTCCAATGTTTTGGAATTGGTTAAGTTTCCACCATATAGAAATGGTTGTCTTAGTCCTCAAATATAATTCTATTAAGCTAGCTATCTCTGAAATTTTTTTATTGTCCAATCTAGCAAAATCCAAGCTAGACTACAGAAGTTATTGGATTGGATTTTGTTGGTTGTTTTACAAAAAAAAATTCTGCTATAAAAACTCCATTCTAGGCCATAGAAGCTATTGGATTGGAGATGTTTTTATTATAATGTCATTCGTGGCTTCCCAGAATTTATTTATTTACTCCATTCTAGGCCCCATAAGCTATTGGAATGGAGATGGTTATTTTGCCCATCTTGTGCCTATAGAAGGTTTTAATTGTTGTTGGTATGAGATTCCTTTGAAGAGTTTGCTCTATGAGTATTTACAAGCAATTGCTGAAGATTGGATGTGTGATGGCCTTTTGTTGATTATTTTTTATTACATACTCTTGCAGTAGACCAGATGGATGATTATAATTATAGGGTATTCTGCTTCTTTCCAGAATACTTTTATGAATAGTTATAGTTATAGTGTTATATGCTTAAAGTTGGAAGACTTGAGGAACATTGATCCTCTTTCGAAGAATAAGTATTTTTCTGAGTTCTTTATTGTAGAATTTGGGTGCTTTATGCTTGGGAAATTGTTCACTTCTGCCTCCCAATTCTTTTTGGAGTGTAAGTATTATTCTACCCTCAAGTTTAGGTTTGCAGAAAGGTATGAAAAGGGGCAAGACTTAGTTAAGTCTTGTCTTCCATCAGTTTATGTGTTATGAATATTAGTTGTTGGAACATCAGAGGGTGTAGAAGGCACCTTGCTATGGAGGAGGTTAAAGTTTTTTGTAAGTCTAATAATGTTCAGATTATGATGTTATGTGAAACTAAAGTGCAAACTCCTCCCTTTGAGGGGAGCATTAGACATTGTGGGTTTCAACATTTTGACTACCTCCCAACTTTTGGGTTGTCTGGTGGAATTTGGTTGATGTGGAAGGACAATGCTAGCAACCCTTATCTTTTGTCAGTCATTTATAAATCTGGTAGATTTATGGCTTGTAACATATCCATTTTATCTATGAATTGTTCCTTTGTTGCTGTATTCATATATGCGCCTCCTTCTTATGCATTGAAACAAGAATTTTGGGAGGAGTTGATATCTTATCTAAGCTCTTTAAGTTCTCCTTTTATCTTACTAGGAGATTTTAATGAATTAAGTTCTAGTAGTGATAAATTGGGCGGTGCAAGATTTAAATTTTCTCGTCTTAACTATATGAACTTGTTATTTGCATCCATAGAGTGTGTTGAATTACCTTTTGAAGGTAGTGTCTATACTTGGAGGAAGAAACCTCATGGTCCGAATAACATATTAGAAAGATTGGATAGAGGTGTGGTTAGTTTAGAATGGATGACTTTGTTTCCAAATTCTAAAATTAAACATCATAATTTCTCTTCTTCGGACCATTGTCAGATTTCAGTATCTTTAAAATTAAGTCAAAGAAGAAAAGCTCCTCCTTTTAGATTCAATAAATTGTGGTCATCTCGTAAAGATTTTGACTGTTTGATAAAAAAACGTGGAGCACTCATTTTCAAGGTTCACATATGTTTTGTTTTACCCGAAAATGTAAACTTCTAAAAGAAAAAGCAAAAGTATGGTCTACTACTCGATTTGGTAATATATTTCGACAACTTAGAATAGTTGAGGATAAAATTAAGATTATACAAGAAGAATTAGTTATGAATGAAGATTCTCCTCGATTAATAGCATTGCACAATAAATTTTTAACTAAGCAGAATAAACTTTTGCATTTTCAGGATTTACATTGGAAAATCAAAGCTAAATCCAACCATATTAAACTTAGTGATGCGAATACTAAATATTATCATGTGTGTGCTACAATTAGAAGAAATCGTAATTTAATAAATTCTATTCAAGATGCCCAAAATAATTCCATAACGAATCCATCTCGGATCGAAGAATGTATAACTAATGCCTTTAGACAGCGATTTACAAGCAACCCCCTGTGCTCATTTGATAGAAATGAGGATCTTAATTTATTAGAAAGAATAATATCAGATGAAGATAACGAGTGCCTTTGTATGGATGTAACCTTTGAGGAGGTTAAGATAGCCACTTTTGACTTAGCTCCAGACAAATCTCCAGGTCCAGATGGTTTTCCCCCTTTCTTTTTCCAAAAGTATTGGTCGTTAGTTGGAAGATCTCTCTTTAGGGCTGTAAAAGCTTTTTTTCACTCGGGTAATCTTCTAAAGGAAATAAATCATACTTTCATTACTTTAATTCCAAAGATAGATAATCCATCAAATCCAAATCATTTTCGTCCTATAAGTTTATGCTCTACTAGCTACAAGATAATCTCAAAAATAATGGCTAATAGGCTGAAAGAAGTGTTGGGTAAGATTATTCATCCTTTGCAGGGGGCGTTTGTCCTGGAACGGCTTATTCAAGATAATATTTTAATAGCACATGAAGTTTTTCATTCTTTTAAAAACAAAAAGGGTTCAGAAGGATGGATAGCTATAAAGTTAGACATGGAAAAAGCTTATGATAGACTAGAATGGGAATTTATTTTTATTGTCTTTGAGAAATTGGGTTTTAGTACTCGTTGGATAAACTGGTTACGTCAGTGTATTACTACTGTGTCTTTTTCAGTTTTAGTAAATGGTATTCCAGGTGAGACTTTTTTCCCCTCTAGGAGTATTAGACAAGGTGATCCTCTATCTCCCTATATTTTTATTTTATGTGTAGAAATTCTAGCTCGAAGGTTCCACCAAGCTAGTCTTACAGGAACTAAGTCAATAGGAGTTAAATTAGGATACTCGAGAATTAAAATTCCTTTCTTGACTTTTGCAGATGATACTATGATTTTTGCTAAAGCATCTGAGGAAAGTTGCTACTCTATTAAAGATATTTTAGATAACTATTGTGCTATGTCAGGTCAACTGGTTAATTTTCATAAATCTGCATTCCAGTGTACTCAGAATGTCTCTGAAAATGTGTCTAAGAATTTTGCTAGTATTCTTCAAATGGAAGAGACCTTTTCTTTAGGCAAATATCTAGGATGCCCAATTATATGTACTAAAATCACAAATGATACGTTTGTGGATGTGCAAGAAAAAGTTACATCCCAGTTGACAAAGTGGAAAACGAACTCTTTATCTCAAGCCGGAAGAACTGTTCTTATCCAATCTAATTTAGCAACAAAAGCCAATTATCAGATGCAAAGCTTTACTTTACCTCCCTCTATTCTATCTTCTTTAGATAAAAGCTATAGGAATTTCTTTTGGAATAAAGTTTCAGATGCGAAATCCCCTAACTTGATAGGATGGGATAAGATTTGCAAACCAAAAAAGTTTGGAGGTTTGGGTCTTGGAAAAGCTAAAACTAATAATATTGCTCTTCAATTCAAACTTCTCTGGAAAATTTTAACTTCTCCTGCTAATTTGTGGGTAACTCTCGTTCCAAGGAAGTATTTAAAAGGGGAAAGTTTGTTTAGTTATAAAATTAAAGCAAATGTCTCGTGGCAATGGAGAAAACTTATGAATTTGAGAAGCTCTTTTAAAAAAGGTATAAGGTGGAATGTAGGGAATAGTGATTCGATTTCTTTCTGGTATGATAATTGGGTTTATGACTACCCAATAGCTGACATTTGTCCAGTTATAGGTAATTGGGAAAATGTTAAAGTTAATCATTTTATCACTCTAGATCGTCAATGGGATAAGTTTCTTTTAGCTCAATTTTTACCTTTAGAGGTTGTCAATGACGTTATTGTTATTTTTATTCCTAGAAATGTAATTCCTGATAAAATGTGATGGGGTTTGTCTTCTGATGGGATTTATTCAGTTAAATCAGGGGTAGAACTTCTTCAGGGTCTTAACACTCAGGTGGTCGAGCCGTCTGCTTTTCAGTGGATTTGGAAGTTGAAAGTTCCTCCTAAAATCAAATTCTTTCTATGGAAAATTTGTCATAATGGTCTTCCTACAAAGAAAAGATTAGAACTAAGTCATATTTTTCTTCCTATGGAGTGTGTTTTTTGTAATTTCCATACTGAAGATGTTGCTCATATTTTTTCAAAATGTCCTTTTGTTATAGATGTTTTTGAGGAGCTTCATTCTCATATGAATTGGCCTGTTCCGGGTAGTATTAGTGACGGTATGTCGTTTGTAGATTATTTAGGTCTTCTTAAAGGGGGTTACTCTTTGGCTGACATTGAGAATTTTGCTATTACCTGGTGGTTTATATGGTATAGTAGAAATGGTATTATTTTCCGACAGGATTCCTGTTCTCCTTCTAAAGTGAGTATGATGATCAGAGCTTATGTAGATAAGGTTAGAAGATTTGGAGCTTCAGTTGAGGATTGTGATTCTAATTTCCATTTTAACCAGCCAAATAATTTGAGTTTAAATTCTGTCAAGCCTAAGGTTAGAGATCAAGTGGTTTGGAATCCTCCTGCGCCTGGGTATTCTAAAATTAATTTTGATGGTTCTAAGCTCTCTAATGGTCAAGCCTCTTTTAGTTTGATTATAAGGGATGACCAAGGCAATATTATGCTGTGTGGCGCTGGGGCTCTGGATAGTTCGGTGTCTATTCTGGTTGCGGAAGCTAGAGGTTTGAGGGAAGATATTAGAGGGGCTATTTCTTTGGGGTTGAAAAATATAGTGATAGAGGGGGATAACTTGGCGGTTATTCAGTCCATTAAAAATATTTGGAAAATTCCTTGGACTATTAATGCTATTATTTTAGATGCAGGTGAAGATTTAAAGGTGTTTGGAGACGTTCAAATTCGGCACGTGTTTCGAGAGGCTAATACTGCTGCGGATTGGCTGGCTCACAGGGGTCATACTACGACGAATCTTACCTACTGGTTTGAAGTTTCTGATTTCCCTTTCTCTGTAATCATCCGCAAGGATTGTTAGAAGTGTGATCAAACAAGGGAACCAGATATACCACTCCAAGGCACGGAAACTACGCTTTCCTATTAGTTTAATTTCGCCCCCTCAAAGATCACCGGGTTAACATGAAATAACTAATGAGATACAATGGAGAAAACAATTCACAAGATGATCTTCTATGTGAATCAACAAGAACTTTGAGTTTTTAGTTTGTGAAGAACACTAGAGAGAAAATAGCAAGGTTTCTCTCAAGCAAAGCAAGTGACTTGGAATGTGAAAAACTGATTTTTTTTCTCACTTCTACTCATAAGAATGACCAAGGTCATATATTCATATTCCCTCATAGATTAGAGCTGTTACAGCCTTTAATCCCCTGATTAAGAATCCTTAATCGTCATTAAAAGGATAACGTAAACAACACAACGGTTATAAACCGTCCACGCAAAATTTCACGCCCCAAGGCAGAATACACGTCGCGACCCGCGATACAGATCGCGAGTCGCGAAAGTGCCCTGGTCGCGACCCGCGACAGGTGTCGCGACCCGTGACCATCCTTCTGACTTGCTTGATTGATTCACGTGATTTTGCGCATTCTAATCTTAGCATACTAGACCTCCTCCTCTTCTAGTATAGAACCATATGAGCTTATAAAACCCATTACACTATAAATGTTCCAACAATCCTCCTCCCATTTATAGGGTAATATTGAAAAGTTTTCCAACTTGCTATAAATCACAAACAAAACATGCTCATGCATCATGGAAATATCTTACGATTGAATCTCCACTTAGTAAAAGTAACTTTACAACAATTTCGATCATAATGATAGACAAAGCTTTGAATCATATAACCACCACAAATCATTGAAGATACTAATACACATAAGCATAAACTTAGTTCTTAACCTCCGACACCTATGACGCCTTGGTGTCCATATCCATTCATAAGCATTCCAAGTCAAGCCTTAGACTTGGTGAAGTGGCTAAACCTCTAGCTTATATAGGTAAATCTTTCCGCCCATGGTTCTACAATTGAGCACTTATCAAAGACTTATTAAGAAACTTAATTCAACCTCTTTTCATTGTAGTAACAAGCACTAACCTCGGGATGTAAATAACACAAGTGCTTCCAACCTTTAAGAAAAATACTATCCTCATTGAATTTGAGATCTAACGTTGTATTAGACGTCAAATTGAGTTTTCCTTAGCTAAAGGTTGATCAGTAGGCTTAAGACCCATCCTTTTGTTCATTTTGTTCACTAGTTCCCTTGACAACGGTTTAGTAAACGTATCCGCCAAGTTCAAACTAGACCAAACAAAATTAATAGTTACACAACTATTCCTTATCATTTCACGCACATAGCTATGTTTAACTCCAATGTGCCTTGACTTGCCATTGTAGACTTCACTATAAGCTTTAGCTATGGTTGATGCACTATCACAATGAATAGCAAGAGGTGACATAGGTTTGACCCACAAGTCAACCTCACTCAACACATTCCTTAGCCATTCCGCTTCTTGGCAACAAGATGCCAATGCAATGAATTCCGATGCCATAGTTGAATCCGTTATACATGTTTGCTTCTTGGATGCCCATGAAATAGCACCTCCTCCAAGAAGAAACACCCATCCACTTGTGGATGAATAATCTTCCTTATTGGAAATCCAACTAGCATCCGAGTAACCTTCTAGAATAGAAGGTTCTCCTTTGTAAGTTATGACATAATCCAAGGTTTTATTCAAATACCTTAGCACTCTTCTCAAAGCTTGCCAATGCAACATACTAGGATTACTAGTATACCTTCTGAGTTTACCAATAGCAAAAGCTATATCCGGCCGAGTGCTAGTCATAGCATACATCAAGCTTCCAATTAAGCTTGCATACTCCAATTGTGAAATAGGAGTACCACTACTCGAAACCAAGTGAACACTAGGATCCATCGGAGTAGCAAAATGAGTCGAGTTCGATTCATTAAACCTCTTAATCACTTTCTCAATGTTATGAGATTGTGATAAAGAAATTGACCCTTTACCTCTCATTATTCTAATACCTAGAATAACATCCGCTTCACCCAAATCTTTCATGGAGAAGCTAGAAGAGAGAAAGACTTTGGTTTTTTCCACTTGTTCCAAATCAGTCCCAAAGATAAGCATATCATCAACATATAAGCAAATTATAACTCCATTACCGTTATTATCAAATTTACTATATACACACTTATCGGACTGATTTATTTTGAACCCACTAGACAAAATGACCTCATCAAATTTTTGATGCCATTGCTTAGGTGCTTGTTTAAGACCATACAAAGATCGAACTAATTTGCAAACCTTAGTCTTTTGACCTTTGACTACAAAACCTTCAGGTTGATTCATGTACACTTCCTCCTCCAATTCACCATTAAGGAAGACAGTTTTGACATCCATTTGGTGAATTACTAGACCATGAATCGCAGCCAATGCTATCAAAAGTCTAATGGTAGCTATTCTAGCAACCGGAGCATAAGTGTCAAAATAATCGATACCATATCTTTGCCTAAAACCTTGGACCACTAACCGGACCTTATGTTTTAGTATGGTTCCATCGATCTTCCTTTTCCTTACGAAAATCCACTTACAACCTAAAGGTTTACATCCGGGAGGTAAATTAGCTAAAATCCAAGTATGATTTCCCATTATTGAATCCATTTCATCATTCACTGCCTCTTTCCAGAAAGCAGAATCATGAGACTTCATAGCCTCATCAAAGGTCCTAGGATCCTCCTCCATATTGTAACAATATGAAATTTGAGTCACAATCGACTCCCTTGACCCTTCAACTAAATATAGTTGAAAATCCGGTCCAAAAGATTTCTCTTTTCTAATTCTTTTACTTTTCCTAATTTCCGGTGTTGTAGTATCATGATCATTGTTAATGTCATCCACAACATTGGAACTAGTACTAGGTATCATGTCCTTCGGTCTTGGAATCGATGAGAATCGAGTCTCATCAAATATTGCATCCCTTGACTCTATCACAGTATGGATAGAGACAAAATCATTTGGCTCAATGACATAAAACCTATAGGCTTTGCTATGTACCGCATAGCCTATAAAAATGCAGTCAATTCCTTTTTCACCTAAAGTTTTCCTTTTAGGTCCCGTCAATTTGACAATTGCCCTACAACCCCATACCTTAAGGTAATTGAGATTATGCTTTTTGTTACACCAAAGTTCATAAGGGGTAGTCTTATTCCTCTTATTAGGAACTCGATTTAATATATAACATGCAGTTAAAATTGCATCACCCTAAAAACCGTCATTTAGACCTGAATTAGAAAGCATGGTGTTAACCATTTCTTTTAGAACCCTATTTTCCTTTCCGCTATACCATTACTTTGAGGTGAGTATGGGGCGGTTGTTTCATGAATTACACCAATGGAACTAAAATAGCTAGGATTATAGTATTCACCACCCCTATCCGTCCGAAGTCTTTTAACTTTTCATTAAGTTGAAGTTCCACTTCGGTCTTAAAAATCTTAAACTTTTCTAGTGCTTCATCTTTAGTAAATAATAAATATATGTAACAAAACCTTGAATAATCATCAATCAAAGTCATAATATATTTTTTATTTCCTAAAGAAGGTGAACTATGAAAGTCACACAAGTCACTATGCACCAATTCAAGCAATACCGTTTGTCTAGTCACACTAGGATAAGGATTCTTTGTAATCTTATTTAGCATGCATGTCTTACACTTCTCTAACTTTAAATCAAAAGAAGGTATTAAACCTAGCTTAGACATGTCATATAATCTACGATAGTTCACATGACATAAACGATTGTGCCATAGAGAAGAAACATCAAGCATGTAAATAGAACTAGTATCAATTGCATTATTAATACTAAATTTAAACATCCCATTACAATAAAATCCTTGTCCAACAAAAATACCACCCTTGGAAACAACAAACTTATCCGATTCAAATACAACTTTAAAGCCAAATTTATTCAAAAGACCTCCCGACACAAGATTCTTCCTAACTTCCGGTACATAAACAACATCCCGGAGAGTTAAAGTCTTTCCCGAGGTTAACAACAATTCTACTTGGCCTATGCCCTTGGCCTTTACCGTAGAATCATTCCCCATATACAAGATTGGACCATCATCCAATTCTTCCAAAGACTTGAAGAAGTTCTTATTATTGCACACATGTCTAGAGGCCCCCGAATCTATCCACCAAGAATCATCAACCTGCACAAACATAATTTCAGAAATCATAGCCACAAAATTCATTTCTTCAATTACATTTTCATGTGCAACTTTACCTTGGTTTTGAACAACACTAGGTTGTCCATTCTTTGTCTTCTTCTTCTTAGAAGGACAATTCCTCTTGAGATGAGGTCCATTGCATACCCAACAAGTGAGGGTCTTCCTCTTCTTGTTTGCAAAGTTGGTTTTAGAGTTGTTATTGTTGGATTTCTTGGTCCCACTAGACCCACCAACCTCTACCATATTCACGGTAGACTTAGGAATACTAGGAGTAGTATCCTTAACCCCATCTTGAGCCCTGGATACCCTCTTCAATACGAAGATGAGTTCCTAATTGCTCCATGGACATATCTTCCTTCCTATGTTTCAAAGAATGCTTAGTTTCTTTCCAAGAATGTGGTAATTTATCAATGATTGAGGCAACCGCAATAGCCTCATCCATCACCATACCATGTGATCTTATTTGGTTCAAAATATGATGAACTTCATGAAATTGCTCTATAATAGGCCGATCATTAGTCATTTTAAATGAATTAAAATTACTAACAAGAAATTTCTTACTTGAAGCATCTTCCGAAATATACTTGGCCTCAATAGCATCCCAAAGTTCCTTTGCACTCTCCACGTTTTGGTAAAGGTCGAACAAAGGGTCGGTAAGAGAGTTGAGGATGTGACCCCGGCAAATGTAGTCATCATTCTCCCACTTTGTTCTCTTCCTTGTAGTCTCCACGGACTCTTCCTCTCCATCTTTCGGGAATGGTGGCATGGGTGTTGAAAGAACATACACCACATTCAAAGTTGTCAACAAGAAGTGCATCTTCTTTTGCCATCTTCGATAACCCACCCCCTCAAACTTGTCCAACTTTTGGAAGTTCATAGTCATGTCCTTGAGTGATTGAGCCATATCCGAAAAGAAAGAAATTTAAACTAATAGATTGTTAGAAGTGTGATCAAACAAGGGAACCGGATATACCACTCCAAAGCACGAAAACTACACTTTCCTATTAGTTTAATTTCGCCCCCTCAAAGATCACCGGGTTAACACGAAATAACTAATGACATACAATGGAGAAAACAATTCACAAGATGATCTTCTATGTGAATCAACAAGAACTTTGAGTTTTTAGTTTGTGAAGAACACTAGAGAGAAAATAACAAGGTTTCTCTCAAGCAAAGCAAGTGACTTGGAATGTGAAAAACTGATTTTTTTTCTCACTTCTACTCATAAGAATGACCAAGGTCATATATTCATATTCCCTCATAGATTAGAGCTATTACAGCCTTTAATCCCCTGATTAAGAATCCTTAATCGTCATTAAAAGGATAACGTAAACAACACAACGGTTATAAACCGTCCACGCAAAATTTCACGCCCCAAGGCAGAATACACGTCGCGACCCGCGATACAGATCGCGAGTCGCGAAAGTGCCTTGGTCGCGACCCGCGACAGGTGTCGCGACCCGCGACGGCGCCCTGGTCGCGACCAGCGACGGATGTCGCGACCCGCGACCATCCTTCTGACTTGCTTGATTGATTCACGTGATTTTGCGCATTCTAATCTTAGCATACTAGACCTCCTCCTCTTCTAGTATAGAACCATATGAGCTTATAAAACCCATTACACTATAAATGTTCCAACAAGGATGCTTTAGGGTGGCCCACTATGTGGAAACCTCCCTAGTTGTTTATTTCCTTTGTAAAAAAAAAAAAATATGTAGGTGACTTGCTTGGGGAACAAGTGACCTAATTACAATAGGAGTACATGTAAACTAATATATGCAAGATATTTTTCCTAATAGGCATCCACCATAATATTTCATAACAAAATTTTAAATCTAACAAAAGAATAATTAGACTTGTAATAGGTCATGATTTTGACTCAAAGATCATTTCTTGTTTCTGAAATTGTCAATCTTATGGAACACACCCAAAACCTATGAATTTACTTCTCTCAAATTGTACGATACAATATACGCTGATTCACACAAGTTGTATAAAAGTTGATCTTGATACAATATACGCTGATTCACACAAGTTGTATAAAAGTTGATCTTTATGTCAATATTAGAGGAATGGATCAAAATAAAAGTTACTCATGGGTTAATGTGAGCAGGTTTGATGATAAATTTATTGTACATCCGTTGCATATAATACTAGTTGTATTTTTTCAGTTTCAAGGTTAATACGATATGATTCAAATTTTATAATCATGTAATCTGCAATTTAGGCTCTGTTTGATTCAACTTATATTGACTAGTATGAAATTATTTTATTTTATCTGAATTTATCTTATCTTGTCTTATCTTATTTTATCCGAACTTATTTTATCTTATTAGAACTTATATTCTAGTTTATCGTGTTGTCTGACATAGTTAGTCTTTTTTATTCAACTTATTTTATGATTTGATCTTATATTATTTGAGTTTATCTTATCTTATCTGGATTTATTTTTACTTAATCCAGTTAAAAATAAGTTGAACAAAAAAAAACTATTAGAGTAATCTCTCATGACTTATTAGTATAAGAAAGATAGAATTGAGACTGAGAAATGAAAGGAATATAGGGGTAGGGTCATTTTGGATATATGCATATAGTAAACAAGGTTTTTTTTTATATTCAACGATCATGTAATAATTTAGTATCAGTTTCATACACTTGTTTTTACGTTTTTAAAAATCATGAATTTTGTGTAAATAAAAATTCTATACTAAAAACACATATTACTAAAATCAAAAAAATATTATTACGTTATGTTAAATATGATAATTCAAGATCTCATATCAAAATGTGGCACAACCTATTTTATTTTTAAATTAGTTACATGGTTAAAGTTGGTCAGATATATATCGTGAAAAATTTATTGTAATATAAAGAGTTGAGATCCAATGAGAAGGATCTTATTCTGAGAAGGGTGAGAATGAATCTAGACCCTTCAATGCTAATAATCCAACGGAGGAAAGAAATGGCAAGCATTGACATAATCACTAATTGGAAGCCCACTTCCCCGCTAAATCTTCTCACTCTCTCTTTCTCTTCAATGACAATAACCTCCACAAGTACACAACGACACTTCCCCACTATCCCAACAAAAACCTCCCACTCCAATACCTTCACCTCGAACACCACCAATGGCAACCCATAAACTCTACAATCAATCGTTCTCTCTCCCCTCCTTCTCTCCTCGGCGTCGACGTTGTTGTACAACTCACAAAAAATCCTTCTAAAGAACGGACCCTTCTCACTCCTCATCTTCCTATCATCATAGCAGACTCCAATTCATCCTCAACGTCAATAAATTGAAAACCAAAACACTACTTAATTTATCGAAATCCAAGTTCAATCAATTTGTCTCGCATGAGATTTAAGCATAAAACGATCTTCGAAACCTTTATGATGAATTTTTCCTTTTTGATAATCTTAGACACATTTACTTCAAATATTATGCACATTTAATTAAAAAGTTATGCCTATTCAAACATAAAAACCCACATGCACATTAAATTCACAAAATATGAACAAGAAAAATGCTAGAGTTAGGGGTTAGGATTAGGGTTTGTGTTAGGGTTTGGGTGGGGGTTAGGGTTTGTGTTAGGGGGTTAATAAAGACAAAATTGTAAATAACGCTAACGGCAAGTTAACTGCCGTTAGTAAAAGGGCATTTGGTGAACGTTTTCGGAAACTCAAGGGTATATAGTGAATATCTGAAACATTGAGGGTATATGGTGAATTTTGTGATTTGTCGGGGGTATTTGGAGAAAAAACCGTAATTAAATAGTTATACATATTTAAACATAAAAACACACATGCACATTAAATTCACAAAATATGCACATATATTTCAGAAATCATTCACATCTACCTCAAAAAATATATATAAATACAATTGTCAAATTTAAATCTCAATTATGACCATTGAAATAAATTACATGGTCAAGATTCCTTCTCAATTCTCACCTTTCTTATTTTAACAATTGACCCCTAAACAAAACCTGCGAGTATAGATAGAGAACGCAGGCCCAATATAATCCCGAAGCCCAAAGCTGCATCAAACTCCTGTCTCATCTCTCCTCACCCCCTTACAAAACCCTCCCTATAACCCTAACACTTTCTTGAGAGGAGAGAGAATAGGCAAAGCAAAACAAAAAAAACCATAAGAATGGCAGCCACAGCACCAGCCGCCGCAGTGCACTCAGTGCAATGCTTCGGTCGCAAAAAGACAGCAGTCGCCGTTACCTACTGTAAAACCGGTCGCGGCCTAATAAAGATCAACGGTACCCCTATCGAGCTTGTGCAGCCTGAGATTCTCCGTTACAAGGTCTTCGAGCCCATCCTTCTATTGGGTCGCTCCAAGTTCAATGGTGTAGATATGCGGATCCGGGTCAAAGGAGGTGGTCACACTTCTCAGATCTACGCCATCCGTCAAAGCATCGCCAAAGCACTGGTCGCGTACTACCAGAAATTTGTCGATGAACAACAAAAGAAGGAGATTAAGGACATTTTGGTAAGGTATGATCGTACTTTACTTGTTGCTGATCCTCGTCGTTGTGAGCCTAAGAAGTTTGGTGGACGTGGTGCTCGTGCTAGGTTCCAGAAATCTTACCGTTAAGTTTAAACAACAGGAGAGAGAGAACAAAAGAAAACAGTTTTATGTTTGTTTGTTTGTTTGTTTTGTGTTGTTTAGGTTTTCGTATGGATTATTACTTATTAGTGGTTTCAAGATGGTGAAAATCATCAGATTTTTGGTTTAGTAACTAGACTTAAAATGTTTCGACTTTTGGATTATATTTCATATTGAGTGCTTTCTCATATTTAATGTTATTTTTATGCATGCTTTTTTAGTATGTAAGTGTTTAATTTGTATGATTGTTGGTGGGTTGATTGCTCTATGGTAGTGGGTGGAAAATGGTTATTTCAGGGACATCATGTTAATCTACTAGCTTTGTTTTCGGATGTGCCGCTTTAGGTGGTGGGTACGGGTGGGAAATCGATGATCCTTGTTCAATAATCAATCCCAGTTCTATTCTGTATGAATTTGGTCCGATTTCAGGCTGTATTGTAAGTAATTAAGGAACCCAAAACAGACATTAGGTTTAGGGTTGTCATTGTGGTCTATCTTTTTGAAGTGTGATTGTGTGTAATGTTTGCGTGTTCCTTCGTTCTCTAAGGGGAGGAAATATTTGCTGTTTGATTTGGTGGTTTCTGATGCTTAATGCTATTGTTATTTCTATGAGGTGGTAATAATTTTCCATGGTTATAGTGTTTAAGTGTTTAATTTGGATGATTCCGGGGTTTCATTGCTCTAGGTTACAGTACACTGGGTGGAAAATGATTACTGTTTAGGGTTGGGCATTACATGCCTGTTATTGGTCAGGGTCAGGGATATCATATTAATCTACTTGCTTCGCTGTCGGGGGAGCCTGTTTCTGTTGATGGTGCGGGAGGGTTGTTTGCTGGAAGAAGAGACGATCATCCTTGTTGAATAATCAATCCAATTCAGTACTCTGTGAATTTGGTCCAATTTTAGGTTGTAATGTAAGTAATCAAGAAATTGTGCATTTGATGTTTCTTTGTGTGTTAGAGCAGGACAAAACATTAGGGTATAGGGTTGTCATTATGATCTACCTCCTTGAAGTATGATTGTGTGTAATGTATGTGTGTTTCTTCTTTCTCGAAAGGGAGGCAAAAATTGGTAGGAGCTTGCTGTTTGATTGATTTTGTTCCATTTAGGGTTTAGGATTTTGTTTTTTCTTAATTTGCAATATTATGAGCAGAGTTTTTATGAGGTAGTTTTTTGCGTGCTTTTATTATGCAAGTGTTTAGTTGGGATAATTGTTGGGTTGATTGCTCTAGTCTCTAGGGTACACTGTGTGGAAAATGGTTAGTTGGAGATTTCTTTAGTTTAGCGTTAATGGTGAAGAGAGTGCACCCTAGATTTACTTAAACTTTATATTTAAATTTCACAAAATCTTATGTGAGACGCACTTACAACAATTTATCTATTTCAATTTAGGGTGCGTTCTCTTCATCTGAATAACCCTGAACTGAATTTATCTAAATTGAACTTATTGGACTTGATTGGACCTGATTCAACTTATTAGACCTGATTGAATTATATTTGACCTGATTGAAACTTACTATGTGATGTTGCTCGATTAGTCCTCTAATTTGTACTATGATTATGAATTATTACTCAATTACGTACTATGTGATGTTGCTCCTTTCAGTAACTATATCTTATCTTTTTTTTTTTTTTGACATCGAGATATCGTACATTTAATTAAAAGAGGAAGTACAACCTAATGTTAATACAATCCAAACTAAAATAAACTAACAAACTTAAAGGAGTTGTAGGAGCTCGTACATTCCACCTAAAACGAAAATAAGTAAAACTGATAAAAAGTCGCTTAGGAAGGGGGTCGTCGCTGGATCCCCTCAAAAAAAAAAAAAGGAAGGGGGCCGTCGCTGGTCAGTGCCTGTGACGGTGGATGCAAACCTCGGATGGCTGATGGAATTCCTACTTTTACATTATCTTTCTCATCACTCTTTATGGGAGGTTGAACACTTATCAGTCTTTTTCCATCAATTGTTTGTAATTCCTACTTTTACATTATCTACCAAAAAAATATCATATGGTATTTTGTGTAATTTATGAAATATTACGATGGTATATAAATAGTAACATATCACTGCCTCTTAATCAGAGTACATATTCTCATTCTTTATTGTACATAAACTCCAGTATGTTCTAGAGGTTACGTAGATATTAATTTTCCTAGCTGATAAGTTTATTTGAGAGCTCCTAAGTACTTTGTTTAGACTAGATATTTCTATGCAAATTTCTATCTATGTAATAATCTCTTTTTGAGACTTTAAGGAATAAGTTTCGGGCTCTAGTTTTCTGGCTCTAACTTGTGATTCACATTTACTATAGAACCAACGGTTGGAGTTGATTTCACACTGCCCATGGAACCTAGCCAAGGTTTATTTCAATGGATATTTTAGTAGTAAGTTTACTAACGTTAGATTAGCTTTGTATCTGAACTATTTCTCACTTGTAGAAAACTAGTTTCAATGATGGGAAAATAACTTTACTTGGAAGACACTTACCTACGAACCAAGCATTATCATAAATCATAATGTCATATGCGCCAAGCTAAGATAACTTCCAGGACCCAAATACACAATCTTGAAAGAACACGTCGATCTCATACATGTACCAGCAGGCTACACCTTCATTTACGATCTTTTATTAAATTAGGAAATTTTCGAATTCACTCCACAAATGTAAATAATATACAGGAGTAGAAATAACTACAATGATGAACTAGAAGAAAAAGAGACAAGACTAAAACTTAAAGATAGCAGCACCACTAGCTGGTTTTGAAGCAAAAACATATAAACCGAGGTCGTTGTTATTGATCACACCCTTGTCAATCCTTGATTGGTAGAAGTGCTCCTGATGAAAACACAAATAAACTAGTCAGATATAAGTATTTGGTGTGCCCACCTTGAAATTCTACTAGCTCTCTGGAGTGTTTAGTTTGAACATACCTTCAAATGAAGGATAAAATGTGGTACATCACTTTCTTTTACCAGAGAAACTGTGCAGCCACCCCATCCAGCACCTGTTAACCTGGCCCCAAGAGCACCTTTGTCGCGAGCAATTTTCACAAGTTCTTCCAACTCGGGACAACTGTTTAGATGATCAGCACCAAAGGAATAGAGAAAATCAATTAATCATAAAGCATGAAAGAAAAATTTATTTGTTAATTTGGTCCTACTTTCCAATTTCATATTTACAATTTAGCATTGAATCTAGCACATTATAGCATTGATACTAGAATTGGCTAGTAAAACTGCATTGCTACTTAAAACTGAACAATGGTAGTGCAGGGATATTTTAGTGATAGACAATATGAAAATAAAAAAAGTTAGTTAAGGTGTTCAAATTTTCTCTTGATCCATTGAGAATTCAAATTCAGGTGTTCTATTAATTTCACTTGGACAAAAAAAACTGAAGAATGGAGCTAGATTTTTGACAGAAAATGATGCTAGGTTTTTGACAAAGAATGTTTTGCCACAATACGTGTTTCCTCATCCCTATCAAATCGTAATATAGTTTCATTACATTTAAAATGGACATTGAAGCACTGCTCTTTGGTCAACCTAAAAAAGTCAGCTCTACGCAGTTAAGAAAAACAGGATGACATCATTGAACAAGTCATTTGAACTTTAACATAGCATCACTACTAGGAGCTAATGCATTTATACCTGCATTCATAGAGAACACTGCAGCTATAATGACTCTCGTTCATAAGGTCACCAAGCTTCTTAAGCATATCCTCCTCACTGCAAAGACAATGTAAGAATCAGAAAGACTAATAATACAACTCTGATTTGAGTTACAGCTGATAGAAAACAAAAATAATTGATGAATTTATCGGTAATGGTGTAAGTCTGCTAGGGATATCTTCATGTGTTTTGTCCATAAGGTTATGACAGCCTTACACATAATGAGAGGCATGAAGGCTTTCACATGATTTTTAACATAAAAGAAGAGGGTAACCAAAGGCTATGTTCAGCCAATAACTACATTTAACTTACCTCAAATCCGATGACACTGTATCCTTGAAACCATATACCCTCTTGGCTTCAGAGTACACATGAGCGGCTCTCTGCAAAAAGGAGATTAAGGATCACGGCATGCTCTGAAAAGGATAAATGACTGGTAACTACCACAATGGTGAATAATGAGCAGGTGTACATCACAACAGGCGGAATTAGAGAATCATAGCATAAGCCATGAGTTAGAAAGATTGTAGCCTTAACAGCAATTTTAAGTAATGGGGATGACACTGGCAAATGGCAATGATGAAGTGGAGATGGTGGTGTGGATTGGGTTGTATGCTGCATATGGTGTAACCTGTGGTGGGTAATCCAGATGGAGGAGTTTGGAGCAACTTCATAAGGAGATGTGGGGAGAGGAAACGAATGAATGCTGAACCAAACAAGTAAAGAGAAACAAGAGGAACAATTCCCTTTCTCTTTCTTGAAAACCTCTTACCAAAAAGCCCCTTTATGATTGAAGCCTAGACCAGCAAAAGAGAGATTCACCATTCAGAAAGAACCGGACATGACCCCAATGACTTCAAAAAGATCCATAATAAACAATGGTCGCTTAAACAAGTCAAATGTGCTGTATCTTATTAATGGATCAGGTAAAAGAAGAGCTATCATAATCCTAAAATGCGAAGACAATTTTGATGAAGGACACTAAGGGAGAAAAGGAAGGAGATAGAGAAGGCAGCCAATATCCAAAATGTGAAGATCATTCAATGCACTAATTGAGCAAGGGATACATTTTGCTGAACCTATCCCGACACTGATAAAATGCAAAATATACAGAGCTAAATGTTAAACATAGATGACAACCACTGGTGAATACAAAACAACCAGCATGTTGTCCAAATAGGATATAAAAGCCACGGATAAAATCAGAGAGATATTTGACGACCATGACAAGATCTAAGTTGTGAAAATAAAGTTGCAAAGCCCCAAACAATCAAAAGTTGTAGACCGCTGAGTACTGAGAAAAGCTCCATCAGTAGTATTATATCACTTTACCTGATGCAACTTGTAGTGTTCAGCTGCCTTCAGAACATCCAATGAAGATGGTGAGTCACTAAAGATTGATGGCAAACTTTCATTTGTGATCTTCTCAATATCTTCAGCAGTATATGGTTCTTCTTTCAAATTCTCCTGGTGCAAAAAGGAAGAATTGCATCATCAAAAATGTGGTGAATAAGAGTGAGATAAAAATCTGACCCAGCTACAAACTTGGTAATTTGTAGTGCAGCACGATATGAGGAACAACACGATATGAGGAACCTGGTTAATTCAAAAAAATACTACCAAATTAGGTGACCAACTTTGCCCATTATTGAGCTTATTTCTAATTAATGGTAATCTAATATATTCTAATATCCAGTCATAGAAGATCAGAAAACCACTAAACCATTGGTCATGCATTTAGTACAGTACAGTTACAGTTAGCAAGATATGCATGGGTCTATACCTTGATAGCTAGTACAGGATCAGTGGAGCCACGAGTGCCAGCAAAGGACATACACAGACCTTCAACATCAGAAAGAGTTTTGACTTTGGATACTGCCTCTTTTGGGTTCATTCCAAGCTTAATACCCAACACAATCTGCAGAAGTCAAACACATGAACTAGTGAGTCAAATAGCTGCACATATCAAAATTGTAGCAATAATTCAAGTATTAATCCTAATAATTGTTGCAGGACAATATTCTAGAACGTCCCTTCTTAATCCTCAGCTACTGGCATAAATTTGTGTCAATCACAATATATAACTAGTGCAGAACGAATAATTCCGCAAGCATCAAAATAATAATTCTGAGCATTTAAGTCAACATGAAAATCAACTCACTGCAGCAAGTCTGCATTCAACAACGCGATTGTTGTAGTTTGTGGCAGCAGTGACAGCTTTCTGCGATTCTGCCAATGAATGGGCTATTACAAATGACCCCCCTGCAGGAAGTTTCACATCAGTTGCACGAATAGGATTAAAATCTATCAACTCTGCAAATCCAGTCTGGGCCATGACAGAGATTGCCTATAAAGTGAAGGCAAAGAAAAACACTACAATGAGAAGGGGGAAATAGAAGGAATAACAGTCAATAAGAACTTTTTGACAAAGTTTGCAATTACAAATCCAAAGGTCTAGATGTATTGACATAAAGCTAAAATAGTCTTGGGAGGCTTTTCATATTACACAGAATCTACCGCGTAGGAGAGCCCGTTACAGACTAAAAAAGCAACCAGAGACCGGTACTGATCCAGAGCAAAATAATTTAGGCTTTACACGAGTACAGAATCTCTATTAGTTAAGTTTCCGTAGAAAATCTAAGTATACAAATGGAACTCTTCTCACAGTTTAATTGAGATAATAACGGTTTAAAACTGAGAAACCAGTGTCCTAGAATCAAGCAGGGACATAATTTATAATTGATGGAAGAGATTCAATTATAAGAGAGCTCAATCCTCTAGCTTACACGTCATTAAAGTGGGTAATGTTATGATGCTCAATTTTTGACATGAAGCGACCCCCCTCCCCTCCCCATTTGCAAGTCATGAGCCTACAAAGTTCAACATTCAAATTTATTTAATTTTGCAAAAAGATTGTATCTCAGGAACTCCTATTAACGGGAAACCTCTACACACATTATTGCAATAATGTTCAAGAAAAGTATATAGTAAGTGAGTCCCATTAAGTAAGTAATGTTGCAAATTTAGTATCAAGTCCAATCCTTCGAAATTCAGATAATATCCTCATTAATAACAACATGATTATCAACCTGATCCATTCCACCAGACTGTGTCCCGATGTGGCGCTCACATTCACAAGTGAGTTGTGCAATTTCTTTCTGCAAACAAGAAGATGAAATCAGGAAAAAGGATAAATATATAGGAACCTATATTGCAACCAAGACAAAGGTAGACAGAAAAGAGGGAACAGTACATCAGTATAGAACCTAAGCATAACAGCATTTTGTTCCATCTCATGAAAGAATTGCGACTTGAGATGATAAAAGCTACAAAGAGAGCAGCACAGAAAACACATAAAAGGGTATGATTTTGGAACACCAGTCCTCATACAAATGGCTTTCCTCATGCACAGGCAAAAGTTCCAGTAGCGTATTAAGACAAAAAAGTTTCCGACACAAGTTCGCATCAAGAGCTTCTTCCGTACCAGTGACAATTGGTGAAGGAGTGCTCTTATTCAGTGATCTCAGAAGAACTTTTAAGACATAAATACAGCCCGATGTGAAGATGATGAAACATTTAAAAGTCTATTACTTGGCAGGTCATCTATTTGAAAGAATAGAGGTCCATAGCCTTCACTGTTTCAGTCACTAGCTTCTTTGTCTAGTAAATTACTTCATATATAGTTCCATCACACTCAAAGAACATGTGTTTCTGAAATTGTTTGCTCACACTCAATGATATAGAATCTATCCAATAAACCAATCAGGTGATGAACAGAATGAGAAATTTAATGGACTATAGAGGGTACCTTAGGAAAGTTCACCCCAAAAGCAGCCATTATAGCAATTGTAGAAGAGCAAACAAATGCTGCTGAGCTTGACAATCCAGAACCTGAATGATAAAAAATGGCAAAACCAGCTCATATTACAAAGAACATTTCTCTTTAGTTATCCTTAAACTTAGCTGCTGCAGTGACAACATTAATTTTAAAGGAACAGAAGATAAGTATACCAGTTGGAACTGTTCCATCTACCAGAATATCAAGGCCTACAGGTTCACCAACATTTACACCTTTCGATTTGGCATATTCATAGTAGCCTTTATACCTGCACATATATAGAGCATTTCTAAAACAAACTCTATAGAAAAAGTTACATCAGCGTGAACTCTAGAAGACAAACAATCCGACAAACTTCTAAGCTTATAACTATAGTATAAAGAATCTATGCTGTGAAACACTCTAACAGATAAACATGATGATCTAAATATCGAGGTCTTACCCACAAATGAAATAGTGACCCCATTTGAGATTCTTTAAGTCAAGTTCCTGCTTAGCACAATAGAGCAAAATTTATTAGGCAATTCCCTCACGAAAAACTTGTCCTTAAGCTAAGTGGTTCATAGAGTTGAAAGTTAAAAGTATTGAAGCACTTGCCAGCTTAAGCAAAAATTTGTAGTTAAACTACTCTCTCCATTCTAGTGTCCAAAGTCCAAACCCATGTTCCCATAATCAAGTGCTTATCTTCCCTCATCCTATCTCTACCAATCCACCTAATCCCATCATGCCAGTCGCTTCCGCAAACGTACTTTCACATGATTAATAGCACAAGCACACACTGTCAATTCATCTTGAACAGATCACAACCCAGAAAAGATACATCAAACTTTCACAATTACATTTATGTGATGTGAAGCTAATTTAGCTAATAAAATCTGTACCAGCATTTTGGCTTTCTGCTCCCAATTGTCAAATTAATAGAGAAATCATTAACAAAATCAAAGAGCAAAACAAAAACTATATGCCATTAAATTATTGTGTCATGACCCATTAAACTAAAAATAAGTAATTAAATAGTGAGAAAGAAGTTTAAAAAAAAAATCAAATTAAATAAAATAAAACTAATAAACTTACGTAATCAGAACAATAGAAGAGACAAAATAAAACCTGGTTAATATCAGCAGGATAAGTGCACATTGAGTATTTTTCATCATTAAGATTCGCAATTCGAAGAATTTTCTCTTCATCTCCACCTCTCTTTCGATCGCAACAACCGTGTCTTGTCTAATCGCCATTGGCAACACCGAGTACCCCTCATAATCAATATGTTCTCCGATCAAATTAACTCGACCTAATCCCCAAAATCAAAGAACAAAATTTCAATTTACGAATTTTGCAGAATTTCGGGTGAAATCGAAGAGAGATAAAATTTATTTAAAAGAAAACCTGGAGATCGAGCAAAGATGTTTGGAGGATGAGAGAAAACTTGTTCGAATTTGGATTTGATTTTGTCGAAACGAAGTTTGGCTTCTTCTAGCTGAGAGTCATCGCCATACACGGGCTTCAAAGATGAATAAATTGGCACTGGTTGATCTTCGTGTTTCGCCATCATTTTAAGCTTTCTGAATGTGGAAGGAAAAAGAAGGTGAAAACATAACACAAGTGCTATATACAACAACAACAAAAAAGCTAAATACAGCACATAAAAATTTAAGATGAAGGTTGGTAAATTTATGCTTGCAGAATCCGACGGAATTTTCTTGAAGATTGGGCTCTGTTGCAGTTCTTTTAATGGGCTGATTACTTAGATTTGATAAGTATATGACTGATTTTGTGTACTCGGCTGATTCCATTTTGTTTCCTTTCTTTGTTTTTTGGGTCTTTTGCTATCCCCTTTTTTATTTTTACAGAAAATATATAGAATAACTCATAGATTACAAGTTACAACATCATCAAAGCAACTTATACCTATGAGTATATGACAATTCGAACCACACATTATGACATAATTTATACTCAGCAAAAAAGCCTACACTACAGATAGCAATATACAAGCATACATCACATCAATTAATTTTAGTATGTTGTTTGAAATTGGATGTGAATTCTTATTTGTGTTGGTGAAAGTGGTGAAAAATATTGGGATGGTTGAATTAATGTTACAGATACAATTCAAAAACAAGAAACAAATCCCAAATGATAAGTATGCAAAGCAAGAATAAAAAAACAATAAGATGAGAAGCTCACTAATTTCAGGGTACTATCATAGATAATGCTACTAACAATACCCAATTCCACAAACTAGTCGGCAATACAACAGAATTCAAGTTCAAATTTGTAAAAAATAATTCTGAGATATTTAAGTGTGATAAAATCATAAAAAAGGCAAAATTTTGGAGGATGAAGAAATTAGAATTTCAAATCAAAACTTACCTGGTGGGCGGTGGCCAGGGATCGTTTGCCTGCACCGACGGCGGAGGATGGCGACAGGGTACGTGGGATGATCGGCACTCGGCAGCGTTGCGCGGTGGATGAGGACTGGTCGTCTGTGTCACGGGAGGAGGAGCTTGGTGTCGCGCGAGGAGGAGTAGTGTATCTACGAGTACTTGACGTTATGTTTTAACTTGAGGAATAGAAAGAGAAGGAAGATTATGTTAAGATTGGTTAAACATGTGTTATAATCCTATTCCTAGTTTTATACATACTAGAGGACCTAGTCCATAACCGAAGGAACTCTAATGCTACTAAGATAAGATAACAAAATAAAATCTCTAAAATAAATGTATCTACTACTTAAGCAACACCAAGCAAACCAACTACTCAAGCAACACCGAGCCATAGGAAAACTAGCCCAATCAGAATCACACCAGCCTTCTAACCGAACATCATTGTCTGAGAGTAATAATATTCCTAACCTGAATTTTTCTTCAAATAGCTCTACCACTCGTAGAGCCGCCTTCCAATGCACAACCTTATGTTGTTTGCATAAACTGTGACTGAATATGAACAAAATATGCCAAATCAGGTCGAGTAACATCCAAATAAATCAATCTACGCATCAGTCTACGATACTTATCTACATCATCAAATAATGGGCCCTCGGCCACGACAAGTTGATGATGTTGCTCCATTGGGAAATCCGCAGGCTTTTCCGCCTAATAACCTTATCTCTGAAATAATATCTAAGGCATATTTTCGTTGACTCATAAAAATTTACTTAAAAGAAAACCTAGAGATCGAGCAAAGATGTCGGGACGACGAGACAAAACTTGTTGGAATTTGGATTTGATTTTGTCGAAACGAAATTTGGCTTCTTCTAGCTGAGAGCCATCGCCATAAACGGGGTTGAAAGATGAATAAATTGGCATTGTTGAGAGAAAACTTGTTGGAATTTTTGGATTTGGTTTTGTTGAAACGAAGTTTGGCTTCTTCTAGCTGAGAGTCATCGCCACAAACTCTTTTTACGTAATCATTGTCTCCAATTCTACACATTCAGTTTACACCTTTTTTTCCATCTTCAGAAAGCTTTAAAAAAAATGGTGAAGCACGAATATCAACAGTGCCAATTTATTCATCTTTGAACCCCGTTTATGGCAATGACTCTCAGCTAGAAGAAGCCAAACTTCGTTTCGACGAAATCAAATTCAAATTCCAACAAGTTTTCTCTCAACAATGTCAATTTATTCATCTTTGAACCCCATGACTTCCTCGTTCCCCTGTTGCTTCCCTATCTCCTCCTCCAATCTCTCTCTGAACCTCCCCTAGGCTCTTCCGCTGTCATAGGATCGTCGGATTCTTCGTGGGCCCCAGTGCTAGACGACTTATTTTGCTTGGGTCTTGCTATCTCTCTCATATGTCTATTTTGTCTGCGCCGCATCACGATTTCTCACCGACGTTTGCCTCCCTTATCCATGCTATTCGACGGGAAGTTTGTATGCAAATAAAAGTTAAGAAATTAAATGCTCCTTATTAGACAACACTTGGACGACACAATTAAAGGAAGGGAGAGGAATAAAACAATCAAAATCAATTTCCCCTTCCACCACCATAACAACCATTTTTCACCACCTCCGTGCAACGTCCCCACCACATTCTCTCTCCTTGCTGCCATCAAGATGTCCAAAAATCAAATTCCCTAAAAATCCCTACAAATGGCATCAGTCTACTCCTCCGCTTCTCTCTCCTCCCTTCGAACATCACAACCACCACTTCAGCCACCACCGGTTGACGCAATCCCCCACAAATCTCTCTCCTCACCATTTTTCTCAATAAATTATGCAAAGTAAGTTTTTTTTTTAAAAAAGTTGATCTGTAAGTTCTCTAAGATAGTAATATAAAAATTGAATCTTTGGTAGTTAATGATTCTCCAATATGTGTATGAAATCTGTATAAAATTATAAAATTATCTCTATTATTATTTTAGCATAATTCAGCTTATGTATTGGATACGTTGGATTTAAAATAGAGAACTTTTGGTATTAACAGTAATTTTTTTCAGAATTTGGAAGTGCTTGGTTTTTTTTCCCAATATTTGTTTCAGAATGATGTTGAAGAAATTTTACAGTCTTGAAAAAATGTGGTCGGGGATGAATTAGTTATTTTCTATAAATTTATGAGAAAATTTTGAGTATTGGAGTACAAATATCTCTTGCACCTCTACTATTTTGAGTCTTGGCAGTCATAAATATTAAAGTCATTTGATACTGTTACATAATATCAACCTTTATTTTTTTTTGTGATATCCACAAATCATTTTTTGGTTTTTCTCCTTATACTTCAAACAAAAGATTTGCATCTCAATATTAGTAAGAAATACCTTTTTACATCTCCCTGTTTCAACTTGCAATTTCTCTATTTGCGGCTCTCGATTGCCAATGGTACTTCACTTTTTTTTTCGTTCAAAATTTAAATCACCAAAAAAAAATGAACGTCAAGGTTATAAATTGTACAAGGATTATGAAGAATTCAGTTTCTTTTATGCTTTGAAATTACTTGATATTGATCTCAGTTTTTGAACAATTTAGGGGCTTGCTTTTTCGTGTAGAGTTATGCTCTATTGTGTTTGTTTTCTTGTGTTTTGTAGGTAATTGAAGGCATAATTTGGATAATTGAAGGGTTGGAAGAAGAAGGAGATGAAGTTGGAAAGTGTCATGATTCATGAATTTTGTGCCTTGGTTTGTAGGGTTTTTTTTTATTACTGGTGGAGTGGAAATGTGGGATGTAATTGCTTTGCAGTTGTGTAGCGATCCATTTTCCATTTTTATTATTTTTTGCAATTGAGATAATGAAATTAGTAAATTTTTTTATTAGGGGTATATTGGTCAAAAAGGGTGGACACCAAAGTCCTTAAGAGTTCCCATATATAGTAGAGATATATTGTAATCCCCCGTAAATTTATGAAATTTATAAATATATTTTAACGTATAATTATATATAATTTAGTATGTTTTAGTATTTAAACGATTTATTTCTTGAAGGGTTGACTATTTGAAAGTCAAAAAAAATTATTTAATAATTTAAAGAAAGTCAAACATTTTATTTAGTCATACTTTGAAATATATTTGAAAAGCTTAAAATACTTTTTGGGTTGTGAAAAGGATTTTAAATTGGGTATGAGGAACCCAACCACCAAATTCATCAACCATTAAACAATACCTTTAGCCCAATCACCTTTTCCTAAGCCCAAAAGGGGAACCTATATAAACCCTAAAAACCCCAATTTCCCACACATTAAACACATTTTATTTTCTCTCTCTTCCTCCCTCTATTTTTCGGCCCTCTCCTCTTCTTTTCTTCTCTTTTCTTTTTCTCTCTTTCTCTCTCTTTCCTTCGGCTCTCCTTCTTCGTGATCGACCGGCGACCACCATCGGTCAGGCAGCAGCAGCCGCCGCCCCTCCTCTCCGGCGTCTTTTCCCTCCTCTTCTTTGTTGGTTATTTCTTCCTCCTTAAGTTTTATTTTAATGCAAAATTTGTATTTTTAAGGGTTTGTTTTAATATGTTTATGTTTAAAAGATGTAGTTTGATGGTTTAATTATGAATCTAAGATTATATAATTTATGTGATAAAGTACTTAAATTTCAAATTTACTTATTTTGTTTAAAATAGGGTTTTGAGTAATAAAGCATGGATTTTTAGGGTTTTGAAGTTGGAAAATCATAGTAGTATGTTGTAATGTGTAAAGTTAGATTTTCTTATGATTATAAGTATGTTTAAGTATATTTAAAAAGGGTTTTAGAATATAATATGTTGCTGAAAATTTAAAAAGGATGTTGATGTTGGAGTTTTTATGATTTAAACATGAGTTTTAAGGGTTTTTAATCAACTAGTGTAGTAGTACTATACTAGGAGGTTTTAATAATTAAGCTTTAATGATGGAAAAGGTTTTTAAACACTCTTGAGAAGGGTTTAAAGTATTTTATTAGTGCTGAAATTTATAAAGTATTGATTGTGGGTTATGATTGATTATTTTAGGCGGAAATTTCTCTTTAGGCGACTTTTAAGGTTGTGAAAGTGGCCGCTCGATCTGTCTACATAAGGTATGTACATACCTATGTGTTGATTGGACTAGTATCATGTCCTAAGATGAGAATTGAGTAGTATCATGTATAGGGAACTATTTCTAGATCATATGTGATTTCTATTAAGTTGGATTTGCATGTTTTATGGCGTTATGGGAAGCATGTTGGTTATGTTATTGATATTATGTTTGTATGGAATGTTGATGCAAGCATATGGGATTTGGAAATTTTATTTTATTAATTCACATGAGGGATTAATATTAATGTTGGTTTGGATCATGATTGAATCATGTTGTTCCCTTTGAATTATCTAACTACTTTATGAGGACCAAGGGCCTTATTTGGTAAGTTGATTTTTATACCTATGAAAGGTTGGTTGGTTGTTGACTTGGTTCAACACTTAAATAAAGGTTATGGATTTAATATTGGAATTGTTCTTGGGTTGTTAAGTTGTTTATCACTTTTCTAATCCTAAGATAATAATGGAAATTCATGAATACTTGATGATTATATTGTTTGTTCTACTTGTGAGTCATAACAAGTAATAAATTGCTAATCATGTAAAGTGAAACGTGGATAGCAATATCTTTAGACTTGTGCACGTCTGAAGTGTTAGACTAGTATGAGTTGGAGTACATGGTGGTAGCCCATGGCTTTTCTTGGGACCGGATTGATCACCGTGTCCTATTTTTATTTAAAGGTTCCTCGATATCGTAGGTCAGGGGAGTACGGAGTCGCGCCAGTACTTCGTCTTCTAAATTGAAGACTGGTTTTGGTTAGACAACTCGTTCCATTGACTATTCCATCTAAATTAATTAACTTACTAGTTGTGGAGTTTAGTTCAGTAGAAGTAGTATGCTATGTTGTTATATGATTATTTATTCCTTGCTTAGTATTTATTAGTATCATGTTAGGATTATTTATTTATTTACTATGTAGTACTCAGCTTTGCTGATTACGTGCTTTGTGTGTATGTGTTGATCATGGCTATGCCTTATTGATCCTGTGATGACCTATTTGGCGATCAGTCTCTAGAGATCAATAGTAAATCATCATTTACAGGTTTGAAGATGATGCATCATAGGTTCGGGATTGGAGAGCTTGTGTTGACTTTACATTTGACTTTGACTTATGCTTTTCTAGTTAACTTGACTATTGTAGTAGACTTTTACTTTGGAGGTTGACTTTTGACTTTATGTTGGCTTGACTTTTAGAGTTGACTCTTTGGGTTGACTAAGTTTTATTTCTAAAGTTATTTATTATGTTTTCCGCTGTAAAATTCTCAATAAGCCTATACGTTTTCACACGGGCGATAATACTTTGATAATTCTCTAAGTTTTATATTAAAAGGTATTTTAGAAAAGAGAATTGTCGGGGTGTTACAAAGTGGTATCTTGGAGCTTTAGGTTTTTATTGGCCTTTTGTGCCAACTTTAAATTTTTAGGCGCCTAGCTAGCTAGTTACTTAAAATGAATTTCTTAGAAATCGAGCTCCTGCTTATTCATTTTGTTCAAATCACTTTTCGAAATATTTTTTTTAGATTCAAAGATTTTGAATATTTATTTTTTTTCGAATTATTGTGAAGTCCGGATTTTTTTTATTGGTTCAAAAATTTCAAATTTCTTTATTTTTTTTAGGATTTTTTAACTGGAATAATACAAACTTTGGCCCGTTCTCTCGCAATAATATAAACTTTTGATTATTTTTTAATAATACAAACTTTAGGCCAAAATTCCTCTGGTAGGTCAATACCGGTTGTAACTTGTTGTAGCAGATCATTGTGACACGTGTCATTATCTTATTGGTTGTTTTTTTAATTTTTTATTTCAATTTGAAAAACAAAAAAACCCAACATTTTTCTTTTTTTTCCTTTCTTTTTCTCCACTCTTTTCCTCCACTCTTTTTCTCCCTCCCCCCACCCCACCTCACCCCTCCCCTAGCCATACACCCCTCCCCTGGCCGGCGATTTTGAGGGAGCATCTGAGCATCTTAAGCCAGCATCCACACTCTCATTTGCCTCTTTTCGATCATCTCCACTGCGATCAGATAAAACGATGGCGCACGCAAAAAGAGCCGTAGAAGTGGCGAGGACTGTCGTTGAAGTAGCGGAGCTTGCGTGGTCTGCCGCCGAACTCCACTACAACAACCACAACTCCGAACAATCCGCCGCCGTTGTATGTTCTTTAAAAACATTGATTTTTGTTGCTGGTTTTCTTTGATTTGTGATTGTGATTGATGATTTTGGGAAGAAATCAATTGGGTTTGATGTGGGTTGTGATTTAATTTCAGTATGGTGATTTAATTTCACGTGGGATTGGTGATTTGGGATGATTGCCCTCCTGATGTATGTTGTTAACTTTGTTTACTCTTTATGGGTTTGTTTGATTTGTGAATGCAATTAGTGATTTGGGAGAAACAATTGAGTTTTATTAATTCTTGGGGTTGAATTGGGGTTGAATTTGGGGTTGAATTTGGGGTTAAATTTGAGGAGAGAGAAGGAGATCGAGTGAGGAAGAGAGTGGAAAGAGGAGAGAGAATTGGTTTCGGGTGGTGTTCCAGGGGTGGTTTCAGGGCTGATGGGATCAGGGGTGGTTCGGGGTTGTTTCGGGTGGATCGGGGGTGGTTCGGGGGTGGTTACGGGTGGTGTTTCGGGGGTGGTTTTGTGTGGTCGGGATCGGGGGTGGTTCGGGGGTGGTTTTGGGTGGATCGGGGTGGTTACGGGTGGTGTTTCGTGGGTGGTTTCGGGTGGTGGGATCGGGGGTGGTTCGGGTGGCTTCGGGGTTACAGGTGGGGTTACGGGTGGTGGGGGTGGCTTCGGGATTTGGGGTTGCCTGTTATGGTGGTCGTGGGGTGGGGGTGGTTTCTTGGTGGGAGGGGCTGGTGGGTTAGGAGTGGTTCAGCTGGTTGTGGGAGGGAGAGGAGAGAGAAAAAGATTTAACCTGTTTTACAGGTTAAAGGTCACATTGACCTACTGGAGGAATTTTGGCCTAAAGTTTGTATTATTAAAAAATAATCAAAAGTTTGTATTATTGCGAGAGAACGGGCCAAAGTTTGTATTATTCCAGTTAAAAAATCCTTTTTTTTATTTCGTTTCTTTTTGTTTTTTTATAAATTCTAAAATGTATATATTAATTACTTATTTATTTATTTAATTATTTTAATACTTCTAGTTTACTTTGTTTAATTTATTTTGTGAGGGATGGGTAGTATAGGAATCGGCATATAGAATAGAAATATTATATGTCTGCACTAAATAGTTAGTTCAGCATGTTTATGTTTTCTTCCATGCTTAACTGTTTTTATGTTGTTCCTATGCTTTGAGTTGTTGGCTATTCTTGCTTATTGGTTATTATTGGGATCATACGCTAAGTGAGAGTACCAATTACTTATAGAAGTTATATTTATCTGTTATAGGATCTCTAGCTATGTCTGATAGGGAAGCTACTAGGGTAGGAAGCTACTAGAGTAGGGAGCTACTACAACCCGATTGTGTTGAGTGATGATGAGAATGATGGAGGATATGAGTCGGACAGTGATAGCTACACCAGCCTAGAGATCATTATGCGTCATGTGTTAAGAGTAGGCATGTCCGATAGCGACGATGAGGTTATCCAAGAGTTTGACCGTGCTAGAGGACAGACCAGGATGGTCATCTACCATGCCGTTTTGAGACCCGCGAGTGATTTTGAGTCAGAAGAGGACGAGCCTCAACCTAAGAAGATGCGAAGATCTACGAGAGTAAGAAGATATGTCTACTATAATACTGAGGACATTGAAGATTTTGAAGATGAGGTTTTCACTCCGGAAAAGTACAAGAAATCTAAGGATAAGACTGATGATGTATCACCCTAGTTTATGTATTTATGCTTTGAGAATAAATGTTGGATAATTAGTCAAGCAATGATTTAAATTTATTTCTTTGGTACTTTGTTTTGTTTAGGAAAAAGTATAGTGATTATGGATTGAAAAGTGTTACTATCATCATTTTGAGGAAGTAAAAATTTAGTTACCCAAGTGAGCAAGAATTTATTTTGGCACGTGAATGGGAATATCTTATTTTATTTTATTGTTGTGATTGAATTTTATTTGATCCTCACATGTGTTATTATTGACATTAACATTTTCCATGAATGATTGTATGATTGGTGATGATGTACTCTATGGTATTATTATAACTTCATGAGAAATTGTATGTTGATGCGATCTTTATGGTCAAATCAAATGTTGCCTTCGTAGAGAATGGCGTGTAAGTTATGTATCGAAACCTAAAGTAGAGTTGCATTAATTTCAGGTCGCGCAGTAGAATGGCTAATAACGGTAACGATTTAGCTTCTGCTATTCGCCTATTGGCAGAGAATTTGACTCGCGAAAGGGCTGAGCGTCCCGATCCTGCTGGGGACATGTTTGAAAGACTAGCCAAAGTTAAGCCACCATACTTTAAGGGGCAAGCTGACCCTACCTTCTTAGAGAGTTGGATTAGGGAATTTGAAAAGATTTTTGGGGCAGTGAATTGTCCTGAGGGTATGAAAGTAGGTCAAGCGGTACTGTATTTGAAAGATGAGGCTGACTTATGGTGGAGAGAAAATTGGGCTAGACTGAGTGCTGTTGAGAGATTTAATTGGGATTCCTTTGTTACTGCTTTAAGAGGGAAGTTTTACCCTGCATTTATGAGGAAACAAAAGGCTCAGGAGTATATAAACCTTAGGATGGGGAGTATGACCATCTCTGAGTACTATAGTAAGTTCATAACACTGTCGAGGTTTGCACCTGAGGTAGTAGCCACTGAGGAGTTAAAGGCTCAAAGATTTGAGTAAGGTTTGACAGAGGAAATCCAACTGGGGTTAGGTGGTGAGACTTTTGCATCCTTAGATGTGGTATATGGAAGAGCCGCCCATATTTATGGTCTTCAGTCGAGGCGTGATAAAAAGAATGTTGTAGTAGGTGAGAAGACAAAGGATTTCAATTCTGGAGGAAATCAGGGCAACTTTAAGAAGAACATGGAGCTGATCAACTCCAGCCCGGCCCGATTTTTGGGCGGGTTTGGGCAGTTTTTTTTGGCCCGCGGGCGGGCCGGGTCCGACCCCGTTTTTTTTTTGGGCGGGCTTTGGGCAAGCAAAAAAAGACTTTTTAGTCTAATTTTTGGTCCGGCCCGAAAAGCCCGCTCGGCCCGGCCCGAAATAACGGGCTTTGAGCACAAATGTTTGGCCCGGATTTGGGCCCGGTCCGGCCAATGGGCAAATTTTTTTTTTACCCGGCCCATGATCACCTCTAGAAGAACAGAAATGGGAATGGGAATTTCCAAGGGAGGAATGGTCAGGGCTATAGTAATAAGGGCCAGTCTGAAAGAGTTTACCATTGTAAGAAGTGCAGCAAGAACCACCCTGGTCGAGACTGTAAGGGTGACCTAGTAACCTGGAACTACTGCTAGAAGAAGGGCCATAGGGACTATGAGTGCTTCACCAAGCAGAAGAAAGAGCAAAATTGTAATGGGAGTGGTAATCAGGGGAGGTCTAGGTTCAATCAGTCAGGAAACTAAGGTTCGAAGCCTGTAGGGGCACAGAATAACTACGGAAGCTTCAGTAAGCCTGCTAGTGAGAGCAACAACAACCATAATAAGGCTCTGGGTAAACTGTTCGTGATGTGTCGCAATGAAGCTGATCGATCCGTCGACGTAGTTTCCGGTACTTTCTCTATTAACTCCATTCTTGTTAAAGCATTGTTTGATTCTGGGGCGACTTATTCGTTTATTTCGTCGTCCGTCATTAATAGTTTGGGGTTGGTAGATTTTGAGGTGATTGATTTACCTATTAGTATACCTACTGGAAGTCATAATGTGTACCAAGTTGTTTAAAGATTTACCTTTGAAGATAGGAGACTGTGTATTTCCTTCTGATTTAATAGAATTCAATTTGGGAGACCTAGATGTTATTCTTGGGATGAATTGGTTAGGTTTCTACAAGGCCAAAATAGACTGTGAAGCTCAGAAAGTAGTGTTGAGAAGCTTGACTTCGTATCGACGTTTTGGGAAGCCTAAGAGCTTTGGGGTTATTTCTGCTATGCAAGTGAAGAAGTTGATGAAGAAGGGATGTGAGTTGTTTTTCTATAGTGTGCAAGATGTGAGTAAAGAAGTGGGATTGAAGATCGAGGATGTTCCAATCGTGAACGAGTTTATGGATGTGTTTCCAAGCGAGATTTCTGGTATACCGCCTGTAAGAGCCGTTGAATTCACCATAGACTTAGCTCTTGGTACTGCACCTATTTCTAAAGCACCTTATAGAATGGCACCTCCTGAGATGAGTAAGTTGAAGACGTAGTTGCAAGAGTTGTTAGATAAGGGTTATATTAGGTCTAGTGCATCATCGTGGGGAGCTCCTGTGTTGTTTGTAAAGAAGAAAGATGGAAGTATAAGATTGTGCATCAACTATATGGAGTCAAACAATGTGACTATTAAGAACAAGTATTCTTTGCCTATAGGATAGATGACCTGTTTGATCAGTTGAATGGAGCGAGTATGTTTTCAAAGATTGATTTGCGTTCGGGGTATCACCAGTTGAGGGTAGCTGATAAGGATATACCTAAGACTGTATTTAGGACGCGTTATGGTCACTATGAGTTTATTGTACTGCCGTTTGGATTGACTAATGCTCCAGCCATATTTATGGATTTGATGAATTGGATATTCCATGAGTTCCTAGATAAGTTCGCGCGTTATGGTATTCCTTGATGATATCTTGATTTATTCAAAGAGTGAAGAAGAGCATGATGAGCACTTGAGGATAATATTAGAGACGCTTAGGAAGAATCAATTGTATGTCAAGTTCTCTAAGTGTGAGTTTCGTTTGGAGAAAGTAGCATTTTTGGGACATTATGTGTCAAAGGAAGGAGTTGTTGTGGATCCTGCCAAAATTCAAGCTGTTAGCGAGTGGCCTACTCCAAAGAATGTGTCAGATATCAGGAGTTTTCTGGGTTTAGCTGGCTATTATAGGAGATTTGTGACAGATTTCTCAAAGATAGCGAGGCCAATGACTAGTCTAATGAAGCAAGAATCAAAATTTGAGTGGAGTGAGAAATGCGAGGAAGCTTTTCAGATTTTGAAGGAGTGTTTAACCTCTGCACCCGTTATAACCCTGCCTGATGGAAATGAGGGATTTGAGGTGTATAGTGATGCTTCAAAGAATGGTTTGGGATGTGTTCTGCAGTAGAATGGGAAGGTGATCGCGTATGCATCGCGTCAGTTGAAACCATATGAGGCTAATTACCCTACCCATGATCTAGAGTTAGCTGCGATCGTTTTTGCCTTGGAAATTTGGAGACATTACCTTTATGGGGCAACCTGTAAGATCTTTACCGACCATAAGAGTTTGAAGTACATTTTCACCCAGAAAGACCTCAATATGAGGCAGAGAAGATGGTTAGAGTTGATTAAGGATTATGATCTAGACATCCAGTATCATGAAGGGAAGGCGAATGTAGTTGCTGATGCTTTGAGTAGGAAGTCGAGCCATAGCATGAATGCTTTGGTAGTTCCTGAGGAATTGTGTCGAGATATGCAAAGGCTTAGCCTAGAAATCTTTAATCCTGGGGAGATCGAGGCAAGATTGAGTGCTTTATCATTGGGGTTGTCAGTTTTCGATGAGATCAAAGAGGGTCAAGTTGTAGACGAGCACCTAGATAAGGTTAAGGAGAAGATGAAGCAAGGTAAGGAAGTCGACTTTAAGATCCATGATGATGGAAGTTTGAGGTTCAAGGGAAGATGGTGTGTACCACAAAAATGTGATGAGCTTAAGAGACGACTTATGGATGAGGGGCATAATACTCCATATTATGTGCACTCTGGGGGTGATAAGTTGTATAAGGATCTTAAGGAAATCTATTGGTGGCCAAACATGAAGCGTGAGGTCGCTGAGTTCGTGTCCAAGTGTCTAATCTGTCAAAAAGTAAAGATTGACCATAAGAGACCAATGGGGAAGGTTCGATCCTTAGAGGTAATATAACAATAGTTACCATGCGAGCATTAAGATGGCTCCTTTTGAGGCATTGTATGGAAGGAAGTGTAGAAGTCCCATTTGCTGGAACGATTTTAGTGAGAATATAGTATTAGGGACATAATTCATCGAGGAGACTGTTAAGAATGTTAAGTTGATTCAGGCTGCTCAAGATAGGCAAAAGAGTTATGCTGATTTAAAGCGAAGAGAAGATGAATTCGCTGTGGGGTGATAAATTATTTTTGAAAGTATCACCAACTAAGGGAGTGATGAGGTTTGGGAAAAAGGGCAAATTAAGTGCTAAATATGTTGGCCCATATGAGATTTTGCAAGGAATTGGGAAGGTAGCTTATAAGTCGGCGTTGCCAATGGAATTTGAGAAAATGCACGATGTGTTTCATATTTCCCAACTTAAGAGATATATTCATGATGATCGTCATGTTTTGGAGCCTGAGAGAATCCAAATCGATAGTAGCCTCACACATGAGGAAAGGCCTGTAAGAATTCTCGATAAAAGGTGCGTAGTACACGCAATAAGGATGTGAATATCGTGAAAGTGCTTTGGTCTAACCATGAGTCTGAAGAGGCAACGTGGGAAGCTGAAGACGAAATGAAGAAGAAGTATCCTAAGTTATTCCTTGAGGTGAGTTACGAGGGCGTAACTCGTTTTCTTTAAGAGGGGTAGAATGCGATAGAATTTCGCGCTTTTTACCTTTTTTATGGTATTTTTATGCATGTTTATGCTTATTTTGGCGATTTGCACATGTTGGTGCAAAAATAAATAGATTCTCCGCATAGAAAAGGTGTTCATGAGTAACACAAGTGGTTTTAAAGTTGGTAAAAGTGTGCACATGTGTGACACAAGTATTTCCAAATGAAAGTTAGGTCAATTTTTTTGAAAATGTGTGAGTTTTCGTGCCAAGTTTCGGGACGAAACTTCTTTTAAGAGGGGTAGACTGTAATCCCCCGTAAATTTATGAATTTTATAAATATATTTTAACGTATATTTATATATAATTTAGTATGTTTCAGTATTTAAACGATTTATTTCCTGAAGGGTTGACTATTTAGCAAATTCATTTAATGATTTGAAGAAAGTCAAACATTTTATTTAGTCATACTTTGAAATATATTTGAAAAGCTTAAAATACTTTTTGGGTTGTGAAATGGATTTTAAATTGGGTATGAGGAACCCACCCACCAAATTCATCAACCATTAAACAATACCTTTAGCCAATCATCTTTTCCTACGCCCAAAAGGGGAACCTATATAAACCTTAAAAACCCCAATTTCCCACACATTAAACACATTTTATTTTCTCTCTCTTCCTCCCTCTATTTTTCGGCCCTCTCCTCTTCTTTTCTTCTCTTTTCTTTTTCTCTCTTTCTCTCTCTTTCCTTCGGCTCTCCTCCTTCGTGATCGACCGGCGACCACCACCGGTTAGACTTGTGCACGTCTGAAGTGTTAGACTAGTATGAGTTGGAGTACATGGTGGTAGCCCATGGTTTTTCTTGGGACCGGATTGATCACCGTGTCCTATTTTTATTTAAAGGTTCCTCGATATCGTAGGTCAGGGGAGTACGGAGTCGCGCCAGTACTTCGTCTTCTAAATTGAAGACTGGTTTTGGTTAGACAACTCGTTCCATTGACTATTCCATCTAAATTAATTAACTTACTAGTTGTGGAGTTTAGTTCAGTAAAAGTAGTATGCTATGCTGTTATATGATTATTTATTCCTTGCTTAGTATTTATTAGTATCATGTTAGGATTATTTATTTATTTACTATGTAGTATCCAGCTTTGCTGATTACGTGCTTTGTGTGTATGTGTTGATCATGGCTATGCCTTATTGATCCTGTGATGACCTATTTGGTGATCAGTCTCTAGGGATCAATAGTGCATCGTCATTTATAGGTTTGAAGATGATGCATCATGGGTTCGGGATTGGAGAGCTTGTGTTGACTTTACATTTGACTTTGACTTATGCTTTTCTAGTTGACTTGACTATTGTAGTTGACTTTTACTTTGGAGGTTGACTTTTGACTTTATGTTGGTTTGAATTTTAGAGTTGACTCTTTGGGTTGACTAAGTTTTATTTCTAAAGTTATTTATTATGTTTTCCGCTGCAAAATTCTAAATAAGCCGATATGTTTTCACACGGGCGATAATACTTTGATAATTCTCTAAGTTTTATATTAAAAGGTATTTTAGAAAAGAGAGAATTGTCGGAGTGTTACATATATATTGAAAAAAGAATAAAAGAAGGAGAGAATTACGTTGTTACATGAGATCAGACCCAAGACATTTTCTAAAGAAAGGGATCCATACCCGGGTTGATTTGGTAACAGTTAGAGCTGGTTAACATCAAGATCCTGGCTGCTTGGCAAGTAGCCAAGTAGGCAAATTTTTCTACCTGTATATATATATATATATATATATATATATATATATATATATATATATATATATATATATATATATATATATATATATATATATATATATATATATATATATATATATACACACCAGCGTTATATGCACGCGATGCATGCGTTAATTTCAAAACTTATAATTCTATTATATACTCCATGCGTACTATAGTTACGATTACACTTAAAATGTGAAAGATTAATTGTTAGATGAATTTAGATATATTAATTTGCTAATGTAAAAAACTAACAAAGGTTTTGAGTGATTTTTAATACTAATTTTTTGTGAATGAATTTTGAACAAAACTAAATAGACATAATGAGTTGGTTTGACTGGATTAAAGAGTATCAAAGGTGGTGAGTGTTTCAGACTTTTCAAGTGGACGTCATATATACCATCTTCTCTTTTAAAAGAAGGTCAAGATATTATGTCCATTTAATTTTTTGATTGAAATATTTGATGCATATACTATTTTTAACTTGTTTAGAATGACAAGCTAAAATGAGAAAGAGTTCTTAAATTGATTTCTTTTGTAATTTTTTTCATTCCATTAGATCATTAAGGGTAATTTAGTATTTTCAAGGGGGACACCAATAGAGAGATATATATAAATGTACAGAATACTAGGAAGTACATGATATAATAAAGATTAGATTTATCATCAAACTTTAGTTATTGTTATCTTTATTAAAAAATAATAATCATGGCATAAACTTTACTTACATGTTAAAACTTACAAAACAAATCATACCATAAAGCACAAATAGAAAATAATTCGTCTATGGCACGTGCTTCAATTTAGTTCTAAAAATTCCTCACGCATCCATCTCTCTTCACTCTCCAGTAGGGATGGCAACGGGTCGGATCTGGACCGGGTCCATGTGGACCCGGATCTAGGTGGACCCGGATCCAGATCCATTTTCAGACGCTGGATCCAGATCCGACCCGAATCCAGCGGGTCTGAAAATGATGGACCCGGATCCAGATCCGACAGATCCTGCGAATCCGGGTCCAAAACGGGCCCAGTGCAATTTTATGCAAATAACATCTATATAGTAGAGTTTATAATACCGGAAAAAGGAGAAATTACATCTACATAGAGAGATTAAATTCGTAAAATTGAAATGAAGAACATATTTTCATTTTTGCAGCAAAGATTTAAAAAATGAAAGAAAAATTTAACGGTGAAATGGCGCGGTGGTGGTTGGAACTGGTGGCCGGAACTAATGAAATGGCGTGCAGCGTCTGTGGAGGCGTGCTGTGGTTGGAACTGGTGCTGTGGTGCAGGCGTGCTGCGTGCAGCGTCCGTGGAGGGAAACTGGTGCTATGGTGCGGCCGAAAATGGTGCAGTGGTGGTTGGAAGCTCGGAACTGTCCGTGGAGGGAGAATGGAGACTGGAGAGATTATTGAACTTTGGATTTAGAACTTTTAGGGAATGAAACCTCAAAGAGTGAAGACGTCGCGTGAGAATTTGAGAAATGAAGTGAACTTTTGAACTGTGGGTTAGAATTGTAGAAGCCAGCCCAAGTGCGCAACTTTGTTATTTAAAAAAAGGGCTTGCGGATTCGGGTCCACTGGTTAGATCCGGACCCGAATCCGCGATATTAACAATGGACCTGGATCCGACGGGTCCAAAATTTTAGGATCCAGACCCGGAAAAACGGATCCGGGTCCACGGATCTGGGCCGGGTCCAGGATCCATTGCCATCCCTACTCTCCAGTCTCCACTCCAGTCCCCCTCTCCCTCTCCTCGATTTCTCTCTCCTCAATTTCTCACGCCATTGAAGCTTCAAGAGCTTGACTTACATCTTCGGGTAAATTTCTGGTACTTCAAAGTTCTACTTTTTCTTATCTGCTAGAATTGTGCTTCATTTCTAAATCCGTCTTTTCTGTAGCTCTGGCTTTTTATAGATTGTTGAAGTGGTGAATTTGGAAGTGTATTGTGGTTGCATTTGGTGTTTAATATAAACAAATTATGTAAATTTGATGCATTTTAATTAATTAGAATATTTGGAAGTTACAAATTAGACGCAGGCGTATATGAACTATGGTGCGAATTGGAATTACTTAATTGTTTGAAAATTTGGAAGTTAGACTCAGGCGCCTGCCATAGGCTCCTTAACCAAGGGGCAGGCGCCTATGGTAGACGCTTGAACCTGTGGTGAGTCGCCTATGGTAGGCGACTCACCACAGGTTCAAGCGTCTACCATATACGCCTGCCCACTAGTTAAGGCGCCAATGGCAGACGCCTTAGTCGTTGTAATTTTAAAAATTGATTTATTATGGTGTATCAAATTAGAAAATTGTGTACCTGAGAAAAAATAAGTTGTTAATTGGATATAAGTGAAAATTGTGGATATAATTGAAAATAAGTGAAAGTAAGAGAAAAAATAGTGGATAAAGTTGTTAAATTAGAAAATTGTGTACTAGAAAGTCTAGAAATTGTATTAAGTTAGAAAGTTGTATATTTTAGAAAAAATTTATTTGTTATGGTGTATTAAGTTAGAAAAATTGAATACTTTTGATAAATAATTAGAAATTAGATAAAAAAATGATTCTAACACAACTAATTATTGAATATAAGTGAATTTTCATCTAGAATTATAAATATTAATGAAATTCTATAGTTCATTTAATTACATATGAGTAGGCGAGAAAAGGGCAAAGCGAAATCTTTGCCTACGGATTCCGGACATCGTCATCCTCATGAGATAGGAGTGACGATCTCATCGCGGAAGGCTAGAGAAACGCTTTTGAGGGGTACTCAGTCTTCATCAAGCGGAAAATCAGATGCCTCGAAAATTAATCCTTTAGGCATTGTATTGCCTGAGGAGCCGTGGAGACCTCACTCGCTTTGGCTCGGCGATCCAATGGTGGAGCACGACGATGTTCGGGATGATGAGTCGGAGCCTCCATCGACGAGCCTAGAGGAAGGTCGTACTTTTAGGGGATGCAAACCGCATATTTTCGTGGTCGTTTTGCACGTTATACAGATGGATCATGCACTGCTAAGGGATCCGGGAGTAGTAGGGCGGACAAGAGGAAGGCGACAGAGGATGACATTTCATGGCTAGTATGTGACAGTAGGCCAGGCGGGCCATTGAACGGTAGCGTCATACCGAGTTATGGTGGCCACATAGCGCCACACATTTGGGCTAGAGGGGACGAACGTAATTTGTTGAAGTGTCATAACCGGGGAGAAGACCTGCCGGAAGCTCCAAGCGTGGTACTCTAGTATGAGTCCCGCTATTCAGGGGATGATACATGCTATTGGGTTGAGTCACTTGCCTGATATTATGTTCGATCATTTGGATCAGCTGTTGATATGTGCGTTTATCGAGAGGTGGCAGCCGGATACAAACACTTTCCACCTTCCTTTCGGAGAGATGAGCATCCTGCTGCACGATGTGAGTGCTATACTCGGGATCCCATCAGATGGAGTGATTGTGGGTGACTTTGGTACATGGGATGACCTAAGGAGTTCATGTGCAGAACTATTTGGGATGGAGAGGAACGCTTTTTTGAAGGCTCATTGGTCCGATGGTGGTGTATTCGTAGATTCTTTGATAGAGAGATGTTCAAGTCCCAATCTGAGTAAGGTCCACCAGTTCTGAGGTTTTCTTCTCACACTCCTCGGTTCCACCCTATTCGTTGATAAGAGTGGTAACCGTGTCCGTCCTTGTCCGCTGCCATTTTTGTCTGATTCACCCAAGGACGTGAGTCGATATTCTTGGGGTGCGGCTACATTAGCGTGCCTATACAAGCATCTTGGTATAGCGAGCCATGCTGATTCAACACAGGTATGTGGTTGTCTCACGCTCTTACATGCTTGGATTTACGAGTATTTTCCTCAGTTTCGGCCTAACTGTACTAGGAAGATGGTTCCTGTAGGATCAGCTTCGGCACTTTACTGGGATGTTCGACCTGAGAGTAAGGGGTTTGATCGTCTTCTGCATATTCGTAGAGCATTGGATTCTATGAATGCCATGGAGATTGATTGGTTACCATATGGTATGACTCCGATGTCGGCTTATCCTCGGAGCTTGTATTACGGTTGGCTGCGATACTTGGATATTGTTAAGCCGTATATGTCCGACCGTACCTTACGTCAGCTTGGATTCGTTCAGGATATCCCAAATCATATCCTCGATTCGGAATCTTGTTATAGGCCTTGTGCAGGAGATTGGTACAGGGTGGACTTCTCATTTGTGGCGCAACGACAGATGTGGAATGGGTTTCCACGGGCTTCACAGATTACGATTGGTACTTTAGTCAAGGCGGCAGATCCGATGTTATCGACACATACTTTTACACATTGGTATCATACCTACTGCCATCCTTTCATTATAAACCCCGCGCATCTGCGTGATGGATTGAATCTATCACAGTATGCTCTTCGTCTGGTGGCAGATCAGGTATGTTATATTGTACTGTTGTTTAAAATGTTTGCTAATAAATTATACATTAATATCTAACTGTGCTGTTATATATGTAGGTATTAGCTCAGATTTCAGTCTTCTGGAGTCGTTTGTGGGCTCGGACACTAGCGTTATATAGTGTCCTGAGTTTCGAACCTTGTTTGACGAGCTGCTCCAGTGTTATGATGTTTGGAAGTGTACACGTTGTGTGGGCCCACGCCACGATCATTCCCCACCACCACCCCCTTAGTCCATCGGTTTAGTTTCATTTGTACTTTAGTTTTCATTTAATGTCTTTTCATGTTCTGAGTTTTCATGTTTGCTTGTACTTTAGTTTCATATGTGGTTGATTGCTGCGGTTTTATTATGTATTCCTGATGGGAATATGTAATTTCTTCCCCTTTATTTCGACCTGTAAAAAAATGTTAGTTCTGCTTTGAATAGAAGTGTGTTGCTACATTATCACTCATTGCTCATGAATTGTGCTCAGAGTTCACTAATTGTTTAGTTTTACTTGGTAATTTGAAATAAAGTTTGTATCAGTTTGTAGTATGTTATATCTTGGTGTTGATTCTCCCTATTCAAAGTTAAATAAAAACTTTTGTAGATACAATTTTTAAAAATTGGGTCAATGTTCAAATGCTTGGTTTCATGATATTATAATTAAGGCAAGGGTTTCATTTATAGACTATATTCGTTCCCGAGTTTTTTGAAATGATTCTTGATAATGCACTTTCAGTCATGTATCTAAAGACATCCTCATTTGTTTGATTAATGTTAATATGTATTTTTCTGCTTTTGGGGAAAGACAAAGAATTCGGATATGGTTAGTCTACAAGAGTCCTCGAGGAAACATCCAAGAGACGATGATGAAGATTAGAGTTAGTCAGAATAGTTATAGGTTTTATCATAGTTTAGGCGTAAAAGTTGAAGAGTAATTTCTTATTTTATTGTTTTCGAGGAAATCAAATTTCTTAAAACGATAGCCTGCAGCACCTCTCCATAAATTATATGCAATACAAATCTCGTAGAAGCCTGCACCAACAGTTTTAAAATGTGTCAATATTTGACAAAACAGTTTCAAAATGATACTATTTCCAAGGGAGGAATCCTCTAGGTGCAGTTATCATCTTTTGGATATGACATTTTCTTTCCTATATATTTGATGATTTACATTTGTATAGATTCAATGCTTGTATAATTAAGTTGCAATTTGATTTGGCTTGTATAAGTATATCGACTAATGAGGTTTTTCATTTTACACAATTCATCAGGAAATTGCCATTCCGGTGGAGTTTGGGGCTTGGAAGTGTAGCTGCAATTCTCCTTTCACAGCTCCACTGATGCCATGTTGATGGCATCAAGGCGCAACGTGAAATACTCTCGCCTTGCCACTGATGAAGATGATGGAGATCACATTTACAGTAATGATGCCCATAGAAAGGGATTCCTCGGTTTGATTACACACCCAAGTGTCAGGACAAAGTTCTTTGGAAATCAATCCTTCTTGCATTGTTTCTTCTCTTCCTTGGATCACTTCTTCTCTTTCTTTCGTTGTTTCATTCTCACTGGTCATATGGGAGGGGAGCAGTCTCAAGGATATGGTCTCCTTGCACTTGGGCTTCTTACCTTTCTTCCAGGTATCAATAATTTACCTTTTAGTTCCTTTCTCTCTCTCTCTCTCTCTCTCTTGGGTTGGGGGTGTGTGTGTCTTCACTGTGGAGGGAGGAAATCTATATATTATGCAGTATGCATCTTTGTAGTTTAGTGACCGCGGTGTTTATTGAGGAAGAGTCAAAGGAGATGGGGAAAGTGTTTATAAGTGATTGTTTGATTGTTGAATTTTGTGTCTAGATAGAAAATAGTTATGCTTGTTATGTCACTCATTTACTGATAGTTTTGCGACTTGCACATATAATCTACGTTTTGAAGTATAATTTTCTTCCTTGAGGCAACAAACTCTTACTTTGCTTAAATTAAGACAAGAATGGGAAGCTGAAAGAGACAATATAGGCTACAATACTTTGTTTCATGGCCATCCTCATAAGCTGTTGGAAGATAAGATGGTACAACAATAATAATGAAGTACTGTTCAAGAGAAAGCGTTATAGTTGGCAATTGGTGAACTTCAAGGACACTCACGGCATTAACTGCAGGAAAGAAAATCAGGGATTTTTCTTCTGAGATAGATCAGACTGGCTGTCTTTGATAAGTGTTTGACATGTTTCATTAAACAAGGAAAACCATGAATTGAAGAACTATATATAGAAGTTTGACAACCTAAGTAAAGAGCTTAGTGATTGGTTCCTTTTGTTTCAAGACCAATAAATCTAGTGTACCTAAGTGAAGAGAACTGGTTATAAAATGATAAAAGAAATAAAGATTTCTACGTTTGACCAGACATTCAACTAGCAAGAGTTGAATTTATTTGACACATCGACCTTTTGCTAAATAATGAAAGGGGCACACGGTCCGCTTGGAAGGATTTTGTGCCCTTACTCTCTTGAGTAAGCAAGTAAACTCCCTTAGGCTGATAATCACATCGGCCATCTCGGTCGGGAAGAAAAACTTTTTTGTTGTTGGAAAATCCCTCCCTGCTTAATTAAACTCTTCTCTAAGGCGAGAGCTTCATTCCTTTTTTAAACTTTCGGAAAGAAAGAAGGAATCTGTTTCGGGTGAAAAACTTGTAAGCTGGGGGATTAGCCAAGACGAAGGGTCCAAGACCGTTGCAGGAGACCAGGTGCTCGAAGAACGTCTTAAGACCTGCAAGAATGAGGGTTAGACTACCCCGGGGGTGTTTCCGGGATCGGCCCTCCGACGCTCAAGTCAGTTAAGATACTTAACCGTTAATATTGAGTGGTTGGTCTAGAATTTATTACCTGTTCATTGATGATACATTAGGTATTTATAGCGTTGTGGATTCCCATAAAGGCACCTTTGGTGATATGGGCTTCTGGGTGACCAATGGCTGTGCTGCCTTTTCAGGCAATGAGCCTTTCCAGCCCCATCTGGGGATCCCTAGGCAGCCTGGAATTAGGTCAAACTCCATGTGGGCCCCATTATGCCACCTGTCTGGGGGCCTTGTGAGGCTTTCTCGTGATTGTTGGGCTTCGGGAATATTGGGCCCAAACATTAGCCCCGCGCGAAATGTGCGAAGGAGGGCTCCTCCGACGTCGCATGTTTTGCGAAATGTTGAACCTTTCTTTGATTTGGGCCAGGCCCATCGTTGTGGGTAATGAGCCCCATGTATCTCGAGGGGCGTCTTGGCCCTTATTAGAGATGTCTCGGAGGCTAATGTGCCCTGTGTATCTCAAGGGACGTCTTGGCCCTTGCTCGAGGTGTCTCAGGGGCTAATGAGCCACATGTATCTCGAGGGACGTCTCGGCCCTTGCTCGAGATGTCTCAGGGGCTAATGAGCCCCATGTATCTCGAGGGGCGTCTTGACCCCGCTCGAGATGTCTCAGGGGCTAATCAGCCCCATGTATCTCGAGGGGCGTCTTGACCCTGCTCGAGACGTTCAGGGACTATTAAGCCCCATGTGTCTCGAGGGGCGTAGTGGACCTGGCTCAGGGATGCTAGGGGATGGTTTGCCTTGTGTCCTCGAGGGGCGTCCTGGACTGTCGCTCTAAGGTGTTTCAGGGGCCAATGAGCCACATGTACCTCGAGGGGTATCCTGGCGCCATAACACTTGACGGGCGCCGACTCCATTAGTTGGGGTGACTTGGAGTATCCCTCACTCGATCTGGGTGAAGTGCCTAATCATAGGTCTTTAGACTTAGCTGAATTCAGTCATCCCAATGAGCTGGGATGGACTGGTTTGGGCAGCTAAGGGTGGTGATCCCGGTTAGGGTGACTGTTGGGCCTGGCTTAGGGCCCAGTGCCAGGTTCATTGCTTCTTAGAGTTCTTCAAGCCCGCGAGATACCAACCGTTTCGTACGGCGTTGTTTATAAATAGGGGGGACCGTGCCATTTGTCCCATTCTCTCTCATTTCTTTGGATTGCTGCTGTGTGAGAAACTTCTGTCTCGAGAGCATAGAAATCGACAGGCGTCTTTCGTCAAGTAGAGGACCTCGAGTGCGTTTCGTATAAGGTACGACCTACTTCTTTCGCTTCTTTTTATTAATTAATGGACCATTCCGGACGGGATCCCCTCTTGATATATAGCGGGGATTCTTCGTTTGGCTCGGATACCCCTCCCCCACCGCTCGAGCCGTTGTTCGATGGGGTGTTAATAAATGGGGTGCCCGTGGTGTCCGTAGCATTATACTGTCCCGATCCTTCCCAGGTGCTCGATGCCTTACCGTGCTCGAGCGACGGGGCTTCAATAATATCCGATGGGGGGGAGTAGTTAAATAATCCTCCATACGAGGTGATCGTTGCTCGTCCTCGGGCCATTAGGAGTTACTTAGACCATCTTCTTGATAGCCAGGTTGTTCGAGTGATGAAGGGTAGCAGCGAAGATTTTTCTCACGAACCGAGCACCAGTGACGGAGATGGGGAGACCCAGACCCGGGGCAAGGGCATTGCGCATTTCTTTGTTCGAGGTCCCTTCATGCAGTTCTTATTGGATAACCTTCGCTTCCTCGAGATATCGTACTTGATTCGATATCCGTATGCTTTGTATATCCCCGAGCCCGATGAGACTGTCTGTACCCCCCGAGGGGCTGCATAGCCCTTTATAAGGCCTATCTCGAGTTGGGTATAAGGTTCCCTATTCATCCCTTTGTTGTCGAGGTGCTGAGTACTTACAACCTTGCCCTCTGTCAGCTGATGCCCAACAGCGTGGGCTCGATGGTTGGATTCCTCGCCATATGCGACATGATGGAGGTAGAGCCATCCCTGACCATCTGGCGGAATCTGACAAAGTTTGTCGTGATGTCCGCGACATCGAATGGGGAGGGCTGGTACACCTTCCAGGCACGCTTTCCATATAAGATTGTGGGGACCATGCCTTCGAACCAACAGAACTTCCGTACGGAGTTCATGTACGTGTATCGAGCTGAGCAGTGGGATTTCCCAGTTGTTCCTTGCCTCGAGGGCCCGAACATGGCGTTGAATAGGTCGGTGCCTAGAATGTCGGAGGACGAGGCCAGGGTTGCTATTTACTGCCAGACCATCACCTCGATAGTCAATGGTGATCGAAAGCAAATCCCCACCAATCTGAACCCCAGTGTTGAGGACCTAAGCGACGAGCATTTCCTCTCTGCGAAGGGATTGAGCCCTACTTATCCCAAGGGTAGGGCCTCCGTTGCTAGGTGTATACCTGTTTCGATTGGTGGTGTATTCGTATCTAATCTTGGTTTTCTTATTGCGCAGTTATTGCCCGTCGAGAACTTGGTGAAGTCATGCAGAAGCGATTGACGGCTAACCAGAGGGTGCAAGAACAAATTTGACAGAAGATGGGGAGGGGGAGACTCGAGTCCCTCGCCCACCTAAGGTAACACCCATCCCTCGAGCTGGCCATTATGCCTTATGTTTCATTTTTCGCCCTAACTTTGTTTTTCTGACAGGACCCTGTGAAGAGACCTCGTAATCGCCCTCCTTCAGCGGCGGCTATCGTGGCTCCCCAAGTGGTGGAAGATAGGGGAGGGCAGCGACCCTCGAGCCTCCCTCTCGATCCACGGTGGCTTCTTCGAAGGCCAAGGAGGTGCAAAAGGAACCTCCCCATCGAGGAGAAGGAACCCCGGGTCGGAAGAGGCCAAGGGTGACCGAACCGGAGCAAGCCTCGAAGCCATTCACGGAGTCAGTTTCTGGCCGGAGAAGGCCAAGCACTTTGACTTAGGCTGTCAGCGTTTTTATGACAAGGGCGACGTCGATGTTTGCCGGGCCTTGAGCGAAGAGGAGGAAGTCGAAGGGCTTCACGCTTCCTGGATTGATGTACATCTCTATCTTTATATTTTTTGTTTCGCTTTGCTGCTGTTTTCTAACTCTTGTTGCCTTGTTGTTTTTCGGTGCTCGGTTCGAATGGCCGTCATGAGCCATCAACACACCATCAGCTTCCGTCGGCTTCGGGAGGATCTTGCTGAGCAGAGGGAGCTTGCTTTAAACTACAAGCTTGAGCTTGAGGCTGCCCAGAAGGATCTCGAGGAAAAAGAGAACAATTTTACTGTTCGAGAGAAGGCATGGAAGAAGAAGGTCCTTGATGCCCAGAGTCAGCGTGACTCGATAAAGAGGCAATTCGACTCTTCGAAGTGCGAGTCCTCGAATGCCAGGGAGCAAATCATCCTTGATTGGCAGAATTTCCAAGCTGGCAAGGACTTCGTGGGAGATATGGAGCTCCAGGGAGCTGAGGTTGCGACGAGGGTTACCCTCAACAAGTTGCGGGAAGCCCTGGCTAAGGTCTCTCCTTCGATCGACTGGGCCCTTGTCGAGGCGGAATATGATGCCATTTTCACTACCGATCTCGAGGCCGATGCACCCTTAGACCCTGTCATGCCTTTGGAGGATGCTGAAGGCCATAACACTCTGATGGCTGAAAACAATGCTGAGGTCGGGGGCCCTGCTGAGAGCGAGGAGGTTCGGGTTGATGAGGAGGAGGAAGGCGAGGACGAGGAACAAGATGCGACCTCAAGCTCTACCTCTCTCGTCACTGGGGATTCATCAAGCAGCTCGTCGAGTTATTCTTCCAGCAAGGCTGAGTAGAGTAGTATCGAGCTCATCTTTTGTACTTAGCTTGTATTTAGCTCAACTTAGCTTTTTAGGATGTAATTCTTCTTCGATGAAATAGAGGAGCTTTAATTTTGTGTTATTTTTCAACGTATTTTTTATTGTCTTGTGATTTTCCAGCTCATTCGAGTCTGTCCTCTCGACATACTTTTATCTCGACTGATGCATATCTTAGACTATTGATGACCAAGTGTAACTCGACATGCATTCGCTCGCTCTTTGCGATGTGTCGAGTACATGATATTCATTCCAAACAGGTCGAAGTCTTCGGGTTTGTTTCCCGTAACTTCTTCGAACTGCAGGTCATTCGAAAAGATGTCGAACGAGGGCATGATCCTCGACGGGCTAGGATGTCGAACGAGGCACGGGTCGTGGCCCTCTTCGACATGTGACCTTAAGCGTCGTCTTGCGCGGTCCTCTTCTTGCCCTTAGGGGGCCTTGAGTGCCCTGGGGAGTTCTTTTGGAGTTTTGGGCCGCGTGCCGAGCGCATGGCATGCGTTTCAGATAATGGGCCTTTGTTCCGGTGAGGCCCATGAGGGTAGTTATGGCGGCCTGGGAATCCGTGATTCCTTTTTTCTATAAGCAGGAGGTGTTCCAGAGTTGCCATTACATAATTTGCATTCTCTTTCCTCAAACTCTCAATCTCGATAAACCTTCCTTTAACTTTTAATCTCGGCTGTCAATGTCTCAGCCGTTGATCACCCCCGAAGCTCTTCGAGCGGCCAAACGTCGCCAGATGGCGAAGGCCGGTTCGAGCGTCGATCCTACGACGTCGGGGTTGCCAAATACCTCGAAGGCTGTCAAGGTCGAGGGGGTGACCTCGACAGGGGACGCCGACCTACCTTCGGCCACTAAGGCCCTTCCTCCAAGAACTCTTGCGGTAGTGAAGCAGGAGACTCCCGAGATCAAACTCAAGGACAAGCCTACTCTTCCCCTCGCTTTTTCCATCATATCGCCTGGGGTACATCAGTCCCCGACGAAGAGGCTGAAGGTCGAGGGATCGTCCCCCTCGAGGCCTCGACGGCTCTTGTCCTGTTCACTGCCCTCTCGAGGGCAGAATTAGCAGGGAGGTTCGATAGGGCCTCCCCTACTCTGATGATGGCTGCTGATGAAGCAGCTTGCTTGGCCTCTGGTGGCCAGGAGCTCGAGGCCTTGAAGGCCACCATTGTCGAGGTACACCTTTTTCTCTGTTTTGTTCTCTCTTTTTTTGCGATGATTTCTGCTTCTTATGTGTGTGTTTTCCGCAGCTCTCGATTAGGGCGTCTGCCTTGGCATGCCGTCCTCGGGGCACTGCCCCTGCTGAAGTCAAGAAGGACCAGATGTCCTTCGACGAGAGGAGCTCCCTCAACAACCGGATCCGGATTGTTGAATTGAAGCTCTCCAAGGTCGAGGGGGCCATTAAGAAGGATCAATTGTCCTTCGAGGAGAAGATGGCCGAGGCCCAGCAGACCATCGAGGACCTCACCAAGCAGAGGGACTCGGTCAGTCGAAGGCAGCGCCAGGCCTCGAAGGACCGGAAGGAGGCCTTGACCAAGGCGGAGAAGGCTGACAAGAGGGCTACCAAGGCCATCAAGGAAGCTACCGCTTGTCGGGAGCTGATCATTGAGAACTGGAAGGTCTCCGAGGCAGGGAGGATCTTCCTCGAGGACGCCTCCCTTTAGGCTTCCGAGGTTGGTCGTGCTGAGGCTCTCAAGGATGTTCGAGCCGTCCTTGAGAAGCTGTCTCCTGGCCTTTCTTGGCAAGAGGTGGAGGAAGGAGTGGTGGCCCTCTCCCAAGTGGAGGTGGAGGCTCCTCGAGCGGAGGGGGATGCGGAGGCCCCTAAAGTCGAGGACCAGGCTCCGGCTGCTGGTGACCTCGAGGGCTGATGTCCCCGCACCCATGATACCGCCTCCGGTATCTTCTTCTTCTCTCTCCCTGGCTCCTACGAGGGTTAATGTTAGACCCTCATAGTTTACTTCTAGTCTTTAGATACTTCTTATGTTTGTAAGCTTGCCACTTCGATGGTCTGTACTTTCTCTTGATTAATGAAAATAAAATTTGCTTCTTCTGCATCGATGTATTTTAGTTTACCAAGTTTGTGCCTGCGAAATTCTCTTTTGCCTACGCTTAATATAACTCGATAGGTGTATACTTAATGCTCATATTTCGATACATTAGTCTTGGAAAATTTGCTGAGAGTCAGCTTTTCAAGAGATGGCTTATAATTACGCCAAGGATAAGTGTACATGATGGATGCCCCTAATTTTGAAGGTATAAACTTCAAGGTACGGAACCTCGAGGGCCTTTTAAACATAGAATTTCCTTAGGTTGTCCGCGTTCCATGGGCGAGGTAAGGGGCGACTTTCTTGGTCGTCGAGGCAGTATGTGCCTGGTCGAACGACCTTGGTGACCTTGTAAGGTCCCTCCCAGTTGGGTTGTAGCTTACCAAGGCGAGGCTCTCTGCCTGTGGCCTCGAACTTCCTTAGGACCCAATCGTTAACTTGCAGGGGTCGGTGCTTGATCCGTCGATTGAAGAGGCTGGTGATCTTAAGTTTGTAGGAGATGGCCTTGAAGAGAGCGTTACCTCGAGTTTCGGGGAGTAGGTCGAGGTTTACTCGCTTCTCTTCTTCGTTGCTGCTGTGGTCGTAGAAGGTGATCCGCGGTGAGGGGATACCTACTTCGACAACCAGCACAACCTCGCTCCCATACACCAAGTTGAAGGGTGTTTGGCCTGTAGCTTCTCGAATCGTCGTCCTTGTAGACCATAAGATCCCTAGCAGGTCATCGATCCATGAGCCCTTAGCACCCTCGAGCATTGTTTTCAACCCCTTCAAGACTACCTTGTTGGCAGCTTATGCCTGTCCGTTGGCCTGGGGTCGACTAACAGCGGAAAATCTAGTTTCGATGCCAAATCGAGAGCAGTAGTCTTTCGTTGGCCCACTGTTGAACTGTCGCCCGTTGTCTGATATGAGAACTCGAGTGACTCCGAATCGAGTGATTAAATTGCGCCAGATAAACTGTTGAACTTGTTTATCAGTGATGGAGGCTAGCGGTTCGGCCTTGACCTACTTCGTAAAGTAGTCGACGGTCACCAACAAGAATCTCCGTTGGCCTGATGCAGGAGGGAAAGATCCTAACAGATCCATGGCCCACATGTCGAAGGGTAGTGGTGCCTGGATGGTAGTTAAGGGACTGGTAGCTTGATGGGGTAGGTTGGCATGCATCTGGCACTCCTTACATTTCTGGACTAAGCTCGAGGCATCTTCTTTCTACGTTGGCCAATAATAGCCAGCTCGAAGGGCTTTGGCAGCGATGGTTCTTGCACCCTGATGGCTCCCGCATGCTCCTTGGTGTATCTCTCAAAGCACGTAGTCCCCTTCCTGTGGGGTCAGGCATCGAAGGAGTAGGTGGGTGAAGGACTTCTTATATAACTGTCCCTCGTGAAATACGAACCATCGAGCTTGCTTCCTTAATTTTTCAGCCTCTAGCTCATCCGTAGGCAATATCCCATTCCTTGCAAAGGATACTATCATGTCTATCCAGGTGGGGCTCCTGTCGAGAGTGGCCACTCTGTTTATGCTGGGGGCTTTGAGTACCTCCCACATAATTGGACGGGGTGATAGATCTTCGGCGGAGCTGGCCAATCTTGACAATGCATTGGCCTGTTGATTTTCTGATCGTGGGATGTGGACGATGGTGAAGATAGCTAGATCGTTTACTTCTTCCTTGATTTTCTTGAGGTACATGTTCATACTATCCTCCTTGCCCTCGAATTCCCCCGTCACCTGTCCTACGATGAGCTGGGAGTCCGAGTGGGCTTTGATATTTTTAGCCCCCACCGTTTTGCAGAGTTGCAATCCGAGTAGAAGAGCCTCATACTCAGCTTCATTGTTCGAGGCAGTGAAGTCGAATTTTACGGCATACTCCGTCCTGTTCCTTTGAGGATCTAGGACCAGCCAGTCCGCCCCTGCAGCCCGCCTTTCGATGCCGATCCATCGACAAATAATTCCCAGGAGCCTTCCTCGATGGGCTCGGGTCTTGAAGTACATTCTGCGATGAAGTCGGCCAATGCTTGAGCGTTGATGGCTCGACGGGGTTCGAACTATATGCCAAAATCTGACAGTTGATTAGACCAATCCGTCATCCTGCTGGATTGGTTCTTGCCCTCGATCACCTTTCGCAGGGGTTGGATAGTTAGCACCTTGACGGGGTGCGCTTGAAAGTATGGTTTGAGCTTGCGAGTGGCAATCACTAACGGGAATATCATTTTCTTGATTGGGGGGTACTTTGTTTCTGCGCCTCGAAAGACATGACTAATGAAATAGACGGGGTGTTGATTTTTCTCTCTTTCAGCGACGAGGACGACGCTAAGGGCATTGTCTGATACAGCCAAGTAGACAAAAGTGTCTCTCCTGGCAACGGAGATACAAGTTTAGGAAGGCTGACCTGATGTTCCTTCAGCCGCTGAAATGCCTCTTCTACTGCCTGATCCCAGTCAAAGGTTGACTGTTTCAATCTGAAGAAACATAAGCTCTTGTCTGCTGACCTCGATCGAAAACGCCCTAATGCTGCCATACAACCTGTTAGGCGTTGGACTTCCTTGACCGTTCGAGGGCTTTTCATCTCGATGATGGCTTGGACTTTGTCTGGGTTAGCCTTGATGCCCCTTTCGTCAACTAGGAATCCAAGGCACTTTCCCCCTTTCTCGCCGAAGACACGCTTCTTCGGATTCAGCTTCATGTTGTAGGCGCGTAAGGTGGACAGGGTTTCCCTTAGATCAGAGACATGGTCTCCTTCCTGTTTGCTCTTGACAATCATATCATCGACATAGACTTCGACATTTCTTCCTATTTGATTTTCGAACATCTTGTTGACGAAGCATTGATAGGTGGCTCCAGCGTTCTTAAGGCCGAATGGCATCACTCTGTAACAATATACTCCAGAACTGGTAGTGAATGTTGTATGGATTTGGTCTTCTTCAGCCATGGGGATTTGGTGGTACCCTGAGTTGGCATCCATGAAGCTGAAGAGGGCGTGTCCGGGCGTCGAGTCGACTAATCTGTCGATCTTAGGGAGGGGAAAGTCATCCTTCGGGCAGGCTTTGTTCAGGTCTGTGAAATCGACACACATCCTCCACGTCTCGGACGACTTGCGGACCAACACCACATTAGCCAACCATTCAGTGTACCGACATTCTTTGATAAAACCTGCTGCTAGCAGTTTCTTCACTTCTTCAGCTGCTGCTTTGCTCCTCTCGACACCTTGGTGCCTCGGTTTTTGCTTCACGGGTCGATGTCCCTCTTTGATGTTGAGACGATGGACCATGATCTCGGGGTCGATGCCCGACATTTCATCGACCGTGTATGCAAACACATCTTGGAATTCTCGGACGACCTCGATGATTCAAGCCCTTATGTCATCGGGGATCTGTTTGCCGATCTTTATCATTCTCCCTCTTTCATTGTCAATGCACACCTCTTCGTCTCCATCCACCGGTCGAGGCCTCTCATACCGTTTTGGGTTTTCAGTAAAATAGAGCCCCATCACAGGGAGAGGTTCTTTTGGCTCGGGCTGCTTTCTTTTTCGGGTTGCTTCTTCGCATTGGTTTTTCGGACTGTTAACATAACACTCTAGAGCAGATTTTTGATCTCCAAACAGTTGAGCGACCTTTCCATCGTCGGCCTCGAACTGTAACAACAACTGGTAGGTAGAGATGGCAGCTTTGACTTTGTTGAGGGTGGGACGCCCGATGATGACATTGTATGGGAGGTCGACGTCGGCGACTAGAAAGTCGACGAGGACGCTCCTCCCTCGACCCTTCTCACCCATTCTTGTTGGCAGCTTGACCGATCCTAAAGGGTGGATGGATTGTCCCCCAAATCCTACCAGCGACTGGCTGATGGGCAAGAGATCAGCTTTCTGATACCTTAGCTTTGTCAGGCAATCCATCGTTATGATATCCGCGAAGCTTCCGCTATCAATGAGCACTCGACCCACCCTTAGATTAGCGATTTTCATTTCGACGACCAGGGGGTCGTCGTGAGGGGTTTGAATAGGTCGATGATTATCTTTGAAGGTCATGGTGGGGAAGGCTGCCGTCCTGGTCATGTCCGCTGTCCCATGTTTCAGGGTGTAGAGGTGTTTCTTTCGAGAGCGGCTGGTTAAGCAGCCCGAAGCGTACCCTCCAGCGATGACGTTGACAAATCCAGTCGTTTCATCGCTCCTGGACTCCTTTTTTCGAGGTTCTTTCTTCTTTTCTGTCGGATTCTTTAAGTATCGATTTAGCTTTCCTTAATCTGCCAACTTGTCTAGTGCTCTCTTGAGTTCTCTACAGTCACGAGTAGTATGACCGCAGTCGTGGTGGTATTCGCACCAAAGTTTCTTGTCTCTCCTGCTGACGGAAGACCTGATGGGTGTGGGCTTCGGTAAGGCGTACTTCTCTTTGATGTTGAGGTATACTTCCCTTCTGTTGAGGTTGTATCGTGGGTCATAGCCGTTGTCATTCAGCTGTGGCTTCTTCTCCCTTTCCCTTCGAGGGCCTTCCCGAGGGGGATCCGCTCGAGACCCATAGTCGGTCTTTCTTTTGTTGGAGCTTGGTTCCTCGTGCGTTTTGCAGATATCGGAAGCTTGGATGAACTTTTGGGCGAGGTTCATCGCTTCAGAGAAAGTAGAAGCCTCGCTCTCCGCGAGTTTTAGTTTGAACCTGCTCGATGGGTAGAGGCCCGACATAAGTGTAGTGAATGCCACGCTATCCTGTAGGTCGGAGACCTTCAAGGACTCCTCGTTGAACCGCTTGATATACTCCGCTAGATCCTCATCTCTTCGTTGTCTGATGGACATTAGGTGAATGTTGGTTTTCCGATGCCTTCTTCCTGCTATGAAGTTTTGTTTGAAGGCGGCCTCGGGAGAGGCGAAATTCGAGATACTGCCAGGGGGGAGTTATGTGAACCAAGTGAGAGCTAGCCCCTTCAGCTTGGTGGGAAAGAACTTACACCACGCTGCCTCACTCCCCGTCTGCACACTCATCTGCGCTTTAAAAGCAGCAAGGTGGTCGATAGGGTCTGTGTTTCCCCCGTAATGCTCGATGGGGGGGACCTTGACCTTACGAGGATTGGGGGTTCGCATAATCTCCTCGCTGAAGGGTGTGATGAAGCCAAGATTGCCAAAGTGGGCGTTAGATCCTTCATTCGGATCGAAACTGCTGGACTCTTCTTCTTCGTGCTCTCGGGGCCCCCTTTCCTGCTGTCGAGATCCTTCCCGTCCCCGGTTAGTGTTGGGGGGTACCTCTCCTTCTTGCCTCGAGCGAGCCCGACGTTCATTGAGGACTTCGCGAGCATCTCGATTGCCATTCCTGAGAGATCGCTCGTTGATGACGTGTCGGGCATCCCCTCAACTAGGAGGGGCTCGAAGTGGGGCTTGAGGGACTCCAGTTGAGTTCTGAGGGACCCGAACCGATACTTGTGGAGCTGGGTTGTTAAGGGGAGGATCACGCCCATTTCGCCCTAGAACGAGCCTAGGGACGGGAGGTCTGTTGGATGTCCCCTCTCCTCCATTCTAGAGACTGTACACGAGGGCCCTAAGGCTCCGCTCGAGGTTGTCAATGAAGCGTTCCGCCAGTTGTTGCAAGTCCTATTGAGTGACATGGTTATGGCTGGGTTGCTCAAATCGAGGGGGCTCGACTCGAGGGAGTACTACCCTCTCTCGAGGTTGTCCAGGGTTGGCGGCGCTAGCTGCCTCTCGAGGGATGACTTCCTCGAGGATGTGCTGATGCCTTTCTGAGAGTATGGGGGCCCTGCGAGGGTCACCCGTTGTTTCATCCGCTACCTCTGGAGGGGGGTCCCTCCTCGAGGTGGTGAGTTTGGGGGCTGCTGGGCCCGACGAGACCTTCGAGCATTGGCCATGGCTTTTTGTTTGCTAATCCCCACAGACGGCGCCAACCTGTTTCGGGTGAAAAACTTGTAAGATGGGGGATTAGCCAAGACGAAGGGTCCAAGACCATTGTAGGCGACCAGGTGCTCGAAGAACGTCGTAAGACCTGCAAGAATGAGGGTTAGACTACCCCGGGGGTGTTTCCGGGATCGCCCCTCCGACGTTCAAGTCAGTTAAGATACTTAACCGTTAATATTGAGTGGTTGGTCTAGAATTTATTACCTGTTCATTGATGAGACATTGGGTATTTATAGCGTTGTGGATTCCCATAAAGGCAACTTTGGTGATATGGGCTTCTGGGTGACCAATGGATGTCTTTGCCTTTTTCGTACAATGAGCCTTTCCCCCCCATCCGGGGATCCCTAAAGCGACACGCAATTAGGTTAAACTCCCTGTGGGCCCCATTATGCCACTTGTTTGGGGGCCCCATTATGCCACTTGTCTGGGGGCCTTGTGAGGCTTTCTCGTGATTGTTGGGCTTCGGGAATATTGGGCCCAAATAGAATCAAAATAAAGTACTTAACCCTCAACTGGAGAAGCTCCTTTGATCCCGTGCAGCACCGAGTTCGAACCGCGGGAAACCGAAGGCTATGATAATAGTTATCCTAACCTTCAGACTGGAGTGACCTATACTAAGATCCCAAGGTTTGGGTAACTCTCTCATGTTTCTTTAAATAAAGAGAACTACTATTTCTCATTTATTTATTGTTGATAATCTGGTTTGCTTTGCAGCATTTAGTCTACTTTATGGACTTTTATACGAGATTCTTACATGTTGCAAGGAATCCAAAACATAAAAAACGTAAATATTTCAAGGAGTCCCAATTTGCTGCAGTAGCAAAACAATGGACAATGGTGTTGTTTCCTGGTTTGTTGTTGTTTACCCCTTTTAGCCAGTAAGTTTTGAATATCTTCCTTGAGTTGCTTTTGGAAAAGGTTTCCTGAGATTGTTTCTAGTGGCCATAATTAGCTGCATCAGTAATCTTGGACAGTTCCTTTTTTGCTTCGAAACAACCTTCTCTGTTTTTCAGGGGTAAGGCTGCATACATTGAACCCAACCTTAATTTATTCAGAGTGGAAGCTTTGCTAGAAGCATTGGGGTACTGAGTTGTTTGTGGTTGATGTAACTTGGCTGTAATATAGGTTAGCTCAATTAAGCTGCGACAGTATCCACACTAAATTAAGATAAACTTTTTATTAGGGTCCTTGAAATAATCAATTATCTCCTTCATGATGTTTCGCTAATTCTCAAGAATCTGCTTCTTTATCACTTGACCAACAATCTTAGAGAACTTTGTGATTAGCTGCTCTTTATACTTGTGCTAGATGTTTTGTTCTTGCAGGCTTTTCTTAGTGTTTGTCCTTGGGTTATGTTTTATTTGAACTTTCGGCTTAATTTGACTTCTAATCTTGATTGCATCTGAGTTTAGTTCTCTCTGAGCATTTAAATACTGTCTTGTTGAACCCCATGTTTGAACAAGCCTTAATCCATCTGAATGGATCTTATAACAGTATAATTAAGCGCCTTGAGACTCCAAATAGTAGCTGAATGGATCTATACTACTCCCTCCGCTTTTTTTATATTGCATCACTTGGATTTTTACACTATTCACAAACTCTGCGCTGACCATCTTTTGTGATCTAAACGTAAGGAAAACTATAGATGTGTAGGTCTTGTTAGATTCGTATCAATATGTACTTTCAAACTATCAACTAATATTATATTTTTTACAAATAGATATTATGGTTAAAGTTTCTTATCGGTAAGCGTGAAACCCATATGATGCAATAAAAAAGAAGAAGAAGAAGAGAGGAAGTATGCATCTATGGTTTGATGCTGTCATGTTTCTTCTTTTTTTGTTTTTCTTTGGTGGTCTTGTATGTGGTGTCATGTTTCTTCTTTTTATGATGATGAGCGAAGGGACTATATTAGCTAGAGCTAAATATAAATAAGAGTTGGATGTATCTGCTGACTACATGAATTTTTTCGGAGGACTGTAAACCATGTCAATTAGCACTGTAGGAAAGGAAGAAGAAAGAGCATTTTGTGTGATTTGCCAGAAGAATGTGATTCTGACTTTGTTTTATGCAGTGCTTGTACTTGTTCATGATTAAATTTGCTGAGTCAAATTCAGTCTCCCATGGCTGTGTTTTGTGAAATAGTGACGCGTTTTGAAACTGTTGATGCAGGTAGTGGCAGATTTACTTAGGTAATATTTCTGAAAAAAAAAATTATTTTCATTTGGAGCGTCATTCTTCTTCTCTCACACGCGAAATAACCCCAAGTCTTCCTCTTTCTCTCTCTTTCTCCTTCGCGAATCCCACGCAAAAAAACCCTAAGTCGCCGCCTCGCCCTCGTCGGTCACTCTTTGCTAGATCTTCAGATCTTCAGTAGTCGTTCAGCGAGAGTAGTGATTTCAGATCTTCGTCGTCACTTACTCAGTTGTGACTCGTCGCCGACTCGCCGGTCACTCTTTGCTAGAGGACATTATACCATTCGCCGGTCAGTTTGTAATTCTTTCCGTCTTTTTTTGTAATTCTTTCAGTCTTTATATCATTTTTCTCGATCTATTTTTTGAAGGAATTAGGGTTTTGGAAAATTGAAATTGTTTTGTTTGATTTTGTTAGGGTTTTGGACTGATTGGTATTTGGTAGGTTGTGGTTCGATTTTGTTGAATGTTTGCGTTTTTGTTCTCGTTTCTAGTTTTTTGTGTTGGTCGTTGTTTGTCTCACTTCTTCATTTGTTGTTCGTCGGCAGCGAGCAGGCGGCAGCGGCAGCGGCGCCAAACTTCAGTCTTCAGGTATTCTTCTAATTCAACCTTCTTAATCTTCGCTTAATCGCTTCTTCAATTATTCTTCATTGAATCATTGTTGGCTTGTTGCTGAAAATTGATTGTGTATTTGTGTATTTGTGTATTTTTGTCAATTGGATTTCATTAGGATTTCATTACGATTGTGTTGTGATTTAGGAATTAGATTAGGATGCCAAATTGACAAATGATTGTGTATTTGTGTATTTTTGTCAATTGGATTTCATTACGATTGTGTTGTGATTTAGGAATTAGATTAGGATGCGAAATTGACAAATGATTGTGTATTTGTGTATTTTTGTCAATTGGATTCCATTACGATTGTGTTGTGATTTAGGAAATAGATTAGGATGCGAAATTGTGATTTAGAAATGATTGTGTTGTGAATTTGTGATTTAGGAATTATGTTACTAAGGTTAGGAATTAGAATGACAAATTAACAGTAGAATGATTGTGTTGTGATTTAGGAATTAGGTTAGGAATTAGGTTTCTATATTAGGAATCACAAATGCGTTGAATGTGGCTTTGCAAAAATGTGATCAAGACATTGTAAATGCTATGGCCATGGTTGATGTAACCAAGATCAATCTACAAAAGATGAGAGATGAAGGATGGAATTCTCATATGGAAAAAGTCACTTCTTTTATGGCTCAATATGACATCGAGATTCCAAACATGGAGGAGAGATATCATGTTCCGGGGAGAAGGATGTTTAGAGGTAAGAGCCCACAAGTTACAAATCTTCATCATTTTCGAGTTGAAGTTTTCTTAAGTGTCATTGACCTTCAATTGCAAGAACTTGAGAATCGGTTTCCGGAGATAAGTAAGGAACTACTTGTGTGTATGTCTTGTTTTAATCCTACTAACCGGTTTTCTTCCTTTAACAAAAGAAAATTGATTCAACTTGCCAAGTTCTATCCCAATGAGTTTTCAAGTACCGAAATGATATTTTTTGATTGGTCACTTGAAAATTTCATTGTTGATGTTAGAGGAGATGAGAGATTTTGGAATTTAAAGAGTCTTCACGAGCTTTCAATGAAACTTATTGAGACGGAAAAGTCCGAAACTCATGATCAGATTTACTTGCTTTTGAAATTGGTGTTGGTTCTTCCCGTTGCAACTACAAGTGTAGAAAGAGTATTTTCTAGTATGACGCAAGTGAAAGATAAATTGCGTAATAGCATGGGAGATCAAATGTTGAATGATTGCTTGATTACTTATGTAGAGAAAGATTTGTTTTTGAATGTTAATAAGGATGATATTATAAATCGATATCAAAACATGAAAACTCGTCGAGAACAATTGTAATATGTTCTAAGTACTATTTGGTTGTAATATGAATATTTTGCTTTTGGAAACTTTTATGAATTTTTTTTAATGTATTGGTCATTATCGTATTGCCGATTTGCGTTAGTGTGACCAACTATTTTCAAATTCCTAGATCCGCCACTGGATGCAGGCTTCTACGAGACTCGTATTGCATATTATTCATGGAGAGGTGCTCCAGGCTATCGTTTTACAGCCATCCCTAACTACTGAATTACTGATACTTGAGAATTACTGTTCGAGTTTTACGCCTCATTTTGGTCAATTGTATCCATTTTAGATGTTTTGTACTTCCACCACGGGTAGGCGGCCGCGCAGTAGCACCATCCATGAGTTTCCTTTAAGCTTTATCATCTATATTACTGCTTCATGTCATGTTAGAATCTGAACATCTCTAGTAATGGAGTTTAGAGAAGATGTTGGGAAGAGTGAGAAAGGATAGAGAAGAGAGAAAGAAGTAGAGAACTACAATTTGTTATATTCAATTATCAAGTAATTACAAAGTGTAATTAGACTATTTATATTAGGAAAATTTGCCAAAAAAAACCTTTTAAAGGTTCAGTTTTGCGAAAAAAAACCTTATAAAGCATTTTTTGCGAAAACAAACCAAAAAGTAAATTATTTTTGCAAGATGAAATCTAAACTCATTTTCCGGTGTTGACCATAAACATTCCGGCGTTGACCACTTCTATTTCCCTTCTTCCTCCATAATCACCACCTAGCCACCACTACCAACACCTGCCGCGTCCTCCACCCACCCCTACGCCCCCCCACTTCCCCTCACCCCCACCCACAGCCCACCCCACCCCCACCCCCACCGCAGCCCCCTCCCCCCTTCCTCCACCCTCCTCTCTCCTCCCTTCGTCCACCCCCCCACCGCTACCACCCAGAACCCATCCGCAACCCCCTCCTCCTGCAGCTCCCCCCACCCGACCCAAGGTTGAAAAATTACGAGAGGCAACCTTGGCCGGGTGGGAGGGGGGTTCGCAGTAGGGGGATGGACGAAGGGAGATGAGAGGGGGGAGGGTGAGGGAGGGAAGAAGGGAGAGGAGATTGGGTAGGGGTGAAGGGGGGTGGAGGGTAAGGTGTGGGCCGCCGCGCACGGGGTGGGGGCCGCCGCCTGAGGGGGGTGGAGGGAGGGGTTGGGGGCCGCTGTGGAGATGGGGTAGGATGCAGGTGGTGGGGGCTGCAGGGGTGACCGGGTGGGTGGCGAGCTGGCGGCAGGTGGTCAACGCCGGAAAGTTTATGGTCAACACCGGAAAATGAGTTTTGGTTTCATCTTGCAAAAATAATTTACTTTTTGGTTTGTTTTCGCAAAGAATGTTTTATAAGGTTTTTTTTCGCAAAACTGAACCTTTAAAAGGTTTTTTTTGGTAAATTTTCCTTTATATTATTACAAGCAACTACTAAGTTAATGTGGTTGACTTTCCTAATCAATATCTCAACATGTAAGTCTCTCAATCTACAAACTTCTGCAATTCGTGGTGTACTAATTGACAAAATTGTGCATTATTCGTCATTTTTGTACTTTACACTGCTATGATAGATTGATAGTAAAACTAGTCACTCGGCGTTTGGTTTGGGGTTTTTAGGAAAGGATAAGAGAATCAAATAAATTGATTCCCTCACTTGTTGTTTGTTAACACATTTTAATCATTCCCTTTACCCTCCCCATTACCCCAAAATTCTCTACTTCCATTACCCATCCCCCTAAGATTTCACTTACCCTTTCCCTTCTCTACTCCATGGTCACCTTGACCAATGGTTGACCACTACTCCAACCACCACAACCACCACCCCAACCACCGACCCACCATCCTAGCCACCGTCACCACCACACCAACCACCGACCCACCATCCTAGCCACTGTCACCACCACCTCCACTACCCTAACCACCACGCTGCCGCCGTAAGCCATTGCCACCACCAAGCCACCGGAAAAAAAAATCCACAACATGCACCCATAAACCCATCACCACTTCCTCCCAAACAACACAACCACCCAAAAATCCACCAACAACACTTGAAAACCCATAAGCCTAAAAACTTGAAAGAAAATATTCAAGAGTAAGAATTGATGAATACTTCTTCTTATCAATAATTATGGCTTTAGAGGTCAAATTCGTTTGAAGTTTTTATGGCCAAATTTGACCTTTAAAATCTCAAAATTTCTCCTTCAATGGTGGTAGAGAAGAAAAGAAAGAAGGGGGCGGCGGTTACTTGGCGGTGGTGATGGGTGGCGGTAATTTCACGGTGGTGGTGGGCGGTGGTTATCGACAGCAGTGAGGTGGCAGCGGCGAGGGAAGGAGGCAACGTGAGGTGGAGGTGGTTCTTGGAGAGAGAGGGAGGGAGAACATGGTGGAGGAATGGTGAGAAGTTGAAGAGGAGTTGTGTTTATCCCAAACAACCTTTTTAATCAAAGGGTTTTCCTTTCCATTCTCCTTGTTTCTCTTTCTTAAACCCTTTCCCTTTCCCCTATCTAAACCAAACGCATTACGGATTACTTAATTACATACCATCTATAAATGCTTTATTTTCAAGTCAAACCCTTAATTAAAAAAATAATGTTGTGTAGTTACAAGGTGTTTTACACGTGACCTTAACTTTGAAATGAAAAGTGAAAGTTTAACCATTAACCCAACATAACACCATTGTTTAGTAATTCAAAATAAAATATTATAAGGTCCTATAATTATATCTCATTAAAAGATTTGCACAAATAGTTAGATACTTAACTTTTTTATGATAATATCAAGAGATTATTATAGACCTAAACTCTTACTCCAATTCCTTGTTGAAAGTAAAGCTATTACTTTCATCCCCAAACTTGTAAGGGTTTATAAAAAATCATGCAATTACTTATCATATCAATTTTTCCTCACTTGACAAAAAGTTACGAAAAGTAACAACCCGGGGCATCGCCCGGGACACTCACTAGTTAATCATAATAAAAAGTTGATATTTTAAAAAAGATATAGTACTATAAAGTGCATCCAATAAAATCCAGTAAGATGATATTTTTCGTTATATACTCCTTTTGTTTTCTTAATTAGGACATTTTGCTAGTCACAATATATTAATTGGGGAATTTGACCATTTTTCTTTTTGGGTTGGTTTCGCTTTTTAAATAATAGGATTAATAAATTAAAGTTTGTTTTAGGCAGAAACGATTAATAAATGAAAGTTAGTAATTCATTTTAATAATGAAACTATTTGTTTGAGTAGTTTTTCTTTTATTGATTATGAGAGCTCTATAGAGCAAAAACTAGCTTTTAGGTAGTCCTATAAATTTCAACATGTAAAGGATATAATTTTTGTTGTTGTTGTATAGTCGACCACGAAGAATAAGGTTACAGATTTAAAGTTCGTATTCCCTAAATTTTAATCAATATAATTGATATCCATATTTGCTTATTCACATGTATATCAATATTTAAGAGTTGAGAATGATGATAGATAGAAGTACAAGTCTAAATTTCCTATAAAACTTTCTTCTCTACAGTGTACAAGGGACGTCTAATAAATCATCGAGATTGGCAAATTTGCCCTTAAAGTGGCATATTCGTAAATTAAATTAAGTATTATTAATATTTAGCTTTAGAGATGAAAAGGTTGGTCATAATTTTTCTAAAAATGAACCAGAACTAGACATTTGACTTCCACGACTAGATATTATTGACATTTTATTTACAAAAATATAAAGTGCAAATATATATATATATATATATATATATATATATATATATATATATATATATATATATATATATATATATATATATATATATATATTGGGTAAGTTCTCTACAACTCCCCTAAAAAAAGGTTCTCTACAACTCTACGAGATTTGTCCAATTCCTCGGAGGAATATAAAATTGTTCATATCATGGTCAAACTTGACAATTTTTTATACAATATCTATCATTTGTTATGAAATATTGCTAGTTTGTATAGTACAACATTTATTATACAACATTACTATATCTAGATAACAACTTAAAGTTTTATTTCTTTTTTCTTGTTTTGAAAGAAAAGTTATTTTATTATTTACGAAAATACCATTATATATTTACAAGAAGGTCGTGGAAGTAACCCTGAAAGGATTTAGGCATTTATCATTTTTTATGCAACATTGATAGTCTATTAGGGCATGCAAAAAGACCAACATAAACCCTCTCATTTAGCCCCAAAATTTGAAATTTCTTGTTTATTTTAATCACATGATTTTTATACTCATGCTTTAAGTACTCTTTTTTTAAAACAATTAATACTATATGATAACTTTATAAATAATAAATACTTTTATTTTATAATTATGCATAATAATCTATTAATTTTAATTTAAGGGACTAATGTTGATTATTAGCACAGGACCTCCATCCTTTTTAAAATGACTCTGCTTGAGTCCTACCATCATCAACCATCTCAGACAGTTCTATATTACAACCAAAATTAAAAAAAAAAAAAAAAATTTACAGTAGCTTCATCTACCATATATAAAACTTCAAAGTAATACAACCTAAACTACAAGAACAAATAATGCCATTACAAGAACAAACCAAGGCACAAACAAGGCACTACACAGAGCTTTACAAGCTCTTGCTCAACAACAACCAGAACTTAACAAACTTAAAATTAAGTAAATTTTCTTGAGATGGAGGCCTTCACTGCTGGTGAACTTTATGTTAACTCTCATAGTAGTGGAAACAAATGAGATCTGGTAGAACCTTTGAGCCAAACAACCTGCATAAACTGGGTATAATGAACCTGATGGAAGAAGTGGGAGGAGAGAAACTCTTTCATAATCGGAACAACCAAGAACTAGCGCGATCTGGAACTCGCCACATGAGCAAATCCAACGACCTTTTGTCACATGGACTTCTCTGCTCATGATACCAAGAAAGGGTCTATTGGGTTGCTCCTCTTGGTAGGAGAACCTCAATTGGTTTGACATGCTATGAACCCCCAATTTTTCCAAATGGGGAGCCGCCTTCGGATAAAAGTTTTTCAAGGCAATGGTTGACATTGCCAAGCTGATTTGAGAGCTAAACATTGTTAGCTCTCGAGAAAGTCTCCGATTTTCGGAATCGAAGAAAACCCATTACAACCATGAAAACCTAGTCCCTCCTCTTCCACACTCACTCACTTTTAATAAAACTACTAGAGGATTCCTAACTAACTTTGAATCCCTTCTTATGAGTTCTAAGACATTCCATTTGATTTGGAACCTAATTTTAGAACTCTTTTCCCCACTCACCCTTGAATATGAGAATCTCTTTGACTCATAATCAAGGTAGCCCACCCTAGCATCTTTGTAAGATCTATTGCTAGAAATTGGGAGAGGAAACCAACTATACCCAAAAGAGGGTTTTTTTCCCTCTTGAAGCAACCTCATCTGCCACTGAACCTCAAAGGAACCTACATCATTCGCTTTTCTCCGAAAATTGAAACACCATTTGTTCAATTGACAACCAAAGAAACACATACCTGCACCAACTACAGAGCAATACCAACAGATTGAAACCACAAACCGCTCCAACAATAACCATAAACACTAATAAGATTGAGAAAGAAACCAAACTACCCATACTAATCCGACTAAAGAAACAGAACTAACCCTACAAACTCGAAATTAGCACTCCCTAACCCAAACAGGAAACCCTTACCCTGAACTTTACCTTACCGGCAAGAAAATCGACGGCGGCGTTTAGGGAAGCTTTGGAGATAGGCTGCCAAAGTTTGAAAGTTAGAACTTAAGATTTCCCCCTGAAAACCGCAACAACTAAAGGAAACCCAAACTACGAAATACCGACAAGCTAGAAACTGAAACGAAGAGAAGAAGAGCGCACTGAAACGACGCCAAACTCCACAGTAGAAGCTCCTCCCGTTCTTATGCTCGACCAACGCACTGAAAACCCATATCACCTTCAAGAGAGCAAATGAAATCTCCCTAAATTCCGGCGAACTGAACACCCTAAAACACTCAGGGAAAGAAAACCCTAAAACTACACAGAGAGAGGGAGCACCAGCGGCCTGCTCTTGGAGCAGCGCTGCGGCGGCTTGTTATTTAGGGTTTTGAGGCGGGAGAGTTTTAGAGAGAGAAACGAAAGGAAGAGTTCTACAATTTCTAAATTAAAAAAATATAAAAACAGCATAAACACACAGAATTTACGACCATAGTATATGATAATGAACTCTTTTATTATGGAGTGGAAAACATATTCATAGCAAATGCGGTACCTTGACAGCCTGTTTAGACCTAGTAACCTTGCTTAGGCAACAAAATGAAAGACCTCTTGATGATAGAGTAGTACTGTAGTAGAGTTCCAGAAAAAGGCACCAAAAGCCTAGCAAGCTATCAACAACGGCGGCGACGCTAATGCTAATAATAGAGAACGATCATTGCCAAGCCAAAGTTACAACAAAAACAGAGCACATGAGAGGCTGAGAGCACACCATCTGCCCAGATAGTAATGATGCAATAGCAAGTGCATCATGTAATGTCGAAGAGAGTATAACAAAGTAGACTTCATGTGAGCAGTAAATCATATACCCAATCTAAAGGCTTTCAGTATAGCATATGGGATGACTCCATTACATGTGTGATTATATCTTTACAAACTAAGCCTTTTGCTAAAAGCTCTTATTCAAACATTCAGCTATTGAATATCTCGATTCCACTATTTCAGTTAACAATACGAGGTATCCAAGTTCTTACCTGCTAGCAACAAAAACTTATAATCAATCAACTGCTCACAAAATAAATTAGTACGTTAATGTTATTGTATGAAATAAAGTACACGATTGATGACAGAAAAAAAAATTAAGAATGACAGTACCCATAGCACCAACCACCAAACTGTGATACAAGAAAGACTAAGAAAAGCCACCTGAAAACGAACTTCAAGAAGCATCAGCAGCAACATTTCCAATTGTCTTAAGATCAAAGATTTCAATCCAGTAGCCATCAGGATCCTTTATGAATGCAATCCCTTTCATTTTACCTGCAAAATATTCACCACAGGACAAGTAATAAACCTCCTCTCTATTCAAAATATAATAGTTCATCCTAATGTAATAACAACAGGCACCATTTTCAAAATTTAATCCTCAAAGCTTCCATATTCCAATCACTTTATCCTAGAAGATAAAGCTTTAGAAGAAAACAAGCCCTGTGATTTTAATTTCTTCTTTACATATAGTTGCACATGAATAGAAGGTCAATCATCCAAGTTGTTTTCCTCAAACAAAAACATGATATAACAAAAAAATTTGACCAGATTTAGGAGATCATAAACCCACCATCAGCAGGCTTCTTTACAAACTCCACACCCAACTGTTCGAATCTCTCGCACGCCTTGTACGTGTCATCAACGGTGATCCCTATGTGTCCTGTAACCACGTTCAGACCAGATTACTGCTAAGAATCCAACAAACACAAACCAGAGTCGAACTCAAAGAGGTTAAGCCAAAAAAAAGAACAGGAAGACGGATGGTTCAACCCCGGACACATCCAGAAATTTTCAAGATAGGGCGGAAAAAAACACCAAAGAAATATGAAGTGTATTCTCCTTCCAAAACAAGCGAATCAATTTGTAAATCTATTATCAATTACAAGCAATCAGCCAAACCAACTATAATCACAATCATAATTAATCTACTTGTATCTTTAGAAAATAATCTGAGTATTCCCCTTCACCACATATGGTTCAATGTGGGTCATATACATAGTGGTGTATACGTTTAGAGTTGAAGGTGGCAATTCTCACAGAAACTTAATTCAAATTCTTTACTTTCGAAAAATCATTTATTTCATAATATTTTACCTAGACCTGCCCTTGTTTTCAAAGCAATGACATTGCCTCACAAACAGTGAGACCATAAATGAACAAAGATTTCACCATAAACAGTCTCTTAGGTGCTTCAGTTGACAAGAATGATTATCACCATAAAGTGTTGCTGTAGTTATTGCAATTGGGAAAAATTCACTACACTTATGATACTTGACATATAATTTTAGACATTACTTTTATCCCTTGTACCATCAAAAGCAAGTTTGTCTTGGCACGAGGGAGAAAACCGAGCATTATCAGTAGTATACCTTAACGAATAATTTACTTGTAAAGCCATATTATAATTCTAAGCTGCGGCTATAGTTGGCGACCATCCAAGTCAAATTCCAGCAAGGCAAAACCTAAGGTAAAAATCTCATACCAAAGCCACGGGGCTCCGTGTTTCCATTGTGATAACCTTTGAATTCAGGATCACTCTCCGTACCCCAGTTGCTGAGAAGGATATCGACATGTTAGAGACAAATAGGATTATAGGAAGCAGAAGCATTAGCTAACAAGAGATCATAAAGCATCATGAATTGCAAATAAAGCCACTTACTGAGTAAGTTCAATCGTAGCTTTCTTACTGAAGGTCCAAACAGTTCGGTCCACCGGATCACTTGGAACTGAAGCAGGGTCCTAGAGGAAGTAATAACAACATCAATCAGTGACACTTCTCACAGACTGACCAAAATTATCCTTAAGTATCGTGCACACATGAAACCGCAGAGTCAAAACAAACCTACAAAAAATTCACATGCAAAACCGAGACGATGAATTATAACGAGCTACACAGAAAAATATGTTACAATTTCACAAAAGCCAGTTCCCTTTGTACAACAAGAGTGATTCCCATATGGGATTATTTCGGCCAAATGATAGTTTCAGTGGTTTGTTCGCTCCTATAATAAGAAAACTATATTTTGGTCGGAGAAATCGCATTAGGACAGTGACAAGGATGTAATTTCTAGAGGAATTTCACATCTATTTGCAAATATTGCCTACTGAGTGATGAAAGCTTTTTTCACCTTGCTCTGGAGTAAGAGTGATGTGCACATGTACGCGCCAATAGATAAAAAAAACTTAACATTTAAACTATGTATTATCTAATTTACATATGGGAGACTAAAGATTTGCTACAAGCTCAACAAGGTTACCAGGTCTGCTGTCGGGGTGGGTGTCACCTTGTGCTTTTCTCTCCTCTGAGCTGGAGCCTAGTGGTTCACCTTGGATATAGCCATTGTCTTCATGAGCGCACTGATTCACGAAGAAACAGAATACGGTAGCATGACACTTTTCTCCAATGCTGGATTATAGATTGCGACTTCAATGATCAGTAAAATGTGGGGGAATAAACAGGATGTGTGTCATATGGGATAACTCGATGCTTTCATCCGAGACAAAGAGCTTTCAGACCTCCACTAAGCAATGCAAAGTTCACTTGGGATCCACTTAATGTGTTTTCCATTGCTTGCTACTTTCTTGTACACAATGAGGTTAAGGAGGATTTTCCTTGGTATATGCAATAGGTGCCTTCGCGACCTTGCTCTAATTTATTCCACCCCTCCATCATTCTTTCTAGTTAAGTTGGGCCTTGGTCTCTTATATTTGCAATATTATGGATTACTCACCCCAGTTTAGTGAAGAGTGGGAAAATAGCATGTGTGTTGCGTCAGGCCCAGGGTACGAAAGGTTTTTGTGTGATGAAGAAGCTAAAGTTCTAGAGAGTAGAGACTAGGGAGAGAATTGAACGTGTGAATCAAACATAATTTGAGATGGACGGGAAAGTGAGGAGCTTCTCTTCAGGGTAATCCTTTGGCTAATTAGCAACTAATATGGTGGAGCAGAAAAAGAAGATAAGGGCACATATAGTGGAGCTCAATTACTATTTGGGACCAGTTTTTTTAAGAAAGAAATGTTATCAGTTTCACAAGATATAGGTGAAATGACGATATGAGTGGAACACTAGTTCTATGTTCTTTTATTAAATAGTGGATTAGAGGAGGAGAACCTACATGAAAGAGATAATGAGTGACTTTACAGATGTTAAAGCTATTAACAAAAAATCACACAATTTTACAAAACTTTGTTCGTGAAAGAGGTGGTAGAGAGACTGAGAGCCAATTTCTTATCTAATTAAGTGTATGGTTGGAGAGACTGCTCGAAAAGGAGAAAGCAAATGGATGGTTTTTGTTATGGGAGGGATGAAGTGCCAAAAGTAGAATGGTCTAGGATGGCTCTATTCCAAGAACTCAAATTTCACCACTCTTGTTACCATTCATAGTCCCCTCTGCTATCTCATAAAGGGTATGTAGATTTTGGATTTGGCTTATGTGGCTAATGAGGCTGTGAATGAGACTCATTGGAATTAGAAAGGTGAATTTATAGTAAAATTTCATGAAAGCATATAATAAGTGAGCTAAGACTTTCCTGATAGTGCTTGAGAGGAAGGGGTTTACAGGGCCATATTGAAATATGAACTACTTGCCTCACGCTTATTTTTGGTGATGGTATATGAGGTCCCTAACAATTGCTTTTCACAATCAAGAAATTTGCAAATTGCAATAAAAGACATTCTATCACCTTTGTTCTCACCACAGAGGGTGATATACTTATACGATGATGAAGAAGGGTGTGTTGACAAGAACAATTGAAGGGTTTACGTTTGGACAGAGCAGGTCCATGTATTCCATCTCCGATATGTGGATCCTGTTCCTAGTAGTACACATTTATAACTTTAAGCATCACAATTTAGTAGATCTTGGAACTAATCAGCATCTCTAAATGTAGCTTTGCACGACCAGATCAACATCTCGGAATGTAGCTTTATAGGAACTAATCAGACCAAGATACTCCAAGAGAGTTAGCTCTAGGGCTGTCAAATTCAAAGATGACCCCTTAGTAATTTAAGGTGCCGCTTAAAGGTTATCTACACCCACAATCAGTTTCGTGAACATGTGATTACAAAATATTTCAAGGAGCTTGAACAGATAGAAGAATAAGTTTCTTTTTCTTGGTCATCCGATCATATGCTTACAAGTTACAACCTTACTTATTAAGCCTTCAGCTTCCTCTATACTCTCTCTCTCTCTCTCTCTCTCTCTCTCTCTATGATCCAAGTAAATATTGTTGATAAAGCTGCAAATTTGATCACTTCAAAACAGGTGCAAATTTGATTTTGTTTATTTATTAATTTATAATCCTAGTTGATAATATAAACTCCTATATTATTATTTTTATGAGAAAAAAACAGTTCCTTAGAACAGTATAGCTAAACAGAAAAAGTGCCAAAAACAGATTTTAGACACTTTGGCAGTTCAGCTCACATTATAGGCAATAATACCAGGAAAATACCATATAACAAGCAGGACAATTATTCAGTCAAAGATAGACATCCTGTACCTCATAACCCAGGAAGTACAAGCTGAATTTCATCTCAGGAAAGTCCAACCTCTTAAGAAGCCTGCAGATAAGCATACATTGAAATGTTAAGATTGAATTCTTTCTTTGATTTGGACCAGAGATAGGGATAAAGAGGCCAGAGACTATGAAATTATCTTGACCAAGGCCGTAACACCAAATAACTTTGTCCCAAAAAGAAACACAACACTTACATGCAGAGATCAATATCAATGAAATATGCACATTAGCAAATGGCAAAGGATATCTAAACCCTGGAAGCAAAGGAACTGGTAATCTAGAAATCAGTGATTTAAGAACTTTTCATTTGCAGGTTGACTCAACTAAAAGAACCGTTGTCACCATGCAACTTGATCCAAAATGTCCCACCTGCTCACTAGAGACAATGAACTTCTAAAAGATAGAGATATGTAAACTTCTAATGTAGTTTATCATACTTGCAACTAGGGCTGCAAATGAGCCGATATGTTCGTAAACTACATGCGAACAAACTCAGTCAAAGCCAGTTTGTTAAGTAAACTAGTAAAGAAACAAGCCTAAACAAATTGAAGCTCGTGTATAAAATGAGCCAACTTGAACTCCTTCAACTCTTTGATGTTCACGATTCACGAACTACTCATTTAGTACTTGTGAACGAGCCTGAACAAGTGAAATGTTTAACAAGCTAAGAGCGTATGCGAGGCGAACTCGAACAAGTGGAATGCTTAACAAGAAAATCAAAAGCTACTTTATAATCCTTATCAAGCTCAGCTCGAAGTCTCGAACATATTAACACTCGGCTTGACTCGGCTCGTTTGAGCCTTCCAATTCATCACGACATCTTTATTGCCACTCTCTGAGCTTTGAACACCCAAAAACTTTTCTAATAGCTTGTAGTAGGTGAAGGCAAGTAATTGCGATAGCACTTGCATTAAATTGTTTGGTTACTTCAAAGTGAAATTAATCTTGCTTTGTGATGCCTATTACTCCTAATGACCAAACTTGCAATACTATTTGCATTAACATGTTTGGTTACATAAGAGTGGTAATTGTTCTTTCTTCGGGACACAATTATGTTTATTCCGGCTTATGCATATGTTCTAGGATCTGTAAGAACCTATTGCTCAACTTCTCCTGAATTATATATACACAAGTAAAACTCAATTCTCTGGAAAGAAAGATAATCATCAAACTGTTGGAAATTTAGAGTATTATGTTAGTTTAATTCATGTTATATTGTTTGAATCGCTTGGTTATGGTGTCGTAATTCAAATAATATTTGTAATACTATGCTACATGTGATTCGTGTTTGGTTTCATCAAAGATTGATGACCAACGAACAAAGAGCAGAGCTCGCTCAAGCGTTTGCACCAAGGGATACCAAGGGGTCGCACCTCGCGAGGATGCTCGCACCTCGCGAGCCTTGGCCATGCGCTGCACTTGCTTGTGTTTCAGAAGTCAGAAACTGATCGCACGGTGCGATCAGTGTCGCACCTCGCGACCCGCGACTCGCGAAGAATATCGCACCTCGCGACATGCCTGACTGGGCGGGATTTCACTCGTGCTGATTCGCGATTTTCTGACGGTTTTTCTGCGATTCGTTTCGGTTTTCTGAAACAACGTAGCATTGTTATATATATGAGAATGCTCATATGATGAAGGTTGTTGAAAAAATAACTTCTCTCATTTGGCACACAAATCTCTCAAGATTAAATCAGAATTTCTTCATCATTTCAAATCTCTCAAAAACTCTTTTCCTCTTGATAGTGTTCATAGTTAGCGTGACCACTATTGATCTTCTTTGTATCTCGAAGGTGAATTCCGTGAACCCGTGCTATACGAATAGGGTCGGAATATTACTTTTGGGAAAGTGCATCACGCCTAGAAGATAGTTCATCTTGTGACCCTTGTTATCTTACTAATTTCCCTAACAATCCAAAAGTAATATTCATTGCAAGATGAGTTCAATTCGTGAAATGTCTGCAAATTTTCACAAACTTGACAAGTTCGAAGGTGTTGGCTTTAGAAGATGGCAGAAGAAGACTCATTTCCTTCTCACTTCGTTAAGTGTGGCGTATGTTTTGAGCACTCCCAAACCCGAGGAAGTGGAAAATGAAACTGTTGAAGAAATTCGGAGGAGAAACAAATGGGAGAATGATGACTATATATGTCGTGGCCACATCCTTAACGGTATGTCCGATGCTTTGTTTGATATTTATCAATTTGTTGAATCCGCCAAGATTCTTTGGAATGAACTAGAAAGTAAATACATGGCCGAAGATGCTTCTAGTAAGAAATTTCTTGTTAGCAATTTCAATGCTTTTAAAATGGTAGACTCTAGGTCAGTAATGAAGCAATTCCATGAAATTCAAAGAATCTTAGGGAGTTTTAATCAACACAACATTGTGATGGATGAGACCTTTGTTGTTTCCTCAATAATTGACAAATTACCACCCGGTTGGAAGGATGTTAGAAATTCTCTTAAGCATAAGAAAGATGATATGAATGTTGAACAATTGGGTGCTCATCTTCGGATTGAAGAGGGCATTCGGGTCCAAGATGGACAAAAGGATGTCAATCCTAATTCTTCCACCATTAACATGGTGGAGGATGGTAAATCAAAGGAGTCTTCTAATCCTAAGAAGAGGGCTAACAATTTCACCAAAGGCAACAATGGGAAGAAGCCTAAGTTTGGTGGAGGTGCTCAACGAGGTTGTTGGGAATGTGGAAAGCCCGGTCATTTCAAGAAGGATTGCACCATTTGGAAGAAGAAGATGAACAAAAAGAATGGTGGGAATGGCGAGTCTAGCCAAACCCATGCCAAGCAAGGTATGAGTACACAAGTTTCACTTAATTCAAATCTGAATTTTGTGTGTATGATTTCTGAAATCTTTTGTGTACAGGATGATTGTTCATGGTGGATCGATTCGGGAGCATCAAGACATGTATGCAAGGAGCGGTCTCTATTCAAGACTTTCAAGGAGGTTGAGAATGGAAAAGTTCTTTACATGGGCAATGATTCTACGGCTAAAGTTCTAGGTGTAGGACAAGTAGAATTAGTGTTTAGTTCCGGAAAGCCTCTTATTTTAAGAGATGTATTGTATGCTCCGAACTTAGGAGAAATTTAGTCTCCGTGCTACCTTGAATCGATTAGGTTTTAAAATGGTGTTTCAAGCCGATAAATTTATATTGTCTAAGGGTGGTACATTTGTAGGACTTGGTTATCTTTGTAATAGTATGTTCAAACTAAGTATTTCGAATGCTTTGAAAGATACTTGCTTTGTTGTTAATGACAATTCTTCTCTATGGCATAATAGACTTGGTCATGTTAACTATAAGAAGTTGTATTCCATGTCTAAGCATGATTTGATTCCCTCTTTTGATCCAAGTATAGAGAAGTGTAGAACATGCATGTTAACAAAGATAACTATAAATTCTTTTCCAAACAATGTGGAAAAATATACTTCATTGCTTGATTTGGTGCACAGTGATTTATATGATTTTCATAGCACTCCTTCCTTAGGGAACAAGAAATACATGATAACTTTTATTGATGATTATTCTCGGTTTTGCTATGTATACTTGTTGTTTACTAAGGATGAAGCCCTTGATAGTTTAAGATCTATAAAAATGAAGTTGAATTGCAACTAAGTGACAAAGTTAAACGGTTTAGAACCGATAGGGGTGGTGAATTCTATGACCCGAGTTATTTTCAATCTACTGGCATTATACATGAAACTACAGCGGCTTATACACCACAACAAAATGGTATAGCCGAAAGAAAGAATAGAACTTTGCAAGAAATGGTAAATTCTATGTTATCCTATTCGGGTTTAAGTGATGGTTTTTGGGGTGAAGCTATGTTAACAGCTTGTCATATTTTAAACCGGGTTCCAATGAAAAAGAACGAGGTTACCCCATATGAACTTTGGTATAAAAGAAAACCAAACTTGAGTTATCTCAAAGTTTGGGGATGTAGGGCAATTGTAAAAGTGTCGGAACCCAAACGTAAAAAGTTGGGTGAAAGGGGAGTTGAGTGCATCTTTATAGGGTATGCTCTTCATAGCAAATCCTATAGGTTCTATGTTATAGAACAAAATGACTTTTGGTCAATTCACACTATTGTGGAGTCAAGAGATGTAATTTTTGATGAAAATAGATATTCATCAATTCCTAGACCAAAGGATATTACTCCTAATACCAATGTTCAAGAATTTGATCAAACTAACATTGATCAAGGCGTTGGACTTGATCAAACTAACTTTGATCAAGAAGTTGATGAACAAACTCTTGATGAGAATGTTGCATCAACATCATCACAACCTAGGAGAAGTAAAAGGGCGAGAAAAGAGAAATCTTTCGGCCGGGACTTTCATGTATATTTGGTTCAAGGATCAAGGAGTTCCATAGTGACTAAGTTTCCATATATATTTAATGTGGAAGAAGATCCTTTAACATTTAATGAGGCTATGAGGTCTCAAGATGCCGCTTTTTGGAAAGAGGCAATTGATGATGAGATGGATTCCATCATGGGAAATAACATTTGGGTTCTAGTTGATTTACCTCCTAAGTGTAAACCAATTGGGTGTAAATGGATTTTCAAAAAGAAAATGAAAGTAGATGGAACTATTGATAAGTTCAAAGCCCGTTTAGTGGCTCAAGGTTTCTCACAAAAACCGGGTATTGACTATTTCGATACATATGCACCCGTTGCTAGAATCTCCACTATAAGGTTATTAATAGCTCTTGCGGCTATTCATAAGCTTGTGATCCATCAAATGGATGTCAAGACGGTGTTCTTGAATGGAGAACTAGAGGAAGAGGTTTACATGCGACAACCGGAAGGGTTTGTCGTGAAAGGTCAAGAGCATAAAGTATGCAAGTTGATTAGATCTTTGTATGGGCTAAAACAAGCACCTAAGCAATGGCATCAAAAGTTTAATGAGGTTGTGTTGTCTAATGGTTTCAAATTGAATAATTCAGACAAGTGTGTTTATAGCAAATTTGATGACAACGGTAATGGTGTCATGATTTGTTTATATGTAGATGACATGTTGATATTTGGAACGGATTTGTCACAAGTTGAGTGGACAAAATCTTTTCTATCTTCACAATTCTCCATGAAAGATTTGGGGGAGGCGGATGTCATCACAATGGAAAATTGGTCTTGTCACAATCTCATTATATCGAGAAAGTGCTCAAGAAGTTTAATGTTAGTGATTGCTCTCTTGTTTCAACTCCTATGGACCAAAGTGAAAAATTGTTGCCAAATGATGGCAATGCCGTGTCTCAACTTGAGTATGCGAGGGTTATAGGTTGTTTGATGTATGCTATGACGAGTACTAGGCCGGATATCGCGTTTGCGGTAGGGAAATTGAGTAGGTATACTAGTAATCCTAGTATGGAACATTGCGAGTTATTCGTCGAGTGTTAAAGTATTTGAGGAAAACCATGGACTATGGTTTGTCCTATAGTGGATATCCTTCGGTTTTAGAAGGGTATTCGGATGCAAGTTGGATCTCTAATAGAGAAGATCATTCCTCCACAAGTGGATGGGTATTCCTTCTTGGGGGAGGTGCCATATCTTGGGCTTCCAAGAAACAAACTTGCATTGCAGATTCTTCAATGACATCGGAGTTTATAGCTCTATCATCGGCAAGCAAAGAAGCCGAGTGGTTAAGGAATCTCATGTTTGAGATACCTTTGTTGCCAAAACCAATATCACTTATTGCTATACATTGTGATAGTGATGCAAAGACGGGCAAGAGCTTATAGTCAAGTGTATAATGGTAAGTCAAGACACATTGGTGTGAGACATAGTTATGTCCAAGGACTTATCAAAGATAGTGCTATCACTGTTGACTATGTAAGAACTACGTATAATCTAGCGGATTGTTTCACAAAGGCACTAGCTAGAGATACGGTAAAGAGGATGGCAATCGGTTTAGGATTGGTGCCTATTGGAAATCACGAGTAAGGGAATCTTAACTTAACGCCCAATAAGACGTTGGGTCTTGAGTTCAATAAGATTAATTTCCATATTTGATGATTGAAAGAACTTATATAATCATCCAAGGTAAAGTTCTTTAAATCTGTGATGGTTTAAGAGGTTGTTTAATCTTAATAGGTCTCTTGACATTGTGCTTTGTCACAGGAGCATGCTTCTCTAAGAGATCTACCTATGTAAGTGCGAAGTTTGGCCGCTTCAAGAAGCTAGTGAGGCATAGCTTTGATGCACTTATGAATTGATATGGACACATGGCTAATTAGTGTTAAGTATATATTGGAAATGAGTAGTTAATCTTGTGTGTGTAATATCTTCAAGTTTTCATTATGTGTTGCTAATGGTTCAATCGTTTATCGACACCATTTGGATACGAATGCTTGGAATGTGTATTATACTAAGTGGGAGTTCAATTCTTTGTACACTTTCATTTATGCATAAGATTGTTTTGTTATGATGATGTTTGTGTAATAACTATTGTGTATACTCTAAATGGGGGAGGATTGTTGGAAATTTAGAGTATTATGTTAGTTTAATTCATGTTATATTGTTTGAATCGCTTGGTTATGGTGTCGTAATTCAAATAATATTTGTAATACTATGCTACATGTGATTCGTGTTTGGTTTCATCAAAGATTGATGACCAACGAACAAAGAGCAGAGCTCGCTCAAGCGTTTGCACCAAGGGATACCAAGGGGTCGCACCTCGCGAGGATGCTCGCACCTCGCGAGCCTTGGCCATGCGCTGCACTTGCTTGTGTTTCAGAAGTCAGAAACTGATCGCACGGTGCGATCAGTGTCGCACCTCGCGACCCGCGACTCGCGAAGAATATCGCACCTCGCGACATGCCTGACTGGGCGGGATTTCACTCGCGCTGATTCGCGATTTTCTGACGGTTTTTCTGCGATTCGTTTCGGTTTTCTGAAACAACGTAGCATTGTTATATATATGAGAATGCTCATATGATGAAGGTTGTTGAAAAAATAACTTCTCTCATTTGGCACACAAATCTCTCAAGATTAAATCAGAATTTCTTCATCATTTCAAATCTCTCAAAAACTCTTTTCCTCTTGATAGTGTTCATAGTTAGCGTGACCACTATTGATCTTCTTTGTATCTCGAAGGTGAATTCCGTGAACCCGTGCTATACGAATAGGTCGGAATATTACTTTTGGGAAAGTGCATCACGCCTAGAAGATAGTTCATCTTGTGACCCTTGTTATCTTACTAATTTCCCTAACACAAACTGCGAATATTTTTTTATTATTATTTCTCAACTTCATTAGCTTCCTTTTTTTGTTTTCAAGTTAAAAACAAGGATTTGGATAGATGTAATTACGTCAAATTAACTTTCTATTAAAAGCAATGAAGAAGAGAACTTACGACATTCCGAGAACACGAGAGTAGAAGTCCAAGCTCACTTTCGGATCTTTGATTCGAAACATCTGAAAAGCAACGATTGAGATCAAACACAATTACGCAACAATCAACAATGATTATTCGTAATTTAGAATCGAATTGAGAAAAAAAGAGAGAGAAAAGAGGAGTACAGTTTGCTGCATAATGTAACCCTTAGTAGCATCATCAGGAGTAGCTTGAAGGCCTGGATTATTAGAAGGAGATTCCTTAGGCTCCGAAGACGCCATTGATGATGATGATGTGATTGCGAAGAATCGAAACCGGGTGGATTGCTGCAAAATCGAATCAAAGAAACAGAGTAACAGATTACAATCGTGAACACAAGAAAGGAGTTTTGTTTTATTGAAGATTCAACCTTGTTAAGATTGGAGAGGAGAGAGAAAGGAGATGAAGAAGAAGAAGATGAATAGGTTTTTGCAGCGAATTGTAAGCTGGTGAAGCTACGACGAAATAATGGAGAGATGAAAGTAGAAGTAGAACCCATTTGAGTGTGTGATGATCAATTTGGCTTACGCTTACCTCGTGCCGTGCGTTCACAAATCACAAATGCTGGGGATGAATTTTGTCACTTCTTTACTTTTCACATTTCATATCTTTACTCCTTGTTTATATATGGATATTGGATAACCAAGGAAGACAATCAGCAAACTTTATTAACCCGTTGAGGACTTGAGCCTCGAGGTGTGTTTAATTTGGATATGTGGAAAGGGTGGGAATTGGGAAAGATATGGACATGATGTACATACTTGGATTTTGTTCTTTATTAGATCATTTTGATGTAGAAATCTAGCAATCTGGACCAGGAAAAAGATGATTCATTCATTTGCGTTCCGGTTTAATAGTTATGTGGTTATTTAAATATATGGTTAGATCGGATTGGAAAACATATTATCTGAATCTAATTTAGGAGACATGAGCTTTGGTTTTTTTTTTTTGTAATCTAGCTCATTTGTTTTGTTGTTAAGAACCTTTAACAATTTGTTGAAACAATAAATTTACCGTTGTCAATGAAATGAGGTTAATGTCAAAAGAAAAGGATGGTGAAAGCCTTGATTTAGATAATAGGCACACTTTAGAAGATTGGAAGAAGGATATTAGAGAAAAATCATAAGCAATAAGTAACTAATCAACATTTTCAGTCTTAAATTTTTAGATTGTCTCACATATTGAGCTAACAATACTAATTTTTTGTCTTACGAAAAAAAAATCACAAGGACTACAAGTATAATTCAATAGTCCTAAATAGAAACTAGATCGGATTCAAATATCCAATTTTCAAAAATTTTGAGATACAAATTTGATTCAAATTTAGCCACAACAATCCATATCGGGTATATAATCAAGTTTAATCGGATCATTACATCCAGAAATTTGGATTAAATGATGTGGATAATGAATCAAAATTTAAGATCTCCGACTTCTCAATTTTATGCTTAGCCCTTTTTATTAGTTAGAGGGTTGTGTCTATAATTGTTTTAAAGAGGTAATGTTTGAGTTCCTCGTATTTGTTGTGATAGATGCAATTAACGAAGCAATTAACAATGAACAATCGACATAAGAATTAACGTGGTTCACTAACAATGTGTTAGCTACGTCCACAGGCAGAGGAGAAACATTTTATTAGGTTTAGGAGAGAGTATAAATTACAGAATAATACTGGAGGCAGAGGTTAATAATAGGATTTATGTATTACCCTGCTAATTAACCTAAACAAATGGGCCTAAACCCGAAACTAAAATAGATCATATATATTGAATAACATATACCGAAAAGTTCGGGGGCGTTACCCTCTAACCCCCACCATCGAGACCCCGTACTTGAGTTAATCCTAGCGCCAGATAAATAATTCAAGGCATAGTTCAACAGTATCTATGCCAACTTTGTCAAGTGTTATTCAATGCTTGGTATTAGAATCCACCCTTTCTTTACTTGTATATACATTTGCCTTATACTTTTAATGTTGTTTAAGTTTATTCTCTTGATTTTCTAGGATCGTTAAGTTAGTCGATACTTTTAATTAGATGCATTACTTACACGTTCGTTATAGGTTGATGCCTAAAATCACCTAACTTAACTTAATTGCAAGACTAAAGAGTGATAGAAATACAAATTAAATTCAAGAATAAAAGGCACTAGGAGGGGAGTTTTTTTTTTTTTTAAGAATATTAACATCTCTTCCAATCCATAACATAAAAGCTACATAATATATATGATACTCGAAATGGTACAATTTAGAAGGGATTTGGATATTGATTGTTTTTCTTTTATTCGTACTAATTGGAAGAGTACTTGATAGCAAATACAAAATTTGCTACGTCGCATAGATAAATATCAAGAGTTTTTCGTCATCGATCCCCACTAAACTAAGCCTTACTTGATAGTTGATATTCTAATTCTATGTTTATTGAAAATTCTAATTAGTCATAACCATATATCATGGCCTCATGTTTATAAATTGTATATTCTAGTAGGTTATGTTATACTGTTGAAGACTTGTAGCCAGGTTTGAGATTGCCAATAATAAATTAGGAAAATTTGTCGAAAACAACATTTTTAATACAAGTTTTTGCGAGAAACAACCTTTTAAAAAAAATATGGCAAAAGAAGACCTTAATAAGAAAATATTTTGCAAGGAATAACTTCGACCCATTTTCCGGCATTGACCAAGCATTTTTCAGCGTTGACTCGTTAAAACCAAACATGTGAAGGACACGTGAACTGCATATTGTATATTTCAACCCTGTTTTTCTCCATTTTTCGACATTGACCTAGTATTTTCCTATGTTGACTTAATTAGTATATGAAGGAAAATGGGTTTGAAACATAAGAAATGTGGGTTACGTGCCTCGCCATGTTTGGTTTAAGTGAGTCGAGGCCGGAAAATACTTTGGTCAATGCCCGAAAATGGGTCGAGTTGCTCGCAAAAAATTACTTTTGGGGTCTTATTTTGCCAATTTTTTTTAAAAGGTTGTTTCTTGCAAAAACTTGTATATAAAAGGTTATTTCTCGCAAAAACTTGTATTTAAAAGATTGTTTATGATTGATTAAGTACATGAACACCCGAAAATAATAGACCCACCACAAAATTCATTTAACTGTTTTTACTCTCCGTATAGTACGATCCTGTACATGCCAAAACAAAACCACCTGATTTAGCATTTTCCAAAACTTGCTTAGCTAGTTTGTTCCTAGTATTACTTTTGCTTATCTACATTACTTTCAGATTCCATCAAAATCTATCAACATTAATCAACCAAAACTGCAAGTCTATAAGAATAAGACTATAACCCCAAAAAACCTCAACCCCCAACTATCCATAGAATCACATAACAGAGCACCCATTGGGGTTGTCATCACTGAAAAACTGTGGAGGTTCAAAGATCTCGACAACTCGACCCGAACCATCACAGATCCCGACATAACCCGACCCGTTGACAGTGTACTCCATCTTCTTCCCATCCTTCTTTTCTCCCCCTTCACCACCCTCTTTCTTCTCCTTCTCTTTGCCTTTCTCCTTCTCCTTCTCTTTCTCTTTGTCTTTCTTGTCTGGAGGCGCAATCTCCAGTTTCCTCTTGAGCTTCTTAGACAGATCCTCCACCAATTTCTTCCCTTCAATTCTTCCCGTCACTTTCACCCTGTCTTTCTCTTTCTCTATTGAAACTTCATGCACCCCTGTTATTAATTCCAATCCAACAAATTAATCAAATTTCCCAATACGAAATTTATATGTCATTCCAAAATATTAATACTTCCTCTGCTCTAAAAAAAAATAAAACACTTCTTTCTTTTACGTGAATGTTTTTTGAGGGAAGCATTTCATTTATTACATAATGGAGGAAGTATATTAGTACTACTAAAATCACGTACTGTTAGCTAACCTTGGTAGGCGGCAATTGCTTTGTGCAGACGGTCACCACAGCCGTCGCAATGATACGCCACCTTCAGCATTACGGTCGTCACCGGCACCTGTAAATTTATACCACATTCATGTCATTCAGTCACCCGCCCGTTATTCATTAACACATTGTTCTTTCTATATTTTACCAAACATAAACTTTTTATTTCTATACATATAGTATAACAGACCATTTTCAGGAGAAAATAAAAATTTTCTACAAAAATTAAAGTGGCATAAAACTTTATATTCTGTTTCTTTACAAAAATAGACCCACATAAATGCAGGTGTATTTTCTGTAACGCACAACATTAATAAATGCAAGTGAGTACTTCCATTAATGAAATAAAACAGTCAAGGGTTCATTCAAAGTTAAAACTCCATTAATAAACACACTGGAATATAAATCGGATTGAATTTCAAGATAATTGTAGGAGAGAGAAAATTACCTCTTTGGGTTTATCATTTTTGTTGTTGTTGTCTTTGTTTTTTTTATCATCTTTTTTTGGAGGTTGAGGAGAGATAAGTTCAATCTTCTTCAGTGTTTTTTTCTCCACTTTCTCTTTTAATTTCAGAGGATCAACATTGTTTTTCGCTATTACTTTCACTTTGTTTTCTCCTTCACATTCAACTCCAATAACTCCTGCATAGTGCATAGTATTAGTGCATATATATCAACATTAAATTATTCTCAACAAATATGTCGATTATTTCGTAATAGAAGATTTCATAGTCAATAATAGCAAAAATCATCTGAAAATTTACCGGAAAAAATTTCGTAGAAAAATTCGAAAAACAGGGTGTAAGTAAAATCAACCAATTGTGAAAAAAAAAATGGAAAAAAGAGTGAAAATTACCAGGAAAACTCAAGAATTGTTTGCGAATTCTATGAGTACAGCCATTGCAGTGTAAATCAACCTTAAGAACAATACTGAGATTTCCGCCATTGTCGTCCTTTTTCTCTCCTTCTCCTTGTCCTTCGTTCTTCTTACCCTGCAAATATTGAAACAAATTAATCAGCATTAACAAGAATGTAATGAGAGAAAATGGGAGGAGGAGAGAGAAAGTGTAACTAACCTTCGCCATTGGAGATTAATGAAAAGAGAGGTTTAGCAGAGAGAAAAGGGGTTTTTTTTTGTAAGAAAAATGAGGAAGAATAATGTGAAAAGTGTATTTAGGGGAGTATATTATAATTTATATATAAGGGGCTAAGGGGTTTTGGCAGCAGTAATGATAGTGGAGGCTAGAGGAGTGTGTGCGCTGCCATTAATGGAGGAAAGAGGAGAGAGAGAGAGAGGGGGGGACGCAGACGCAGACGCAGACGCAGTAGTGAAGACTGAAGACTGACTGTTGGCTGTGCAATTTTGGACTGACGTGTGACTCAAGCTGTATCATTCCTTCTTGAATGATTTATGTCTCGACTTAAATGCAATTACTAATTATATTATGGATCGTATTATAGAGATAATAAATTCATTCTATTGGGTCGTCTATACGTCTTTGCTAGAAACGTTATGGAACTTTGGGTTAGGAAATAATAAACACAAAGCCCAATATAATGGATCCTATTAGGTCACATGAAAATTTTGGATCAACAGTTAAAACCTGTAGCCCATAAGGGGCCCTAGGGTGGCCGGCCAAGAGGAAGAGAGAGGAGAATTGATTCTCCTCCTAACCTAATTATATCTATATATTTTTTGGTTAGACAATAAGGAAATATACTTAGATATCTTTCATTATTCTTCTCTCTCATATTCTTTCCAAAAAGTCACAAAAACTCCATTAAAGTAGAAGAAGAATTTCTTCCTTCCAACTAGCATTGGTGGAGTGTTGATCCGGGTTGGTGGACCAAGTAGAGGAATCGCAATTGAGGTTCTTAATCCGGGTTATTCAAGCTTTGTGGAATTCACGCTCAAAGGTAAATTCCTAACTATTATGTGATCCTCGAATGTATATGCATGAGATCCCGTTTTAAGTCTTTATGAATTTGATTCATGAAATTCCGCTTAGAGTACTTATATAATCCTACAAAGGGTATCGTTTTAGCCTCTTGCATATAATTTTTGGTCATAATAATTATGTGTTCTTCACTAATTTTAATTGATTAAGGGGAGGAATTGAATTATGGATGTTTTGTTTAATTGGATTAATTAAATTTGATTTAATCTGCCTAATAAACGATTTTATTTTCTATAATTCGACCTAAATTTTTTTTTATTCGAATTACTTTTATTTGGCCGAATTTTATGAAAATAAAATTCTGATTTTCGAAATTAAAATTAAATTTTAGATCTCAATTTTTTCGAAAAATTCGAGAGTTAGATTTATATGAAAAATTCTGTTTTTCATATTTAAATTGTTTATGTATGATAAATTAATTCATGTGAAAAGAGTTTTATGTGAATTAGAGGTTAATATATATGAATAATGCTAGAATTAAAATAAAATAGAGATTTTATGTTAATTTCGAATATTCACATCATATAATTAATCTGAATTTTCATATTTAAATTGGTTATGTATGATAAATTAATTCATGTAAAAGGAGTTTTATGTGAATTTAAGGTTAATTGATATGAATAGCCCTATTATTAATTAAAATGGAGATTTAAATTAATTTGCAGAATTAGGCATAAAGGAGTTTATGTTTAATTTTATTTTGATCACTAAATTAATTTACAAGAAGTTGTGATTTAATTTATTTCCCACAAAAAGAAAAAAAAAAAATAAAACAGAGGGAAGGGGAGCGGCCACGGGTGGTGGCGTCGCCACCTGCGGTGGGGCCACGGTGGGTCGCTCCCGGGTGATCCGTGCGAGGCTGCCGGAGTCGCGGCAGAAGAACGGCGTGGGCTTGCTAGCCACGTTTCTTCGTCGCCAGCCAGTTTTAAAAAAAAAAATTTTTTTTTTGGAAAATCATTAAATCAGATTTTCAGTATATTGAGCAGATTTTCAGTTAAATATTTCCATAACTTTATTCTTTAATCTAATTAAAATTAGTAGGAAAGTATAATAGGATAAAATCTTTAGGTGGTTATGAATTACTTAAATGTTTTATCAACTTACCATAATTAAGAATATTTGATATTTTGATTGATGACAAGAATAATATGTGATATTATGATGTGGCCTTTATATATTTTGATATAATTGCTATGTATGACTAGTATGGCCCAAATTAAGTTAGAAAATACGATCCGCGTATCGTGATGTATTCTTGTAATTTTAAATACGATCGCGCGTATCGTTAAGTATTTTTGTAATTTATTTAATTTAGTTATTATTTAAATTATTTTGATACTTATGTAATCCAAAGACGAAGTCCATCAAGAGAAGGCCCATGGATAAGGTGGATGGAGATCCATGAAGAGTCCAAGAATGAGCCATTGATGCTTAGTTTTAGGATTAGGGGTCATACTAGATCATTTTATTTTCGCATTTTATTATTCTTTAAAATGCTTATAAGTTTATTGTATGTTGGTTGATGATGCGCTAGAGTTCACTAATTCATAACAACATAATAAACTTAGGTCCCGTAAATATTAAGGTTGCTTTTCCAAACATAAAGTACTTATCAAACCCTTAATTAATAGTAATAGGTCATGCCTCCGCAGGGTGTTATCATTAATTTTGGGAATATAAGGTAAAATTGCGAATTTTACAACTTAGTTTGGTTGTCCTTAACAAAATTATCAAAAGCGTTTTGAATTTTGAAGCAAGAGATAGTTAAGCATGCGATGTTTATCCATCTAAACAAGAGTTATAATTTGTTATAATTAGTAAAAGAGTTTACTTACCTTGATAATGTAACGTTAAAGATAAGGCCTCCGTCTGCTTAGTGTTGCATGTTGATAGGATCTTGTAAAACACTTATTCAAATGGGACATTAAAATTGAATAGGTGATCAACCTAGAAACCTTTGCATGTTTTAGGTTACTTTATAAACATAAAATTGAACTTTGCTTTATTTTTCGTCTGTAGATACTATGTCTAATAACAACAACAACAACAACTCCGGTTTCAACATTCGTCCTTTTATGGAAAAGGACAGACTGAATGGTGAAAATTTCCTTAATTGGGAAAGGACCTTAAGACTTGTTTTGAGGTCTCGAGGGTCGAGAGGATGTCATAGAAACCCCACTTCCCGTGATTACCGATGAGTCAACCGGGCGGACAAACGTCGTGCTAAGCGGTGCAAATGATAGGTGCATGCCGATCACTTGCTTGATGATAGCAACCATGGAGCCGGACCTCCAAAGGAGGTTTGAAACCAAGGATGCTTATACCATCATGCAAGAGAGCTGCGGGCTATGTTTCAAACACAAGCCCGAGTTGAGCGGTATGAGACTAATAGGGAGATACTTGAATGTCAAATGAAGCCGGGTTAAGTTGTTGGCCCCCATGTGTTTTCGCGATGATGGGTCTTTTTCGAAAACATGGAACGACTTGGATTCCCTTATAGGGTTGAGTTGGCTACTGACATTATTCTCCACTCATTACCTGACAGTTTCAATCAGTTCAGAATGACCTACAATATGAATGAGTCTGAAAATACTTTGCAAGAGTTGCATGGATTGTTGGTCAACGCTGAAAGGAACATCCCTAAGGTTGAACTAAAGAAAGAGGTTTTGATGGTTCAAAAGGGAAAGGGTTTCAAGAAGAAATGGGCAGGAAAGAAGGACAAAGGCAAGCAAGTTGCCACTGTTGCTGAAAAACCTAAGCCAACCGCCAAGCCAAAGGTCGCTGCGGAAAGCAAGTGCTTCCATTGTCACAAGATAGGACACTGGAAGAGGAACTGCCCGGTATACTTGGAAGAAAAGAAGTCTGGGGCTTCCACTTCAGTATATATGTTATAGAAATCAATTTGACTTCTACTTCTTTATGGGTATTTGATACCGGTTGTGGTTCTCACATAGTTAATGATGTGCGGGGACTAAAAGAAGTAGGAAGTTTGGCAAAAGGCGAGGTAGAGCTACGCGTTGGAAATGGAGCACGAGTTCTTTGCACTTGCCATAGGAAACTATAGTCTACACTTGCCATCCGGGCTTATTTTAGAACTAAATAATTGTTATTTCGTTCCTTCAATAACTAAGAACATAATTTACGTTTCGGTTTTGGATTCACGAAGGGTTTTTGTTTTGAAATAAAGAACAAGTGTTGTTCCATTTCTTACAATAATATGTTCTATGCCAATGCTAAATTGATAAATGGCTTATATGTGCTTGATAAGTCGTTACAAATCTATAACATAGATAGCAAGAAACAAAAATCAAATGATTCCAACCTAACCTACATTTGGCATTGTCGAATGGGTCATATAAACCAAAAGCGTATTCACAAGTTACAAAAGGATGGTATAATTCCATCATTTGATTTTGAATCATTTGATGTATGTGAATCATGCTTAATGGGAAAGATGACAAAATCACCATTTCTTGGAAAAGGTGAAAGGGCCGACGATCTTTTAGGACTCATACATACGGATGTGTGTGGTCCTATGAGCACAAAGGCAAGGGGAGGGTTTAACTACTTCATTACATTCACTGATGATTTGAGTATATATGGATATATATACTTAATGAAACATAAGTCGGAATCTTTTGATAGATTCAAAGAGTTCCAAAATGAAGTACAGAATCAACTTGGTAAGACAATAAAAGCACTGCGATCCGATCATGGTGGTGAATATTTGAGCCAAGAATTTGATGATCATCTAAAGGGTTGTGGAATTCTTTCACAATTAACTCCACCAGGAACACCACAGTTGAATGGTGTATCCGAAAGGAGGAACCGAACCTTGCTAGATATGGTTCGATCGATGATGAGTCTTGCCGATCTTCCGATTTCTTTTTGGGGATACGCTCTCGAAAGCCGCACACACACTAAATAGGAGCCCGTCAAAGGTCGTAGAAAAGACTCCATATGAGTTATGGAATGGAAAAACTCCAAACTTGTCTTTTCTTAAAATGCGGGGATGTGAGGTCTATGTAAAGCGGTTACTATCGACAAGCTTGCACCCAAGTCGAGATAAATGTCTCTTTGTGGGATACCCAAAAGAGACAAGGGGTTATTACTTCTATAACCGTCAAGAGAACAAAGTGTTTGTTGCTCGTGATGGTGTCTTTCTTGAAAAGGAATTTGTTTCTAGAAAGACAAGTGGGAGTAAAATAATTCTCGAAGAAATTCGAGATGAGCAACAAATAGACGTGGTTCACACCATGTCAGAGACGGCCCGACAAGACGAAAGTCTAGTTCAGGAGATGATGTATTCAACGCATGTACCTCCTACCGTCCCAATTGAATCAAGTGAAGATCTTCAAGGAGTTGAAGAGAACTCTTTTCTTGATGCTCAGGGCCTCGCGTAGATCTAGTAGAGAAAGGATTCCAAACAAGAGGTTGGTTGATTTCCTGTTGACGAAAACTACGAAATTATGATTTTGGAGAATTCGAGCCTACTACCTACAAACAAGCTTTGACGAGCCCGGACTCGAAAAATGGCTTGAAGCCATGAAATCCGAGTTAGACTCCATGTCCGAGAATAAAGTTTGGACCCTGGTCGAGCTTGCCTAGTGGGGTTAACCCTATTGGATGCAAGTGGGTGTTCAAATTGAAAACGGACAAAGATGGGAATGTCTATGTATATAAAGCAAGACGGTTGCAAAAGGATTCGACAAATTCATGGTATAGACTATGATGAGACCTTTTCTCCAAGAGCAATGCTTAAATCAATTCGGATACTTTTAGCGATTCTCGCATTTTATGATTATGAAATTTGGCGAGATGGATGTCAAAACCGCATTCTTGAATGGGTTCTTGAATGAGGATGTGTACATGACACAACCCGAGGGTTTTGAGGATCCAGGAAAATCCTAAAAGGGTTTGCAAGCTTCGGAGATCCATTTATGGATTGAAGCGGGCATCTCGGAGTTGGAATCTTCGATTTGATGAAGCAATCAAGAAATTTGATTTCATCAAAAGCGAAGAAGAATCTTGTGTCTACAAGAAGTTTAGTGGGAGCGACTTAGTCTTCTTGGTATTGTATGTAGATGACATACTACTCATGGGAAATGACATACCAATGCTTGAGTCGATCAAGGAATGGTTAAAAGTTGTTTCTCTATGAAGGACCTAGGAGAAGCTGAGTACATACTGGGAATCAAAATCCATAGAGATAGGTCTCGAAGGATGATTGGACTAAGTCAAGAAACTTATATTGATAAGGTTCTTACAAGGTTCAACATGGAAAACTCGAAGAGAGGTTTCGTTCCCATGTCACATGGCATATCGCTTAGCAAGAGTCAGTGCCCAACTGAACCTGATGAGTTAAAGCGAATGAGTAGCATTCCTTATGCTTCGGCTATAGGATCTATCATGTATGCCATGATAAGTACTCGACCAGATGTTGCATATGCCTTGAGCATGTGTAGCGGAGTTCCAAGCAAATCCGGGAGAAGCACACTGGATTTAGCCTAAAAGCATCCTTAAGTACTTGAGAAGAACTAAAGGCATGTTCTTAGTTTATGGGGGACAAAGTGAGTTGGTTGTTGAAGGTTACACGGATGCAAGCTTCCAAACCGACAGAGATGATTACCGCTCTCAGTCAGGGTATGTCTTTCGTCTAAATGGAGGAGCAGTGAGCTGGAAGAGCTCAAAGCAAAGCACTTGTAGCGGACTCTACGACGAGAATCGGGAATATTTAGCGACGGTTGAAGCGACTAAAGAAGCAGTTTGGATCAAGAAATTCTTGACAGAGCTGGATATCGTACCTAGTGCTCTGGAAGGGATTGAGTTGTTCTGTGATAACAATGGTGCTATTGCGCAAGCAAAAGAACCGAGATCACATAACAAATCCAAACATGTAATGAGGAAGTATCACCTCATTAGGGAGATTGTTGACAGGAAGGATGTCAGGATCTGCAAAGTTCACACGGATGAGAATGTGGCTGATCCGCTCACTAAACCACTACCTCAACCCAAGCATGAGTGTCACGCTAGGGCTATAGGCTTGAAGCAAATGTTAGAGTGGCTTTAGATTGTACTAGGTTTAGAGAAACTTGTTACAATGTAAAGACATGGTTTTGCTATTTATGTTTATGAGAATAAATTTTACATTATTTAATTATTGGTTTAGTATTAAATAAAATGTCCAAAATATATCTTGAATTCTATGGTTTTGTCAAATATGTGATTTGATAAATGAAACACCATAAGTGAACAGAATTCATAGAATATTAAAAGTTCCTAATCTAAGTCATTAAAGTCGGACATGAATGACTTGTTAAAGGGATTAGCATATAAGATTGATTGATAGCATCGTTTCATGGGCTATAGAAACATAGAGATGTTTAATCAATCATATGGATATGTATAGTTGATACATAGTCGAACTAGACCTGCTTAGAAGTTTTATAACTTCAAAATTATATTAGTAGATTCCTTAAACATGAGTGGAACATTACTTAGCCCAATGATTGGTATAACTTTGATCTTGTCCAAACGTCATGCCGTAAAAGGGGACTATAAAGGCAGCATTCAGGTTGTGCTAAAAATTGAGTGGGAGTATTGATTACCATAAGATTGAAAAGGTCCTCCTATACAAGATAGGATAGGTGTCTTGGCCCCTTGAAGAGCGAAAATTGAAAAATGCATGGCCGTGCTCAAATGGATCATTCGATGATCATTTGTTTGTCAATTCGAACTCGGATTTCAAGGATTAATTTGAAAACTAGTATGGATGATATGTAAATATGATCATACTATCAAATTAAGACATTAAGAGACTTGAGGAAATTAAACATTGCACACTCGTCTCGGACAAGTGGGAGATTGAAGGATTTATGTCCTCGACTTAAATGCAATTACTAATTATATTATGGATCGTATTATAGAGATAATAAATTCGTTCTATTGGGTCGTCTATACGTCTTGCTAGAGAATGCTATAGAACTTTGGGTTAGGAAATAATAAACCCAAAGTCCAATATAATGGATCCTATTAGGTCACACAAAATACTTGGATCAACAAAAGAAACCTAGAGCCCATAAGGGGCCCTAGGGTGGCCGGCCAAGAGGAAGAGAGAGGAGAATTGATTCTCCTCCTAACCTAATTATATCTATATATTTTTTGGTTAGGCAATAAGGAAATATACTAGATATCTTTCATTATTCTTCTCTCTCTCATATTCTTTCCAAAAGTCACAAAAACTCCATTAAAGTAGAAGAAGAATTTCTTCCTTCCAACTAGCATTGGTGGAGTGTTGATCCGGGTTGGTGGACCAAGTAGAGGAATCGCAATTGAGGTTCTTAATCCGGGTTATTCAAGCTTTGTGGAATTCACGCTTCAAAGGTAAATTCCTAACTATTATGTGATCCTCGAATGTATATGCATGAGATCCTGTTTTAAGTGCTTATGAATTTGATTCATGAAATTCCGCTTAGAGTACTTATATAATCCTACACTTCTATGCTGTGTTTACATGTAATTATAGTTTTTCTTTTTGGTGGTAAATAAGCGATTAAGCGGAATAATCTAGATGAGATCGGATTACAATCCACTTGTAATTATAATGTGTCTCCATAATAAGTGATTATGTTTATGATGGTTCATGATTAGTGATTGAGATGGAATAATATGTATGATCTAGTACTATCGGGAAAATAATTAAAACACATAACATAAACGAGTAGGGATTTTTCTTGGAATTAGGTTTCACCATTTCACCTTCACCATGTGGATTTTAAGGTTAATTATGTAAATTGTGATATTGACGAATTAATTAGTTTTAGGAGGAGATGGTGTATTGGTGGATAATAGTTTTATCGACTTTTAACTTTAAATAAAATTGTTGTCTAAATCTATGGTTTTATTAGTATGATAACGAGTTGAATTTTAACTAGTTAAGGATATTGATGATTGTATTAATATGCTAGTTGAAAGAGTGAGGAAAGTATAGAATCATAGTCCCGATCGCTCAAATTATGACTAATACTTCTCACACATAAACATGAGATGAGCTTTTCACAACTGAAATACTGGTCAACCACCAATATTTGTAGTTTACATAGATCTGACATGAAGTTGAGAAACTAATTATATAACTTGTCACGAATTTAATAAGTCATGAGTTTTTCTTTCATTTAGAACTCTATTAACTAGAAATGTTATGAGAATGAATTTATTACTAGTTACCTAGTTTTTTGGGTTATTTCACCATATACCCCTGACTAATTTTTTTTGCACCGTATATCATCGCAAGTTTCCAAATTCACCATATACCCCCCACGTTTCAAAAAATACATCAACATGTCCTTTTGACTAACGGAAGTCTAACACCGTTAGTCATTATGCCCTAATCCACCCTCTAACCCTAATTAATTAACCTAAACTAAACCTAACTCTAACCCTAACTCTAATCTAATACCCTAACCCTAATCCTAGCCCTAGCCACCCACCCACCACTCCTCTCCCCACCAGCCCTTACCCCACCACCCATTACCCCACCGCACCACCACTCCTCTCCCCCTTCCCCCCGCAGCCCCCTCCACCCTCCCCCGCCCCCTTTCTTCTCCGTCGTCGCGCATCCCCCCTCCCCTTCCCCCGTCGTCGCGCGCCCCCCTCCTCTTCCCCGTCGTCGCGCAGCCCCCCTTCCCCTTCCCCGGTCGTCTCGCATCCCCATCCCCTTCCCCGTCGTCGCGCAGTCCCCTCCCTCCCCTTCCTCGGTCGTCTCGCATCCCCCATCCTCCCCTCCCCCTTCCCCGGTCGTCGCGCGAGTCCCCCTCCCCCTTCCCCGGTCGTCTCGCATCCCCCCCTCCCGGAATCGAAACTCGCCATTGATACTCCTTCGGGGTGTCGATTCGGGGGTGTCGATTAGCTCTGTTTAATTCTCGCCATTGATACTCGACATTTTTTAGGGTTCGGGGGTGTTGATTCGGTAGGGGAGGGGAGGGGGAGGGCGGGTTGCGGGGAGTGGGGAGGGGGGTTGCCTGGGGAGTGGGGAGGGGGATTCGGGGGTGGTGGGGAGGCGGAGGGTCGGCGGGGAAGGGGAGGGGGGGTCACTTGGAGAAGGGGAGGGAGGTGGTGAGGAGGTGGTGGTGGTGAGGGGGTGATGTGGCAGTGGGGGTAAGGGGTGGGGGAGAGGTGGTTAGGGTTAGAGCCCAAAGTGTATTAGATTAGGGTTAGGGTTAGGGTTAGGGTTTAATTTAGGTTAGTTAATTAGGGTTAGAGGGGGATTAGGGGTTAATGACTAACGAAAGTCTAACACCGTTAGTCAAAAGGGCATGTTAATGTATTTTTTGAAACGTGGGGGGTATATGGTGAATTTGGAAACTTGCGAGGGTATACGGTGCAAAAAAAAATTAGTCAGGTGTATATGGTGAAAAAACCGTAGTTTTTTTTCTTTTTTTTATTTGATCATTTTGGACTTTATTAATGAATTTAAGACTTTAAGTGTTAGAAAAAATTACAAAAGACAAAGAAGTAAAGGAATTAAGTAGTACACTATAGAAAAATGTTGATTGTCTCTAGTCAATTACCACTAGCGATAATAAGCTTGATGGTATAGTTTGTCATATGATAATCATGTTTCACGGATTATGATTTATGAACATGTGATATTTACAGTACTATCAAATGCATAATGATTTCATTTCAAATTCTGGATTTGGATGAAATATGTTGTTTGAATGGCATGGAATTTGAAATTATGGAATTTATCCAAATTCTAATTAAAAGCCTATAATAGTAGCATTTGAAATTCAAGTTACTACCTTGTTATTTGAAATTTCTCACCTCATACATATCCCAACTCCATTAATAAGAGCTTGTTTGGTTAACCTTCAAATGCATGGGAAATTAGAATTCCTTGGAAGTAAATATATGTGTTGTTGTTTGGTTGGCAATTGTTGTTTGGTTGGCAAAAGCATGGGTATGAAGTATATTAGCTAAATAAATTGTAATAAGCTGGTATTAGTTTGTTACAAAACTGTAGTTTGTTGTTCTATTTTGAGTGGGTTAATTCACTCTAACCACCTAGAGTATAAAGGTTGGTTTGTAATAATGAAACGCTTAGCTTTCTTATTCTATGAAAAACACTTTATGAGGTTTCACATATTTTTCTCTCTGCAAACTCATATGGTACCAGAGCGAGTTGCGATCTCGCGGAAAAATTCTCAAATTTCTTGAGTAAATCTTCTTATTCTGTTCGTCTTCTTCTTCAAACTTTCAATTTTCGCTTGAAACCTCATTTTGTTCTTCTTGAAACCTTCAATTTTTGCTTGAAACCTCATTTTAAGCTCGTAATTTCTCTTTGATTCTTAAACAATGGTGGAAATCAGCACTGAAGGCTCAAATTCTGGACAAGCTTCCGATTCTAATGTGAGTAATAGTTACAATGATCCGTTTTATATTTCGAATTCTGATCAAACTGTTAACAAATTAGTTGCAAATAACTTGAACACAACTAATTTTGTTAGCTGGAAAAGGAATGTTAAGCGAGCATTAATAGCAAAAAATAAATTAGGTTTTCTTGATGGATCAATTGCCAAACCTAATTCTGATGATAAGGATTTTAATCGATGGTTGCGTTGCGATTATCTTGTTACTTGCTGGATTGTTAACTCTATGGAACCTGAAATTGGTGAGAATTTCACATTTGTGGAGAGTTCTTCTCAACTATGGAGTGAAGTTTGTGAGAGATACGATCAGTCTAATGGACCGCAAATCTATCAATTGAAGAAAGCATTGGAGAAATTGAAGCAAGAAAATCTTTCAATTGTTGCTTATTATGGAAGAATGAAGCGATTTTGGGATGAATTGCAGAATCTCCGGAATTTTCCAGATTGTAGCTGTGGTATATTGTCTAAATGTACCTGTAATTTTCTGAAGAAAATTGCTAATTTTCAAGATGAAGAAAAACTTATGGAATTTCTTCTAGGATTGAACGATGGCTATGACAATGTTATTACTAACATTTTGTCTATGGATCCTCTGCCTTCAATTAACCGAGCCTTTTATCTTGCTCAACAAATTGAAAAGCAAAAGGAAATCTCTGCTGTTCAATACTCTTCTCATGAAGTCAGTGCATTGGTTGCTCAGAGAAATTCTAATTCTAATTCTGGAAAGAAAGACTGGAGGAAAGAAAAAATGGAGAAATTGAATCTTCGTTGTGATTACTGTAAAGGAAGAGGATACATTAAGGATCAATGCTTCAAGCTCATTGGCTTTCCTGATTGGTACACTAAGAAACCATCAACATTTCATAATTCTAGTCCTGGCAAACTTGCTGCCAATGTGTTTGCTGATAAGACTTTTGAGGATACTCCCTTGGAGTATGTAGCTGCTGGTCCTCCTATTGCTGCAAACCATGTTGATGCCAATATGATGCAGTCTATGTTTCAAGAATTCCTTCAATCCATGAAAGGCAAGCAGATTATTGGAGAATCTTCCAATAATTCTAGTTCATTTGCACATTTTGCAGGTAACTCTACTGTTTCTCTTTGGATTGTAGATTATCGTGCGACAGATCACATGGCTAATAACTCTAAACTATTTTCTCATACAAGAAAACTTGCTAAAAGAGTTGAAATTGGATTGCCAGATGGGAGTTGTACCTATGTGTCTGAAATTGGTGATGTAATGTTGTCTGCTGATATGATTTTACATGATGTTCTGTTGGTGCCAGATTTTAAAATAACATTTTATCTGTTGGGAAGCTAGCTGCTCAAAGCAAGATTAATGTTCATTTTCATGAACATGAATGTGAGTTTCTATCTTCTGTAAGCAAGAAGCTTGCTGTTGGTAATAAGGTTGGAGGTTTGTATTATTTGAATGTTCAAATGACTGTCTCTCCTATTAAACCTATTCCATCTAATCAATCTCATTCTGTTACAGCCAATACTTCACAGAAATTATCTCTAGATACACTTCATGCCAGATTAGGCCACTCATCCTTGTCTAGAATGAAACATGTTAATTCTCAGTTGTGTTCTCATATGGATGACTATTTCTGTGAGATATGTATTTTTGCAAAACATCATAAGACACCTTTCCCTAGAAGCATTTCCAAAGCTATTCTTCCTTTTGATTTAATTCATATAGATCTATGGGGTCCCTATAGGATCAAAACTATTCATGGTGCATCCTATTTTCTCACTGTTCTCGATGATTTTAGTAGGTGTACTTGGACCTTTATGCTTCAAAACAAATTACAAGTGTATAGAACTATTGCCAATTTTTTCCTTCAAGTTGAAACTCAATATAATACCAGAGTGAAACAAGTAAGGTCAGATAATGGAACTGAAATTATTCAGGACCAATGCCTTTCACTATTTGCCAATAAAGGTATTATACATCAAAGAAGCATAGCAGGCATTCCTCAACAAAATGGTAGAGTAGAACGCAAACACAAACATCTTTTAGAAGTAGCAAGAGCTTTAAAATTTCAATCACATCTTCCTCCTCAGTTTTGGGGAGAATGTCTTCTCACAGCCACCTTTCTCATTAACAAAATTCCTACTCCAATTCTCAATTGGAAAAGTCCCTTTGAAGCTTTAACTGGTCAAACTCCCAATTATGATCATTTTAAGGTTTTTGGTTGCCTCTGTTATGCACACAATATGGACAGAAAGAAAGACAAATTTAGTTCAAGGGCACATAAGTGTGTTTTCTTAGGATATCCATTTAGTAAAAAAGGTTATAAGATATATGATCTTGTCTCTAAGAAGTGTTATGTGTCTAGAGATATTGTGTTTCAAGAAAATGTCTTCCCTTTTAAAACACTTGTTTCTTCTTCTATTTTGCCTCCACAAAATACTGTTTCAGATTTGAATCCTATTGATTTTTCAGATTCACATCCTCTTGTTCCTTCATTCACTTCAGTTACTTCTAATCCTACTGGTATTTCGTTAATGTTCCTGTTGGTTCCGAGTCCACACATCTTCGGTTCCCATGATTCCTAATGACAATCATTCTCCTACCCATACTGATAATAACTCTAGTGCCTCAATCACTCAGTCTATACATCATACTTTCCCTACTCATGTTATTTCTGAAAATCAAAATGATTCTTTACCTACTAATGATTCTGCCACACATTCACTTTCTTCTACTCCTTCTTTCACAAACAGTCCTCTTCCACCACCTATCAATCCTAGACAATCTTCCAGAATCACAAAACCACCTGCTAAACTGCAGAATTATGTTTGTCCTACTGTTCATTCTTCCAAATCTCTTTCTTTTGTTGTTGAATCTTCTATTCCTGAACCTTCCTCTTATGCTCAAGCTTCCCTTACTCCTGAATGGAGAGAAGCCATGAACAAGGAGCTTGATGCTCTTGAATCAAATGATACATGGTACCTCACTAAATTACCTAATGGCAAGAAGGCTATTGCTTCCAAGTGGATTTTCAAGATTAAATACAAGCCTGATGGGAGTGTGGATAAATTCAAAGCTAGACTAGTTGCTGTTGGGTATCAACAGGTTGCAGGAGAAGACTATACTCATACCTTCTCCCCTGTTGCAAAGATTGCCACTGTTAGGGTTGTTATTTCCCTTGCTACAGCAAAACATTGGCCTTTATGTCAACTTGACATAAACAATGCTTTCTTACATGGTTTTTTAGATGAAGAAGTGTATATGGAGCCTCCCTTGGGTTATGATAAAGCTAAGCCCGATGAAGTTTGTAGACTTAAACGTTCCCTATATGGTCTAAAACAGGCATCTAGGCAATGGAACAAGGAATTATGTAAATTTCTTGTTAGTCATGGTTTTGTTCAGTCTATACAAGACTATTCATTATTTACAAGGGAATTTCTTTGGAGAATTCCTTGTTATTACGGTGTATGTAGATGACATGGTCTTGGTCGGTACTAGTCAATGTCAAATTGATGACATCAAGCCAGCATTGGATAAAGCATTCACAATCAAAGACACGGGAATGTTGAAATATTTTTGGGTATTGAAATTTCAAGAAATGACTCGGGGACTTTCTTAAGTCGGAGAAAGTATGTATGTGACATAATTCGGGAACTTCGGTTAGATAACTCCAGCACTTGTTCTTTGCACCTCTTCCCAAAGGGCTTGGTCTTTCCACCGATGAAGGAGAGATCTTAGACAATCCCGAACCTTACGACGGTTGGTTGGTAGATTGCTCTATTTAAATATCACTAGACCTGATCTTAGTTATGCTACTCAACATCTCAGCCAATTCCTCAGTTGTCCTAGGAAGCCCCATCTTCAAGCAGCTATGTATGTGGTGAGATATCTCAAGAGTACTCTTGATTTAGGTCTTTTTTACTCAGCCACAAGTGATCTCAAGTTAGAAGCATACAATGATGCGGATTGGAGTTCCTGTGTTTTCGGTTGTAAATCTTTAAGTGCTTATTGCATCTTTTCGGGCCCACATCTTGTTTCATGGAAAACTAAAAAAGAAGAGGCCGTAGCAAGTCTTCTGCTGAGGCAGAATATAGGAGTATGTCCAGTACAGCATCAAAGGTTGTTTAATTAGAGGCTTTATTGCAAGATTTAAAACAGTCCGTGTGTTTGTCTATTAAATTATATTGTGACAATAGTGCTGCTGAACATATTGCTCAGAATCCAGTATTTCACGAGAGGATAAAGCATTTGAATCGTGATTGCCACTATGTTAGAGAACAAGTGGTCTCAGGCTTCATATAAACTGCTCATGTATCTAGTTCTCTTCAACTAGCAGATCTGTTCACTAAAGCTCTGCCAGGACCTCAGCATCAACAAATTTCTTCCAAGCTTGGACTTGTTTCTTCCACTACAGTCCAGCTTGAGGAGGGGATATGAAGTATATTAGCTAAATAAATTGTAATAAGCTGGTATTAGTTTGTTGTTCTATTTTGAGTGGGTTAGTTCACTCTAACCACCTAGAGTGTAAAGGCTGGTTTAATTTGTAATAATGAAACGCTTACCTTTCTTATTCGATGAAAAACACTTTATGAGGTTTCACATATTTTATTTGATCATTTTGGACTTTATTAATGAATTTAAGACTTTAAGTGTTAGAAAAAATTACAAAAGACAAAGAATTAAAGGAATTAAGTAGTACACTATATAAAAATGTTGATTGTCTCTAGTCAATTACCACTAGCGATAATAAGCTTGATGGCATAGTTTGCCATATGATAATCATGTTTCACGGATTATGATTTATGAACATGTGATATTTACAGTACTATCAAATGCATAATGATTTCATTTCAAATTCTGGATTTGGATGAAATATGTTGTTTGAATGGCATGTAAATTGAAATTATGGAATTTATCCAAATTCTTATTAAAAGCTTATAATAGTAGCATTTGAAATTCAAGTTACTACCTTGTTATTTGAAATTTCTCACCTCATACATATCCCAACTCCATTAATAAGAGCTTGTTTGGTTAACCTTCAAATGCATGGGAAATTAGAATTCTTAGGAAGTAAATATATGTGTTGTTGTTTGGTTGGCAATTGTTGTTTGGTTGGCAAAAGCATGGGAAATAGAACTTCCTAGGAAGTTCTATTTCCTACAAAAATGGAGGAAATAACTTACCTAGGCCCCCCCAGGTAAGTGGAAATTCCCATGGGAAATAGAATTTCCCATGTTCGATCAACCAAACAAAAAACTGTACTTCCTAGGAAATAAAATTTCATGGGCAATGCAAATTAATGGGAAGTTATACTTCCCAACTTCAACCAAACGAGCCCTAAGTCTATCTATATCACTACTTCACTCATTCTCATTCTGATATTTACCCATACTTTTTCTCTCCCTCCATCAAACCCCAATTTTCTCTCTCTTCCATCAAACCCCTTTTTCTCTCTCCTCCATCAAACCCCCCTTTACAATCAATTTATTGCATCATATGGAAACAATGATTAGGAATTGAAATACAAACTTTAAAATCCATATTTCAATTCCATTATTTGGGATGTAATACAAGTTTCCAAACACTACCTTAATTAGATAATTTGTTTTGAGGTTATGACATGACAATTATGATTTTGTATCTAGTGACATGAAAATATTATGATTATGAACGCTGAGACTGTTATATCCTTATATTATCACAATTAACTTGTTGTGTAGATATGTAATTGTTGTTGGAATATAGTCTTCAATGTTTAGTTAAGAGAGTTCGAGAGTTTGAGTGTGGGTCTTTGTCCCACATGGAAGGAATATATTGTTGTTGATGTCTTTGTATTAACTCTTATTTTTTTTAAGGTAAGATGAAGTCCCTTGCAAGGAAGGGGGGGAAATTGGGGATCCCTCATTGCAAGGGGTGAGACTCGATCCCAGGATCTCTGGGATCGAAGGTGATGCCAACACCACTAGGCTATCACCTGTTGCTCTTTGTATTAACTCTTATGCTAGTTATATCAAATTAGACAATGATCTAATTACTTGGGCCAAGTGGAGCATTAGGCTTGGATGTGCTTGTATTTGGGTTATTAATATACTTATACATCTATACTAATACTACCTCTGTATATTAAAAGGCGTTCCTAAGCAAATGCATTAGGTAAGATTCGATCCCGTGATCACAAGCATATATACTAATGTCTTAACCAGTAAACCAAATGATAACGATGCCACTTGAATGTATAATTACCCGGGGCGTAGCCCGGGCCTAAAAACTAGTTACTAATCAAAGACTAGCACTTCACGCGCAATTAATTAATTTTTTTAGCATTTAACTAGTTTTTTAGGCTGCTATGCCCCGTGCAAGGAAATTTTTGTTTGATAACATTTTACTTTCAAAAAATAACAAAAAAAAATCACTTTGTGTAGTGGGTAAGACTTTATTATATAAGCTTGAAGTCACGGTATCAAATCTTTCACAATGTAATTTCTTATTTTTTTTATTGTATGTGACATGGAGAAAAGCATCCTATGGAGAGCTGAAAGCGCCACGTGGCATACGTTCTTGCTTGGGAACGCCTTTTTAATATATAGTTTTTCTGCCCAATTATTATTTTCTTTATTCCGGTTTTATGGGATAATATCAAAGTGACAGTTTCACAATAACTGTCATCTGATAAAATCCCATTAAATATCTTTTGGCGTAACGTTATTTGTGTATCGTTTTTTTCTCTTTTGTCATTCCTTCACAAAAAAAATTATTCTCTCCCGATAAAATTCTATTAAAAATTGTTCATGGAGGATGGATGATTTTGTTGTAAATCCATTCTTAGATTAGGGAATCCACGGGGTAAATTAGCTAGTAATCCCATCAGCATAATAGTGGGGCTAATATTATCTTAAGGACATAGAATAACTCGTCCTAGTCTAGTTTCTGTAATTTCGTTTTGTGTTTGTAATGGCTGTATATCCAACAATTGTTTCTCTCCAACAAATTAAATTTCCCCAGTGAGGCACACCTTCCACATATCCGTGTGCCCAACACATGACCTGTGCTTACTAAAAACGGGTAATTAATATGGTCCTTATTCCTTACAACTTAATTGTTCATCTTCGGACACATACATCATAGTTCTAGTAAGTTTTGAGCATAATTAAGAGATCACTTAGAGGGTTCTAATTATGGGTTTGAGACATCCCTTAAGGCATTCTCATGGCCCCCCACTATGAAATTTATTCGTAAAATAATTTTTTGTTTAGTAGAATTTGTGGTTTCTTGTGTATTCGGAAAAATACATATAGTTAGTCTAAAATCTCTTTTTAGTATTTTGGTTAATTTATAGTTTTATACCTCTAACCTTATGAAAAGGAGTAGTCTAGCATTTCAATTTACAAAGGTTGTTTATGAGACTCTCATAAGGCTGTCAAGCTCTCTTAAGTCATCCCACACCTACTCAATTAAGGCTATCAAACACCCTTGAGTTGTTTTTGTTAGTGTATCAATTTCGTGTCAATGATTGTAGTTGGGCCAAAATTTGTGTCTTTGAGTATAAAATTCCATATTCTAATTTCCTCTCTTGGAAGTGTAACCATTGATCCTAATTCCTAGCTTTTGATTTTCTTTCTCTCATACCAAAAATACATTACTCTCTTTCTTAGCTTGGATAATGACTTGTGTGAATCCATAACTTCATCCGCAAGTGCATGAGTGAGGTTCGTTGTATTAACCTTGGAAAATGAATCTACGTAACAAATTTTAGCACCCTATACACGGCAAATCACATTTTCAAAATAGTGATCATATCACGACACACCAATTACTTAATTTCTAACTTCTTGAAGGGGACTCCATTGTTCCTTTCTTTATCTTTGAGAGTGAAGGAAAATGTTGGTCAATCTAACGAGTTCAGAAAAGTGAGAGAAAAAGGTTTCTATTTAAACTAACTTATCAAACATGATTACAAACTTACAACACTTTGCTAAGAATCATTTTCCAGCATACCCAATAACGAGCAGATAGAATCGAATTAAGATATCAGTAAGATGTTCTTCATTTCCTGATTAACAGATTACATATACAAGGAATAATGGAATATAACTCTGTTTATACATATACAAAACAAAAGTATGTATATTAAACTAAACAAACAATAAAAACAACCTTTAAAAAAAATATCCTGCACAAACATATTTCAGACTGTCTTTCTGAGAAGTTGCACAAACATATTTCAGAGAAAGAGGTATTCCACTGCAAATATACAGTATCAGCTATGATGTTTGCAGTTTCTGGTTGCTCTATAACTTGGACCGCGATTTTTCAATGAGCTCTCGTCTAAGAAGCTTTCCTGCAGCTGACTTTGGAATAGCGTTTACAAAGATTACCTTCCTTAATCTCTTGAAAGGTGCAACCTGTAACAAGTAATTGGAAAAAGTACCCAAATGATCAAAAATCATTTTAACTTGTTTTTGACAGTCTTAGTTGACCATCCTCTCAGAAAAAGGGTTACACACAAAGATTGAGTGACCAAAGGTGTTTGTTTTGTCATTTACCTGATCTGCAACAAACTTCATCACATCTTCTTCCATAACGGAACTTTTAGGTGATCTAACCACATATGCAACGGGAACTTCACCCGCTTCATCATCAGGAAAACTAATAATGGGGAAAGCATATAACTGTCAGAGAAAATTAAACTGAAAAAAATGCCTTGAGTCGGGTGGCTGTTTAGTTACAGAAACTTACGGGATTACAGCAGCATCTAGTATTTCAGGATGTGAAATAAGAACAGCTTCGAGTTCTGCCGGGGCAACCTAATGTAAGACAACAAAGGGAAACATACTCTATGTCAACCCTGTTCTGAGTAACAAGTTTAAAGAAGAATGTGAAGCCTAGTCGCACGCAAAATTTCTTGAGATATATATACAATTCACCCTGGGTAGAAACAAGCAATGACTTCCTCTGCTCTTTCTCTTACAAAAGTTTAGCCTGATGAAAAGATAACAGCTCTTCTAGGTCCTTTTAAAGGGTAGATATGAGGTGTTTGTTTAAACGGATCACTACTGCTGTCTGCATGAGCCAACAGCTCATTAGAATGTGCCCCATAATGGATCAAAAGGTTCTTTTACCGAAACGAAGATCTGACCAGATTTAAGGTTTATTAGTATGATAACTAACCAGAATATACTTACTAATGAACATGAAAATATTGATATCTTGGCCACAAATTCATGTTTCCAGGAACGGATCCAATTTATCTATATAATTTTGGACTAGGAAGTAGGAACAGATTCATGACAAAAAGTCCTTTATATTTTCACCTTACCCCAAAAAAATGATGCATGATTCAATAGAAAAGTCATTAATATATTATGGAAACTAAAGGATCTACTCTGCAGCACGAATTTTTTTAGACCTCCGTATGATACCATTTATATGGCTCACATGACCTTACGGACACAGAAGAAACAGACTAATGGATATAAAGCTCACATGACCCTTTATACACTGAAGCATTGCACAAAAGTTTTGGGTGTCTTAGTATGGAAGACCAAGAGAGGCTTCAGGTCAAAGGCTGTGTCCTGCATCCGATACATGCATGCAAATAGAACTTCACAAGTAGGAAGTCATAGGGTTAATTTCCATTGTCATTTGAGGTGAGGAACATTATTGATGTGTTCCTCTGGGTAATAAGCTATGAAATGAGGGAGGTGCAGCAGGATATATCGCTTTTTAAGAGTCAAATCATTGATAAAACTTTACAGTGTAATTACTTTCACCTGGTAATGGTATTCTGTTAAAGTACCTATATTGGCTACACGTACTCAACGAAAAGAAGTAACCACAGCAATGGTACACCTCTGAAACTACACATTCTTATACCATTTCATCTTACAAAAATACAAACACATGTTTAGAAGGGAAAAAGAAAGACGATGACAACCATGCAATTATTCCAGTTATGATCATAGTAGAAAACCTGAAAACCCTTGTACTTGATGAGCTCTTTGAGTCTGTCAACCACATAGAGCTGCCCTTCCTCATCGAAGTACCCAAGATCTCCTGTGTGTACCCATCCTTGATTATCAATGGTCGCCTTGGTGGCTTGTTGATTATTAAAATAACCTGTAATTAACATTATATTAAATATTAAGTTGGTTACCCATAAGCAAGGAGCATATTTAGACACAAGGAGCATATAGTTTTACTATAGAGGATGTCAGAGACAGCTGACATATTTGGACACAAGGAGCATATAGTTTTCTGTTAAAGAAAAACATGCTCATGCATCACGTACACAATTGCAGCAAGCATTGGCCAATGGATCTCCAATTCTAGAGGTCTTTTCTCACAAAGCGACCCTGAAAAGACTATGGTAGGAGTATACGATCCTATTCACTCTGGCCAACATTTTTCCCATATAAATCTTATGTGTGCTACAAGCCCCAACTTAGTCTTTTGCTAAAATTTCTAGATAACACAACTCCATATGAAGTGTAAACATTTCTAGAACCAATCAAGGTGCAGCAGCAGACAGTATAAAGGCAGCTACCTAAGAACACAGGCACAGAAATGAAGGCCAATTGCCTCAGTCACATAGACATGTAGTCCAATGATATCCAAGGAAAAGAAAAGCATATGCGACAAATGAAAAAAAGAAAAGAAAAAAAGTTATCAAGCTTGATGATAATCTGTCTTCACATTAGTAAGAATGTCCAAGAGCATAAGTTCCTTGTTGGCTACATTCAAACCTACATCAATTTCTTTTCTGCTTTTAGTTCTTTTGGGGACAGAGGAATGGGATTTTGCCTGATTGGACAAGATATGCACTATGAGACTGAAAAGTCACTCGTAAAGTTAGTCTGAGTAATATCCGGGCTCTAATATTGTAAAATTATTAATGCATCCACAACCTAATGCACTGAAAAAGTTAAAATTATCAAACTATCCATTGTTTTCTACCTTTCACTCCCTCTTCCTGTTCAATGTTGGTTTCAAATTTCCTGTGCGTCTTAAGCTCCTTTTCTTATGACACAAGGCGTATATTCTGCTGTTTAAGCAATAACTAGATGCACCTACAGCTCTCCAAGTAGAAGAGCTGGACTATAAACAGTTACTTTTTTCAGACTGAGTGGCTTCAAGAAGATCGCTTTTATTGCCAAAATTGCAGTTTCCACTTTCCTGGCATAGAATCAGTGTCACACAATTCTGTGGACCTACCGTTTCAAGGTATTAGATCAGAGGATAAAATCTTAAAGTAAGGGAACTTTACTGACTCCTGCTTTGAAATAATAACTAGAGTACTAGACTCTATACAAAGGATTGCAATCAGGAAAATGTGCATACAAGTTTGCTTCTCCAATCAGGAAAACAGTGAGCATATGCAGCAAATATATAATCATCACCTTTCATCATATTAGGCCCGCGGACCCATATTTCACCCAGTTGCTTTGGGGAAGAGGCTTCAATGTATCCACTTTAATTATCTGAGATTCAACACCGGGAGCCAACATTCCAGTTGAGCCAGAATGTCGACCACCTAATCTCGGGTGTTCTAGGGAGATGACCCCAGACGTTTCTGTCATACCGTAACCCTGAAATTATAATTCAATCTGTATCAGAAAGCATCACTCTACTCTGTCAAAGTTATTCGCTCAGAAACTCAGCAGACCGTAATGAAGACGTAAAATGTACATAAAAAGGGTGCCTTATTGTTAGGACTCTAGTTTGGATATGTCTTTGGAATAGAATTGTTATTCGAATCTAAGTAGGACTCTTAGGTTGTATAAATATAGTTTGATGATCAATGAGAAGGATGACTGAAATTGAACTAAATTTAACATGGTATCAAGAGCCAGATTCTAAAAACTCTCTCTACCAAACTCTGAAAAACAGAACCAAATACCCAAATCTGACCAAGACTCGATTTTTTTGTCGAGTTCTTATTTGATTCTTTCGTCCACTCACCTGATCAAAGCCTCGATTTTTTTCGTTGCTTTGATTCTCTTGTTCGCTGCTCATCATAGATTCTCCACTCAAAACATATTCTCGCCGCACTCAACGCGTTACCATGACCGAAAATACGAAATCTCAAACCCAAACCCGATCCTGTCTATTTTTAGGCTCGAATGATAATCCTGGCAATTTAATCACTCCGATTCAGTTGAAGGACGATAATTTTGATGAATGGGCACGCGCGATTCGCATGTCTTTGAACGCAAAACGCAAACTTGGATTCCTGGATGGTACTATACCGAAACCTACCACCGTGGAACGTTTGGCTGATTGGAGTACTGTCCACTCCATGCTTGCTTCGTGGCTCCTCAATACTATCTCCCCAACCTTGCGTTCGTCGGTCTCGTTTTTTGACAACGCACATGATTTGTGGAAGCACCTTAAAGAACGCTATTGTGTTTCTAATGGAACACGGATTTACCAACTTAAATCTGAAATTAGTGACTGTAAACAGCAAAAGTCGGAATCTTTAGCTGATTACTTTGGCCGTCTGACTCGATTATGGGATGAGCTTTCTTCCCTAGAGGTGGCGCCATCTTGCCCCACCGGTGGTGCTACTTGCCCGATTCTGAAATTTGTTGAGCAAACCCGATCCCAGGAACGACTTCATCGTTTCTTGATTGGGCTTGCTGATTGCTACGCCCCGCTTCGCTCGTACATTCTTGCCCAAGATCCTCTACCTTCCGTCACTTGCGCCTACCAAATCATCTCACAGGAAGAACGTTTGCGGGGTCCCACCGCCTCGTCCTTGCTGGGCGCCGCGCGGCTTCGCGTTCAAGGTCGATACTCGACCCAAAAATCGATCCTCTGCAGATTCGGTCGTCTGCACTCGCTGTAATTTCGAAGGCCACGAGGCCTCTGGTTGTTTCCAGCTGATCGGGTACCCCGAGTTGTGGGGTGATCGCCCTCGGGGTCCGCGCGGTTCGTCGACGGCTCGGGCGGCGAGCCATGCCGCGGTCGTGGCGGCAAGGCGCACCACCCAGCACGCGCGAATAAGGCCGTGGCTGGTGGTGGTTCGACCGCAAAGCCGAGTGGGGGGGGCGACGAGCGTTGTCCTCTCAACCCCGTGACCCTGTGAGTGCAGGACTTGCTGGGATCACTACTGAACAGTGGCAGAACCTTCTTGATTTACTGAACTTACCTAAACCAAACGAACGTCTGAAAGGTGAGTCTTTGTGGATATTAGATACCGGTGCCACACATCATGTCACGAGCACGTTTAAGCACTTCACGACGGCGCGTAAAATTCATGGGTGTCCGGTTGGATTCCGGGATGGTAGTTCTCGAAGCTACTCATGAGGAGATGTGGTTCTTCCCGGAAATCTAAAAATTCATAATGTTTTATTTGTCCCTAATCTTGATTGTAATTTGATTTCCGTCCCGGAATTATTAGACTCTCGCAAATTGTATTGTTCGGTTCACTAAAACGTTATGTGTATTACGGGACCGAACGACGAGGACGCCGATTGGAGCGGGTGAGCGGGACGATGGACTTTTCTTTTTCGAGGTGTCCCGAAGGTGAAGGTCATGGCGGTGGATGGCATGGCATCGATTGACATTTGGCATAAGCGGTTGGGTCATCCGTCGGAAAAAGTTTTGCATCATTTACAGTGTGAGTCAATCTAGCATTAGTAGTTGCAATAATGATGGATGTGATGTTTGTTTCCGAGCCCATCAACCTAAGACTAGTTTTCATTCTAGTAATAGTCGAGCTAGTAGAATTTTGAGATAATTCATTGTGATGTATGGGGCCCTTATCGAACTAAGTCGCTTGTGGTGCCTCATATTTTTTAACTTTAGTAGATGATTTTTCCCGCACCGTTTGGACCTATTTATTATATAATAAATTGGAGATTGAGATTATGTTTATGCACTTTGTGGCTTTCATTGCAAGACAATTTAATTAGAACATAAAATGTGTGCGAAGTGATAATGGCACTGAATTTAATTGTCTGAAAAGTTATTTTGGGCAACATGGGATCATCTTTGAAACTTCTTGTGTTAAAACTCCACAGCAGAATAGCTGGGTTGAACGGAAACATCGTCATATTTTAAATGTTGCACGTGCTTTGAGATTTCAGGCTAATCTACCATTGAGATTTTGGGGGGACTGTGTTCAGGCAGCTTGTCATTTAATTAATCGAACTCCATCTGTCATTCTTGATTATAAAACTCCCTATGACTGTTTATTTGGCAAGCCCCCTAAGATGACAGATATCAGGATTTTTGGTTGCTTGTGTTATGCCCATAATTTATATCATGGTGGTGATAAGTTTGCTAGTCGGAGTCGTCGTTGTGTCTTTGTTGGCTATTCCTCCACACAGAAAGGATGGAAGTTATATGACTTAGAGACCAAGAAATATTTAATTTCCAGGGATGTGAAGTATATTGAACATAAATTTCCTTTTAGTGTGTCTGACCCATTACCTGATCCGAATGATTCCACGAATATGGTGGATGTAGAGTATTGTGAGGAGGAAATGCCTATGCCCCTTGTTGAGGTTCCTGTGCCGGTTGAAGGGGGACTTGGTACAACAGGGGGTGGGGCGCATGAGGTGGAGACTGTTGTGGGCTTTGAGGCTGACCCGCAGCATGTGGACGATGGAGAGGCCGAGGCTAGGGAGCCTCGACGGATGCCAGGCGTGGCCCTGTCTCATGGGGCATCGAGTGGTGCGGTGCCTCGTGGGGCGCAGATTCAGGGAGGGAGTACAGAGGGAAATGTTGAGGTGTTGGGCAGAGGTAAACGTACCAAAATCCCCACTAAAAAATTGCAGGACTATGTGACTCATACTATAGTGAAAAAGAAAAGTTCATCAACTCCGGCACCTGTTTCAGCATCGTCCTCAGGTACTCCCTATCCTATTACACATTATGTTAGTTGTGAAAAGTTTTCTGACAAACATCGCAGATTTCTAGCTCCTATAACTGCAGGGAACCCTCCTAAGTCATTTAAAGAAGCTATGAAACACGAAGGGTGGCGTAAAGCCATGGGAGCTGAAATAAAAGCTCTGGAGGATCAAGGCACATGGGAATTGCAACATCTTCCTCCAGGCAAGAAGGCCTTAGGAAGTAAGTGGGTGTATACAGAAAAATATGATGAGCATGGAAAGTTGCAGCGTTTGAAGGCCAGATTAGTTATATTTGGCCATCATCAGGTGGAAGGAATTGATTATAATGAAACTTTTGCCCCAGTAGCAAAAATGACCACAGTTCGTACTTTCCTGGCCATTGCAGCTGTGAAAAAATGGGATATTCATCAGATGGATGTCCACAATGCATTTTTGCATGGAGATTTGGAGGAAGAAGTGTATATGAAAATTCCTCCTGACTTTCAGGAAGGAAATACTAATTTGGTGTGCAGAATGAAAAAATTATTATATGGTTTGAAGCAGGCGCCTAGGTGTTGGTTTGCAAAATTGGCCACGTCTTTGAAAGCTTATGGGTTTAAGTAATCTTATTCTCACTATTCCCTGTTTACTTTAACCAGGAAAAATATTCAGCTGAACGTTCTTATTTATGTGGATAATATGATTATTGCAGGAAATGATCAAGAAGCATTACTGAACTTTAAAGCTTATCTTGATAAATGTTTTAAAATGAAGGATTTAGGGGCTTTGAAATATTTCCTAGGCCTTGAAGTTGCCAGGGGGCCGCAGGGAATATTTATGTGTCAGAGAAAATATGCCTTGGATATTATATCTGAGGCCGGCTTACTAGGTGCCAAGCCTGCTGAGTTTCCTATGGAGCAGCACCATCAGCTCGCTTTGGCTGATGGCCCTTTGTTTGATGATGCAGAGAAATATCGCAGATTGATGGGCATATTGATTTATCTTGCTGTTACTAGACCTGATTTGGCATATTCTGTTCATATTTTGTCACAGTTTATGCAGGAGCCTAAAGTTATTCATTGGGAGGCCGCTCTGAGAGTGGTTCGATATTTGAAGAAAAATCCAGGACAAGGAATATTGTTTCGTTCTGATAGTGATCTTCGCCTTGAAGGATGGTGTGATTCGGATTGGGCCAGTTGTCCTCTTACCCGGAGATCCCTGAGTGGGTGGTTTTGTCTTGTTGGGATATTCTCCTCGTCTCCGGAAAACTAAGAAGCGGCCTACGAATATCTCGCTCGTCTGCGAGAGGCGAGTATCGTTCTATGGCTGCTATTGTTTGTGAATTAAAGTGGTGAAGCAACTGTTTGGGGATTCGGGAGTTCGGCATCGTGCGGGGATGCGATTATATTGCGATGGTTATTATATTGCCGGGAATCCAGTCTTTCGTGAACGTACTAAACATATTGAGGCGGATTGTCACTTTGTTCGTGATGCAAGGTGACATAAGGTCTTGTGAGTTTGTCTTATGTTCTCTACTAAGTTTCGGTTAGCGGACATTTTTACTAAGGCACTTGGTAGGACTCGGTTTGAATTTTTGTTATCCAAGTTGGGCGTCCGCAATTTGCACGCTCCAACTTGAGGGAGAGGTGTTAGGACTCTAGTTTGGATATGTCTTTGGAATAGAATTGTTATTCCGAATCTAAGTAGGACTTTTTAGGTTGTATAAATATAGTTTGATGATCAATGAGAAGGATGGCGAAATTGAACTAAATTTAACACTTATTACCTAAACAAAGCTGACACTGATAGTCAAATTTCAATTATCAATTCTTAGAGTATTAGCCTATGTTACTAGGATTCTTTCAAATACCCGTGTTGGATCTTCGACACTCTAATATGGATAAGGAGTCAAGGACACTTACACTCCATTTTGGGCCAAATTCATGGAAGATTTTAATAAATTAATTGTTTCAGACACCTACATGAGTACCCAAGTACAAGTAACACAGGTCTTAACCATGATAGTTTGACACCATCATGAGATAAGAGTTCTATAAATTCATGAAGAGAAACATAAGATGCTGCCTACAACAATGTTTCCAGAAAAATAGTGGAATACTTAACAATAAACATATGAGTTAGTAAAAAGTAATTCTAGAAATATATACCTGAATAATCCTAGCCTGAGGCACTATTTTAGAACACTCTTTCATTAACTCCTTTCCCAGAGGCGCGGCCCCTGAACCGATTTCCTTTAAAGATGAAAGATCATACTTCTTGACAGCATTGTGCTTAGCCAAAGCAAGCATAACTGGAGGTACAATCCACAACTTTGTAACCCTAAACTTCTCAATGGCTTTCAACATCATCTCGAAATCGAACTTCGCCATAGAAACAACAATATTACCTTTCTGCAACTGAGAGTACAAAATCACAGACAACCCAAACACATGAAACATTGGAATCACACATAAATACACATCATCCATTTCACCCTCAGATTCTTGATCACTTGTTACCATCAATGAGGCAGCAATAAAATTCCTATGAGTTAACACCACACCTTTACTTACACCTGTTGTGCCAGATGAATACAACAGTGCAGCAGTGTCACTTTGTTTAATCTCAACTTTTGGGAAATCCTTAACAGATCCATTAACCAAATCATTAAAATAAACAACTTTTGAATTAGATTTTAAATTCCCATTTCCTTTAGACCCTAAAATCAAAGCAGGTAAATTCAAATTTCTCACTTTATCCCAAAGTTCTGGCACTGTTACAATTAATTTAGGCTTACAATCATCAACTTGTTTCTTAATTTCAGGAAATGTATAAATAGGATTCACAGTAGTTGCAATTGCTCCAGTTGCAATAACACCCAGAAAAGTTACTGGGTATTGCATAGAATTTGGGGCTAAAATAAGAACAACATGCCCTTTTTGAATACCCAGTTGGGTTAATCCATACGAAAGGTTAGAAACCATGGAATATAACTTAGAAAAATTGAAGATTTCTCCAGAATCAGAATCAATTAAAGCAGGTTTTTCTGGGTAAGAAGAAATATTTCTGAAAAGAAATGACACCATATTAAGATTTGGGTTTGGGGGTATGATTAAACTTGGCCTAAGTGATCTGTAAATGCCATCTCTGCCATACCCAGAACGCTCCATTGTTGCAAAGATTTGAGGATGGAGGAGAGAGAAAATTTAAGGGTTCTTTTTTTTTATGAGGATTGAAATTTGAAAGAGGAGTTTTTATGAAGAGTTTATAGGAAAACGACCATTTGTATGTATCCAAATATAGACGAGACAAAGACAATGGCGTATGAATTGCATTATCCGCCAAAAATTGGGTAGGAAAAACGGCCACGTGGACGTAATTATGAAACATTTAATAGGGCGGGCTCAGTGATAAGGCGCGTAAATTTCACGTGTTCGATGCTTTCCATCAAAGATGGACCCAGTCTATAATCAAAATTTTCTTTTTCGGTAAAAAAAAAAAATAATCTTTTTCGGTATTTTACTTCTATCTAATTAGAGTATTATTAATTATGCCATTGAAAACTAATCTAGTAGCCACTAGGCCCACTATATTATTATTTATACAAGTATATCTTAAATTTTCATTTATTCTTATTCAATCTTGACTTTTTTTTTATGTTTTGTTATTTTTGAGGGGCCTTGACTTGTTATTTTATTTTGACCAATAATACAAAACTTTCTAAAAATGTAAAAAAAATATTATACTTTGTCTTTTTAGTTAGTTCAAACTTCAAATGATTCTCGATTTTAAAAGTTTCGAATTAGTTTATATATACTTTTTGGTTTTGTGATTTCTTTGATTTTCAGGGCACATGGACTTCTAATATCATTTTCTCTAATCTCTTTTTCCCATTATAAAAGTATACCATTGTTCATGTCTTTTAATAAGATTTTAACAGCTACAATTTGATGCTAGCTTTCGTAAGACTTCATTAGCTTAATAGATTTAAATTTTGATGTATAAAGAGTCGCAAAAGACCGTATATAGACGATATTCATTTTTAGGTGTTACATCCCGAGTGTTTCTGACACTTTCTTATTACATACCTTTTGGATCTGAACTTCTATTCGTCGCTCCGAAATTACTTAAAATCGCCCCGGTCCCACCAAACATTTCCAACTTTACCCTTTCTTTTTTTTTCCTTTCTTTTCTCAAACCACCACCTCCTGCCACCTCCAGCCCACCGCCACCTCCAGCCCCCACCGCCACCTCGTCAACCACCCATATTTCAAAATTTTTTTGGGGCTAAACCCATGGCCCGAACGTCCAGGCCAGATGTTCGGGCCATGGGTCGAACTTCCTAGCCAGACGTTCGACCCTTAGCCCCAATTAAAATCATTTTTTACGGGGTTGGGTGGTGGCAAGTGGTGGCGGGTGGCAGGTGGTGGTGGGTGGTGGCAGGTGGTGGCGAGTGGTGGAAAAAAGAGAAGGGTAAAATAGTAAATTCAAAGTGGATCCGAGGCGATTTTAAGTAATTTTGGGGCAATGTTTAACAAACCCCTTATCGGCGACAAGAGAGTGAGATGGTTGTGACTTGTGTGTCTAGATTTTTGTGTATAAGTACAAGTGATATTGAGGCTGCGAAAACAACAACTCAAATATGAAAACAATGTGCAAAGTTATTACTTTTCACTAATCATTATCCTACACAAGTTTTCCTCAATGAACACTGAAACAACTATAACACAATAATGCATCTAAACTAGCACTAGATTATACCCAATGGACCAACACATGGCTAAGAAGAAATATTTCTGAAAAGAAATGAGACCATATTAAGATTTGGATTTGTGGGTGTGATTAAACTTGGCCTAAGTGATCTGTAAATGCCATCTCTGCCATACCCAGAACGCTCCGTTGTTGCAAAGATTTGAGGATGGAGGAGAGAGAAAATTTAAGGGTGTGTTTGGTTGTTTTTTTTTTACGAGGATTGAAATTTGAAAGAGATGTTTTTATGAAGAGTTTATAGGAAAACGACCATTGTATGGAAATATAGTGAGACAATGGCGTATGATTGTATGAATTGCATTATCCGCCAAAAATGGGGTAGGAAAACGGCCACGTGGACGTAATTATGGAACATTTACTATGGCGGGCTGACTGCTGAGTGATAAGGCGCGTAATTTCACATGTTCGATGCTTTCCATGACAAATTTATTCTTTGGGTTAGACTCTTAAGTACGCCATTCACCATTATAAACTAATCTAATAGCCACTAGGCCCACTATATTTATATAAGGTATATCTTAAAATTTTTATTTATTCTTATTCAACCTTGACTTTTTCTTTTTTTTTTTGTTTTTTTTGAGGGGCCTTGACTTGTTATTTTATTTTGACCAATAATAGAAAACTTTCTAAATATTTAAAAAAAATTTGTCTGTTTCATATACTTTTTGGTTTCTTAATTTCTTTTGACTTTCAGAGCATATGGGCTTCTAATATCATTTTAATCTCTATTTTTTCATTATTAAAAGTATACCATTATTCATGTCTTCTAAAAAGATTTTAACAGCTGCAATTTGATCATAGCTTTTGTAAGACTTCATCGGCTTAATAGATTAAATTTTGATGTATAGAGAGTCGCAAAAGACCGTATATAGACGAGATTTGTTTTCATGTGTCACATCCCGAGTGTTTCCGACACTTAGATGTGTGGCACACCGCACACTATTACCCTTTGGGTAGTTAGTGTGCAAGCTTAGTGTTGGACGAGCTGTCTTGTCTGCAAGCGAGGATTTAATCAACTACAATAGGCCACAACACTTATCGGCGACAAGAGAGTGAGACGGTTGTTTGTCTAGATTTTTGTGCATAGGTACAAGTGATATTGAGGTTGCAAAAACAACAACTCAAATATGAAAACAATGTGCAAAGTGTTGAGAAACAGTGGAATGCTAGATTCCACTGTTCACCTGTGAAGTCCACTTTTCCTGTTTATATTTAATGCATGTCAGGTAAGTTTTCTTCCCACCGCAAATTTCTTCTGCCAATGTTGAATCTGTAATTGTAAACAGTAGAGTTTTTGCTTATAAATACTGTTGGACCCCATTTTTCATAGTGGCGGTATTTGTTAAATTCGAATTTAGGAGATAAGGGGCTTGATTTATCCAGGGCGTGTGAGATATGTGCTGGGCCCCACCACTTCAACTACTTGAGGGAATAAAGGAGAATCAGTTACAAGGGAGCTAGGGAGGATCCTATTTCTAAGGCATAGTCAACGGTAACAAGGGCGGCTCTTAGAGTCTATATATACCAAATGTAACTTAGTCTACAGTCATTCATTAGCTATTAATTACTCCCAACACTTATAATCAGTCATTCTCTCCTCCTCCATTAAAATTCTGCAATATTGTACTAGTCACTATTGTACTTACGAGCTGTTATTGACGGCGGCACAACTATAGTGGATTGGTGATCAAGAGAATCACCTGCGGTTTTTCCCGTCATTCGGGTTTTCCGCGTCAACAATCGTTTGTCTTTTTACTCTTTTAATTGCGTTCTTGTTAATCGTTATTTATTACGCATTTGTTTAAGTATATTGCTCTTGTTGTTGGCTCCCTAACACATTTTGCGTACTTGGTACAAAATCGGCATAAACAATTTGGCGCCCACCATGGGGCCCTCAGCAAGATCTATATACACTTGTCATTATTCTCTCTTACTTTCTATTCTCTCCATTAGTTCGTCTGTGCCTTTTCCTTCTTTTCTGTGTCGACAATGGCAGGAGAATGGGTGACAACTCAAGAAGTCATCGACGAACTTAATCGCGTCAAGGCAGCAATGGCCACGCTGAAGGAAAGCTACGTTGCGTCTTGCATGGAGAATCAGAGCCTGAAGTCCGCCCAGCGGCATTCCAAGGGAGCTAGGTCCCGCAACGTTGACGGTGTCCCCAGGATGCCCAATCTAGATGAAGAGGCGTTCGAGACTCCACTGAACCGTAACGTTCCTTTGGACGATGAAGATTCTGACGGCGATGCTGACGATGACACCGTCGCCGCGCTTCAAGGAGGCCAACGGCGTCCCCCTACCAGTGATCCGATCCAAACAACGCCTCCAAAGAACTCAGAGGACATGATCGCTGTAATCCCCGGCGTCCCCCGCCCTATGGAGAAAGCGACGCCGAATAGCTATGCGGATTCGCCCTTTGCTGACCCTATTGCAATGATCGAGGTTCCGAAGCGGTTTTCTGTCCCAACCATGAAGCTGTACGACGGCACCTCAGATCCCAATGACCATGTCGCTCAATACAAGCAACGGATGATAACCATCTCAATTCCTCGAAACATGCGCGAAGCTTGTATGTGCAAAGGCTTCGGGTCAACATTGACTGGACCAGCCCTGCAGTGGTTTATCCATCTCGGCAACGACACTATCTCTTCCTTTGCTCAATTAATTAACGCTTTTAATTTACAATTTACTAGTAGCCGTAAGATGGAGAAACAAGCTAGTGATTTGCACGTGCATTGTGCAAAAATCGACGAATCTTTGAAAGAGTTTGTCAACCGGGTTTAACAGGGAAAAGGTATCAATTCCCAATCGCGACGTGAGGACGGCGATTGAAGCTTTCCGACGAGGATTGGATGAAGAGTCGATTTGTACAAAGAGTCGACAAAATATCCTTGTCCAACGTTCGAGGACGCCCGGGCCAAAGCTTTGGCTCGGGATCGGAGTTGGAGGAAGACATGCAATCAAGAAAAGCATTCAATGACGCCGGCAGCAGGAAATCGACGCCGGCCAAACAAAGTTCGTGGCGTCCAAAGCCATACGACCGTCCGCAACAGATCCACAACGTCCGCCAGAGTGGGACCATAAGAGATTGGAAGAGTGACCCCGGCTTGCCGCCCAAACTTGCCGAATATGGGTTCAGCGTCGACGTGTCAGGTATTGTTAATACTTTACGTTCTTTAGGTAACACTGTTAAGTGGCCTTTCAGGAATGAAAAAGCAGCACCCCGACGTGACAAGTCTAAATGGTGCGAGTTCCATGGAGACCACGAACACGACACGGATGAATGTGTTGCCTTACGACGCGAAGTGGCGCACCTCCTCAAACAGGGTCATCTAAAAGACCTGTTGACTGAGAAGGGAAAAGCAACAACGTCAACATATGACGAACGACGGCAACCCCCTATGTCGCCGACACATGTGAAGGTAATCAATGTTATTAGCGGTGGATCAGATATTTGTGGACTAACCTATTCTGCAGCCAAACGTCATGCGAGAGACGTCCCAAATCAAGACGCCATCCCCAAGGAACTTCGTCATCCTCGTGACGCCGAACTCGAAGCTATGCCCATTACATTCGACGAAGACGATCCCGGAGACGACCGAGACATCCACCAAGACGGACTGGTAATCTCTCTAACTGTTAGCAATTGTTTACTAAAACGTGTGCTAGTGGATAATGGCAGTTCAACCAACGTCCTTATGAAAGACGCATTAGAAGACATGGGTATCGACGAGCGTGATATAATCCGGAAATCTACCGTCCTCGTCGGATTCAGCGGCGAAGCCAAGCATACCATGGGCGAAGTGACGTTGCCCACTTACGCTAAAGGAGTAAACATACCAACCAATTTCTACGTCGTGGACTGTCCATCCTCTTACAACGTCATCCTGGGAAGACCCTGGATCCACAGCATGAAGGCCGTCCCTTCCTCATATCACCAGTCCTTAAAATTCCCTACCAAGTGGGGAGTGCAGGAGATCAAAGGGGACAGACGGATAGCTCGAGAATGTTATAAGACGTCCCTCAAACCTCGTAAGATGGAAGCATAGCAATTACAGTCGCAGACGTTGGGGGAGCAGGGCTTTGACGAGCAGCAAGTCGACGAAGTCATCCTTGACGCCGGCAAACCAGATCAAACAGTCGAGATAGGAGCGTCATTAACCCCCGACGTTCGCAAACAGGTAATCGAATTTCTTACAGCTAATGCTGATTGTTTTGCATGGTCGCACGAAGATGTAACAGGTATTGACCCCGACGTCATAACACACAAACTCAACATCGACCCACATCACAAGCCAGTAAAGCAGAAGAGACGCAAGTTCGCTCCTGAACGAAATCAGATAATCAATGACGAGGTCCAAAAGTTAATTGACACCGGCAAGGTAAGGGAAGTTAAATATCCCGATTGGCTAGCTAACGTCGTTGTTGTAGGAAAAAAGAATGGAAAATGGCGAGTTTGCATCGACTTCACTGATCTCAACAAAGCTTGCCCGAAAGATCCGTTCCCATTGCCACACATTGACGCCCTCGTCGGCGCTACTGCCGGGCATGAGCTACTGACGTTCATGGATGCCTTCTCCGGGTATAACCAAATCCTTATGCATCCAGATGATCAGGAGAAGACGTCGTTCGTCACCGACCGCGGCATCTACTGCTACAAAGTTATGCCGTTTGGGTTAAAGAACGCCGGCGCCACCTACCAACGTCTAGTGAACGCCATGTTCAAAGACCAACTAGGAGACACCATGGAGGTGTACATCGATGATATGTTGGTGAAATCCAAGGCTGCTTGTGACCACGTCTCACATCTACAACAAGCATTCGACGTCATTCGAAGGTATGGAATGAAACTTAATCCTACTAAGTGTTCTTTTGGAGTGTCTGCAGGGAAGTTCTTGGGATACATCGTGACGCAGCGAGGCATAGAAGCTAGCCCTGACCAGATAAGGGCCATCATCAACATCCAATCCCCAAAGAACATTAAAGAAGTGCAGAAACTTACTGGACGCGTCGCCGCCTTGAATCGGTTCATTTCCAAATCCTCCGATAGGTGTAGGCTATTCTACGATATCTTGAAAAAAAACAAGGGCTTTGGATGCGAGCGTCACGAACAAGCATTGCAAGAACTCAAGGAGTATTTGATGACGCCGCCTTTATTATCCAAGCCGACGGCAGACGAGCCGCTACAACTTTATGTCGCCGTCAGTGAATCATCGGTCCGGTGCCGTCCCGACTAGAGAAGATGCAACAGTCAAATGCCCATTTATTATGTAAGTAAATCCCTTATCGACGCCGAAACCAGGTATTCCTCTTTAGAAAAGCTCGTTTTAGCATTATTCACTGCCTCTAAAAAATTGAAACATTATTTCGAGGCACATGTCATACATGTAAAAACTAACTACCCTGTTAAGTCAATCTTGAGACGTCCAGAATTGACAGGAAGAATGAGCAAGTGGGCCATTACTCTTAGTAGTTATGATATCGTATATCAGCCACGAACGGCGATAAAATCACAAGCCTTGGCAGATTTTGTGGGTCGACTTGACCCACGATTAGAGGCATCGGCACAAAGTGAGGTAAGTATGCTTGATGTTAACACAATTAATACTAAGTGGGTGTTACATGTAGACGGATCCTCGAACTTTCGAGGCGCCTGGATTAGGCATATTTTCAAGTCGCCACAAGGGGACACTATAGCCGGAGCTATTAGTTGTGATTTTAAAGCTACAAACAATGAAGCGGAATATGAAGCATTATTGGCTGGATTGACTTTAGCTAAAGATCTGCAAGCCACCGACATTGAGGTATACAGCGACTCATTGTTAATAGTTAGCCAAATCAAAGGAGAATTCGCCGCTAAGGACTCTAAAATGACGGGCGTGCACCGGAGGCAAACCAAGTCAAAGGTAAAATTGTTTGCAAATTTTAAAATTCATCAGATCCCAAGGGATCAAAATACGCAAGCAGACGCATTGGCCAATATTGGCTCGGCCATGAGAAAATCAGGATTCAAGAATATACCCATAGTGCACTTAGCGACACCAGCAATCGACCGATCAGCAAACGACGACGACGTCAACGAAATCACGGTGACGCCGTCAACTAGTTGGATAGCGCCGATCTACTCATATCTCAAGGACGACATACTCCCGGACGACAAGCTACAAGCAAGAAAGGTACGCTTTAAATCCTCGATGTATGTTCTGATTGACGACGTACTTTTTCGAAAGTCTATTGCAGGACCTTATTTACGTTGCCTCGACGGCGACGAATGCAAGCAAGTATTCCAAGAGATGCACGACGGGAGCTGAGGTAACCATTCCGGCGGACGCAGTCTATCTAACAGAACTTTGAGAATGGGATACTACTGGCCCACATTGAGGCGTGACGCTGCCGAATACGCCAAAAAATGTGATGCTTGCCAGCGACATGCTGCCATGTCTCATAAACCAGCAGAAAAGCTACACCCAACCATTACCCCGTGGCCATTCATGAGGTGGGGGATGGATATTGTCGGCAAACTGCCTCAAGCACCGGGGCAGAAGGTGTTCATGTTAGCAATGACGGACTATTTTTCTAAATGGATTGAAGCTGATTCATTCACCCAGGTACGCGACAAAGAATTCATTACTTTTATTTGGCGAAATATAATCTGCAGGTTCGGCGTACCATCAGAGATAATCTGCGACAACGGTTCACAATTCATCAGTACACCCACACGTAACTTTCTGGCCAAATGGAATATACAACTATGTACTGCGACGCCGAGATATCCACAAACCAATGGACAAGCTAAATCAAGTAACAAGTCAATTATAAAGATCATCAAACGACGCTTGAAAGTGGCCAAAGGTAAGTGGGCGGAGGAGTTACCGTCAATCCTTTGGGCAAATAGAACCACTCCCAAGACGGCGACGGGGCAAACGCCGTTCTCACTAGTTTACGGCTGCGAAGCAGTTTTACCCCCAGAAGTACAGATTCCGACGGCAAGATATGGATTATTGACGCCGGAAAGAAACGAAGAGGAGATACACCACGACCTCGTTACTAGCGAAGAGTTGAGAGAGGCGGCACTCGTAAGAATGGCGTCACAACAACAGATAGTGGCCCGAAGTTTCAACAAGAATGTTAAAGCAAAGGCATTTAAGGTAGGTGACTGGGTCCTTAGAGAAGTATTCCAGAACACTAAAGAACTTAATGCAGGTAAACTAGCACCAGCTTGGGAAGGACCATATCGTATACAGAAAGTAGTAGGCAACGGCGCCTACAGGCTGTGCACAAAAGAAGGTAAACAAGTCCCACGCAGTTGGAACGCCGTCCATCTGAAACTTTATCATTTCTGAAATTAATGTTGATGACAAAAGGGACGCCGTCACAGGTAGATAATTGATTGAAACATACCTCTTTTTAATCATGTCATTTTGTTCTCAACATATTTTCAGTCCTTTAAAAGTACCATTGACATAAGCAACATACTGACTTGAGCGTCGGAGGGCCGTTGGTAAATCCAACGGCCATCTCACTTTTGTTCATGGAGACAGGTATGTACGACAAAGACGCATCGACAAAGGATACTTTCAATCAGACAACACACAGTAACCTGACGCCGTCACACTCGAAGACGGCGGCAACTTACATCAGTGTGCCGGAGCTCGACGACGGTCAGGCAAACACAATGTGACAACTATACAATAAGGAACACACACCTTAAGAAGTCATCAACACTACAGACAAGCTAAGCATACTTAATTAGAAGTGGTGATTTAGCCCTTCATGACAATTAATGTTGCAAGTAGCTCCCAACACTAAAGGTACCTACTTACATATATACATACACACAACGACATTTGACAAAACATACATGGGGCAAGTAAAACACACAACGAAGCAACATTTGACATCCGCCGTTACGGCAATAAGTCAAATAAAACACAACTTAAAACTTGCGATTGTTTGAAAGTAAATCAGTGTTCTAGCACCAAATGCAATTAAACAAAAGGGAAATTGTCCTATGTCGGTGGCACAACACCATGCAAAAACTAAACATCGAAAATCATTGTTTAATTTGTGTCCATCACATCTTTGTTTTCACCACCAAGGATCGACTCGGCTGTCTCCGTCGTTTCAGCATGTGCAGCAACGCCGTCAGGAAGAAGATCAGCGTCAGACCCGTAAGCGTCAAGGAACATCTTGATGTCGTCCTCTGGAGTCCATGACGTCGTTTGGCCATCTGGAGCTGCTTCATCAACCTCGCCTTGGTCCTCCAAGTATAAAGGCTGGCGGCGTCAATAAGCTCCTCTTGTAACGTCGTCACCCTAGCTTCTAGCTCAGCAGTACGGACGTCCAGTGTCTCCTTGAGTGACGTTGCTTCCACAACTTTGGCACCCAATTCTTCTTGAAGCGACGCCACTTCAGCAGTCTTAATCTTCAACGCCTTCTCGGCCTCCGACTGAGCAGAAATAGATCTCTCTAGTTTCGCTCGAAGGGTTTTGCATTCCTTGTCCAGAGTGATTGCAGAGCTGCGGATGGCCAAAGAATTTTGGATGGCCTATGCAAGGAAATAACACAGGTCAAACATTGCGAAGGACAGGAGATACATTACTATTAAGTGAACACTAACTTACATGTAGTTGTAGCGCCAACCCTTCGTCGGCAATTTGGTTAATTGGAAGCTTCGCGAGACGTTTTTGCGGTGCAGGGAAGGCCAATTTCTCAGCGTCAGGCCAAATAGTAGGAGTAGTGTGCTCTAAAAACCCCTTGGGGAGGGAAATACTGAAGCTTCCTTCTTTAGTCGGCGTTGATTCTCTGACGACGTCAGTATCGCCAAGTTTGACGCCGGCAGGCGACTTGACGGTAGGAGTAACAGCGGCAGAAGGGGCGGGCATGCTAGCTTGGGCCCTCTTCCTTTTCAAGGTTCTTTCCAGCATCTCCGCTTCCGTCAGAACAACCACCGGAGATTTGCTTTTGGTGGACTTGGTGTTTTCTGGCGATAGTACATCATTATGAGCACGGAGTTACATCAGATAAAAGGTGACGACGTTAACACATACACATTACCTGAAGCCATTGAAGGAGAACTGTTGTTGGAAGGTTCGTCAGGATCTTGGGGATGTTCGTCGACGTCGGCAGGCACAAGATTGTAGTTGGCCCTAAATGCACGTTCCTCCGATGAGTAAGTCTTCAAAATCCGGTTGTGTTTGGTACGGGAGTAGTCGCTTTCCTCCAACGACAAAGGTAAGATCTCTGCAATACACCACAAAATTAGACGTTGTCAATTTTCTAAGCCGCCAAAAATTCACAAAATAAGCCAAAAATTATACCTCCGGAATTCCAGCCGTCGCACAAAAAAGCGTAATCTTTCCCCAACGATGCCTTTTCTACAAATACATATCTTTTCTTCCATCCTCTGTCATTAGCCCCAGTATTATTCACAAGGGATAAACGCCCAGATCTCAAGAACAGGGTGTACCTCGTGTTTTCAACCTTTTTCACTTCATACACATGCAGCAAATCCACTAACCCAAAATCCATGTTCATATCCTTAGCTAAAACATCGATTACATGGATAATCCTCCAAGCCAAGGGCATAATTTGTCCAGGGCTTACTTTAAGGGTGTCAAGAAACTCAGTCATGAGAGGGCAAAGGGGGAATTTGTGGCCAATTTTGAAGGGATACTCGTAAAAAACTACCCAACCCATGGGGTAGTCGTCAGGACGTTCTTCCTTTTCAGGAATTCGGACCTTTGTTCGGAGGGGTAACCCAGTTCTTTCTACAAAGTCATCTATTTCTTCTTCTATAAAGGTGCTAGGTACACTAGGGCCTCCAATTACACCGGCATTGATAATAATCACCTTCCCACTGATTTCAGAAGGTTTGGGGGACTTGCTAGCTTTTCTAATTTTGACTGCATCTTTAGGGGCCATGGGTGAAGAATTCAAAGAAACAGAAACAAGAAGACGAAGAATTATTACCTGCTTTTGCTCGCCGAAGAGAAGCCACAGAAAGAAGAGGGAGAAGCTCTTGGTTCTTCAGAGAAGAGAAAATATTTTTTGAAAAGTTTGAAGTGACAAGGGGGAGTTGAAGGGGTGGCGTGTGCTTTATACCATGGAGACGTGTGTAGTTAGGCGGTTGAAAGCAGTCCTTGGGCCGAGTAATTGTTGTAGTTCCCCAAGGCAGTTGAGAAACAACATCAATTAGGGGCAATTGTTGGACCCCATTTTTCATAGTGGCGGTATTTGTTAAATTCGAATTTAGGAGATAAGGGGCTTGATTTATCCAGGGCGTGTGAGATATGTGCTGGGCCCCACCACTTCAACTACTTGAGGGAATAAAGGAGAATCAGTTACAAGGGAGCTAGGGAGGATCCTATTTCTAAGGCATAGTCAACGGTAACAAGGGCGGCTCTTAGAGTCTATATATACCAAATGTAACTTAGTCTACAGTCATTCATTAGCTATTAATTACTCCCAACACTTATAATCAGTCATTCTCTCCTCCTCCATTAAAATTCTGCAATATTGTACTAGTCACTATTGTACTTACGAGCTGTTATTGACGGCGGCACAACTATAGTGGATTGGTGATCAAGAGAATCACCCGCGGTTTTTCCCGTCATTCGGGTTTTCCGCGTCAACAATCGTTTGTCTTTTTACTCTTTTAATTGCGTTCTTGTTACTCGTTATTTATTACGCATTTGTTTAAGTATATTGCTCTTGTTGTTGGCTCCCTAACACCTTTTGCGTACTTGGTACAAAATCGGCATAAACAAATACCGGTGTAAGAAATCAGTTTTACATCAATACGAATTACAATACTCTCTGATATATTTCTATAGCTTCTCTCTCTCCATATTTCTCACAACACGTTATCAGCACGAGTTTGTTACCGAAAAAAAATAAAGGTATACATCCATTCTGTTTCAAGTTCTAAATTTTTTTCAAGCCCAAACCTTTACTATCCAAACATGGATCAACAAAGTAACGGTATTAACATTGTTTTACACAATGTCTCTGTCTCGAGTGTTTACTTTTGGATAGAGTGAAACAATGTGCCATTCACTACCAACCCAGTAAGGGAAACTGTAAGACAGCCCCGACCCAGTAACATTAACGACGGTACAAATACCCATACCAGAGAAAACCCACAAACCCCTGTTTTCAACACTAATAATAACCCTCCTATACAACCAACTGAAAATCAACCTCCACCAAGTAATAAAAGAGATAGGGATGACCAGGAAGGGACTAGTAGTAAACGTCACCATGCCACTAACCCAGAAAATAAATAATTTGATAATAAAGCCACCTTCATGGAGGGCAAGGACATTTATTTTATGTTATTTCTTTTTTGCTCTTGAACCGCCTATATGGACGGGTTATTTTTTTAACTTGCCGCCTATATGGATGGCCTAGTGAAGTGATAAAATTATTATCTGTTATATGTGCAATAATGTTATATGTATGCAGGCAACAAGCATTCAGAATACTATTATATATTATTGTCTCTAATCTTCTATTTTTTTTGCATTTGTAGTTACATATATTATATCACCATTTTACCAACATGCATAATAGTAGACAAATTTAGTACATATAATTTGCTCTAATATATATTTGCCAATCTTAAAATTTTATTGCATTGTATATTTTTAACTGTAGATGAACAGCATAGTTAGGGCTAACCCTCTATAAAAGCGGATTACCCGCCCCATTTTTACCACACATCTCTTATCTTCTTCCAACTTTTTCCTCCAAACTCAGAAATTTTTTTTTCTCTTCTTCCTCAACCTTCCGGCCACCATGTTCCACGCCGACGACAACTGTCCTCCACCTTCCTCTTCTTCTTTTGAGGAGGATTTTAGGATGATACGGCTATACTTATTCCTTATAGCCGGTTTCTTTTTTCTTCTTATGGCATTCATGATCTATCTCCTCATATACAAGTAGGAGACAATTTTTTTTTTCATCTCCCTCGTTGCATTTTTTTTCCATTTTTGGCATCTTTTTTTGTGTGTCTTTAAGTGCATTTTTAGGAAGTTTTTTGTTTCTCTCACTCATTGTATTTTTTCCATTTTTGGCATTTTTTTGCTTCGTTATATTGTACGCTATTTTCGTATTTTTTTTCCTTTTGTTTGTACTGTTTATGTATCATTATAATGATATAAATCAGGGGGAGATAATATATGTGATTTATTGTCATTTACTAATTTTAAATATTTACATGTTTGTAGTTAAAATGGGAGATCTAGTGAAAAGACAATTTAACATACTAGATCTATCTGGGCAAAAGTTTTTAGAATGGACAGTGGACGCCCAAATGAATTTAAAGGCCCAAGGACTGGAACATACAATTAAGGGTGTGATAACCCAACAAGGTGATGCAACTACATCAGTTAAAAAGGCGACTAAACAAGAAAAGGCAAAAGCCTTAGTCCTTCTCAGGCATCATTTACATGAAAGTTTAAAAACTGAATATCTCCTTGTGGAGGATCCCAAAGAACTATGGGATTGCCTGAGTGAAAGATATGGGCATCACAAAAATGTGCTCCTTCCAAAGGCACAATTTGAATGGCTCAATTTGAGATTCCAGGACTTTAAAGCAGTCAGTGATTACAATTCAACGTTGTTTAGAATTATATCATTGTTGAAATATTGTGATCATCCCATCACAGAAGAGCAGATGATAGAAAAAACGCTCTCCACCTTCCACGCTTCTAATATAATATTGGCGTAACAATACGGGTTCGAGCTTTCAAAAAGTACTGCGAGCTAATATCAAGTACTACTTGTGGTCGAACAAAATAATGATCTTCTGCAGAAAAATCATAATCTTAGACCTACGGGGTCTTCAGCCACACATGAAATAAATGCAATAGAAAGCTCTGATCCACCTGAAGCAAATGCTATACATAGAGGTGGACGCGGTAATTACAACAGTCGTGGGAGAGGATGTGGTAATTACCGTGGCCGAGGGCGTGGACGTGGCAGAGGTCGATTTTCCCCAAGAAATAACAATTTTAAAAATTCTGATAAAAATTGGGGACAATCATCCGGAAATCGAGGCGATCGTCGTCCTATAAAGGAAATGACACTTGCCACAGATGTGGCATGACTGGGCATTGGGGCCACACATGTCGTACTGCCAAACATTTGGTAGACCTATACCAGGCTTCAATAAAGAACAAAGGGAAAAATGTTGAAGCAAATTTTGTTAATGAAGCTAATACATCCATGCCCAGCCTTGATGTTTCAGATTTTTTTATGGATAATGCTGAAGCCGAAAATAACTTTGCAATGCATTAATATGCTTAGTTTATTTTAATTACTTCAATAATCATTTTCATGTATTCCCTCTTTTGATTATCAATAAAATATGCATTTTCTTATACTGATCTTCATATTTATTATTTATGAAGATATGGATTTGCCAGAAGTTGGATCCAAAGAACAATGTCTCCTCGACAGTGGGACAACACACACCATATTGAAAAATAAAGAGTATTTTTCAAAACTTACAATATTCCAGGCAAATGTTAGCACAATATCTGGGACAGCCAAGTTAATTGAAGGCTCTGGGAAAGCCTGTATTTTATTTCCAAATGGGACAAAATTGATAATCAATGACGCATTATATTCGAGTAAATCTCGAAGAAACCTCATAAGTTTCAAAGATGTACGTCAGAATGGTTACCATTTGGAAACCATGACAGTGAATCAAGAGGAATTTATATGCCTCACGGCAGAAAAATGCGGCAAGAAATACATCTATGAAAAATTGCCAGCAATTTCCTCGGGACTATATCGCATAGATATACGTCCGATTGAAATTAATATGATATCTAACCAGAAGTTAGATAATAGAGAATTATTTACTCTATGGCATGACCGATTTTGCCATCCTGGCACAGGAATGATGCATAGAATCATTGAAAATTCAATTGGACACTCTATAAAGAATGTCAAAATTCCTCGGTCAAATGAATTATCATGCTCTGCATGCTTACTTGGCAAATTGATAATTAGACCATCTGTAAATAAGATTGCCACTGAATCTCCAATGTTTTTAGAAAGAATACAGGGAGATATTTGTGGGCCTATTCACCCCGCATGCGGACCATTCCGCTATTTCATGGTATTAATTGATGCATCTACTCGATGGTCACATGTGAGCCTTTTGTCAAGTAGAAATGTTGCATTTGCAAAACTTCTGGCTTAAATAATTCGATTAAGAACTCAATTCCCAGATCATACAATAAAGAGGATAAGATTAGACAATGCTGGGGAATTTACATCCCAAACTTTTAATGATTATTGCATGTCTATTGGGATTGTTGTAGAGCACCCTGTGCCTCATGTACATACACAAAATGGTCTTGCTGAATCATTAATCAAAAGACTACAATTAATTGCAAGACCATTAATAATGAGATCAAAATTGCCCTCTTCTGCTTGGGGTCATGCTATATTACATGCAGCAACATTAATAAGATTAAGGCCGTCAGCCTATCATAAATTGTCACCGTTACAATTAGTATCAGGTCGAGAACCGAATGTCTCACATTTGAAAATTTTTGGGTGCGCTGTACATGTACCTATTGCTCCTCCCCAACGTACTAAAATGGGTCCACAAAGAAGGATGGGAATATATGTTGGATTTGAATCTCCATCAATTATCAAATATTTAGAGCCAACAACTGGTGATTTATTTACGGCTCGATTTGCTAACTGTCATTTTAATGAGTCAGTATTCCCATCCTTAGGGGGAGAGAAAGTGGACCCACAAAATATAAAAACAGAAATTACATGGAACGCATCGCAAATGTCGTTTCTGGACCCAAGAACAAATTCATGTGAACAAGAAGTCAAGAAAATTGTTCATTTGCAAAGTATTGCAAACCAATTGCCTGATGCATTCACAGATATTAAGAAAGTGACAAAGTCACATGTGCATGCTGAGAATGCCCCTGCACGAATTGAAATTCCTAGTGACAATAAGGCCATTGAAGATGAGTCAATAGCACGTTGAAAACGTGGTAGACCACCCGGTTCTAAAGACTCAAAACCGAGAAAAATGAAAAAGCAAGGAGAAACAACGAACGAAATTAATATAAATCCTCCAAAGGAGCATGATGAAAACAAAAATGAAGATAAGCATGTTCCAGAAGAACATCAACATGAAAGCATAGACAACAATGAAACTTCAATTAATTATGTTTCTACAAAGAAACAATGGAATCGAAAAGATGTTGTCTTGAATGAAATCTTTGCTTACTCCATAGCGGTTGAAATGACATACGATGAAAATGATATAGAACCAAATACAGTAGATGAATGTCGCCGCGGAAAGATTGGCCAAAATGAAAAGAAGCAATACAAGCAGAATTGAAATCACTTGAAAAACGTGAGGTATTCGGTCAAATAACCCAAATACCAAAAGATGTAAAACCAGTTGGGTACAAATGGGTATTCGTGAGAAAACGAAATGAGAAAAATGAAGTTACTAGATATAAGGCAAGGCTAGTAGCCCAAGGCTTCTCGCAAATGCCAGAGATTGATTATGATGAGACATATTCTCCAGTAGTTGATGCAACTACACTAAGATTTCTGGTAAGCTTATCAGTTTCAAAAGGATTGCAAATGAGGTTAATGGATGTAGTGACTGCATACTTATATGGGTCACTTGACACAGATATTTATATGAAAGTCCCTGATGGACTAAAACTACCAGAAAATCACATGCCCAGAGAGATGTTTTCAATAAAATTGAAAAAGTCACTCTATGGGTTAAAACAATCTAGAAGAATGTGGTATAATCGTCTTAGTGAATACCTATTGAAAGAAGGATTCAAAAATAATCAAATCAGTCCTTGTGTTTTCATAAAGCGATCCAAATCAGGATTCGCCATCATTGCTGTTTATGTCGATGATTTGAATATTATTGGAACTCCCAGAGAACTCGAAGTAACTGCAAAGTACTTGATGAAAGAGTTTGAGATGAAAGATCTCGGGAGGACAAAATTTTGCCTTGGCTTGCAAATAGAACATTTGAGAAATGAGATTTTTGTCCATCAATCAAACTATACAGAAAAAATTCTGAGACGCTTTTTCATGGACAAAGCCCACCCAATAAGTTCTCCAATGATAGTGCGTTCTCTGAATGTGAAAGATGATCCATTCAGACCACGAGAAGAAAATGAAGAAATTCTTGAACTTGAAGTACCATATTTAAGTGCGATTGGTGCCTTAATGTACTTGGCTAACAATACTCGACCTTACATAGCTTTTTCAGTAAACTTGTTAGCTAGATACAACAATGCACCAACGAAGAGACATTGGAATGGAATCAGACACTTGTTACGCTATCTTCGAGGAACACAAGATCTTGGATTATTCTACCAAGTTGAGACCAAATGCGTCATCCATTGGATATGCGGATGTGGAAACCTATCAGACCCACAAAAGGCTAAGTCTCAATCCGGGTATCTATTCACTTATGGAGGTACTGCAATATCTTGGAAATCCACGAGGCGTACTTTGACGGCCACATCATCAAATCATGCAGAATTAATTGCTCTTTATGAAGCTGGAAGGGAATGTGTATGGCTAAGGTCAATGATCAAGAATATCCAAGAAGAATGTGGGATGGAAACAATAACAACAAATCCAACTATCATCTACGAAGACAACACTGCATGCATCACCCAAGTAAGCGAAGGCTACATCAAAGGAGACAGAACTAAACATTTATCACCAAAGCTCTTCTTCACTCATGACCTCCAAAAGGAAGGGACGATAAACATCCAACAAATCCAATCATGTGAGAATCTTGCAGATTTATTCACCAAATCCCTTCCGGCGAAGAAATTTGAAAAATTAGTCCGAAAAATTAGAATGCGTCATCTTCGTGATGTACGCTAAATTCAGGGGGAGTATTATATGCGCTGCACTCTTTTTCCCTTCGATCAGGTTTTTATCCCACCGGGTTTTTCCTGACAAGGTTTTTAATGAGGCAGTTAATTTTAAGCATATAAGGATACATAATAGTTGTACTCTTTCCTTAGTTATGGATTTTTCCCACAGGGTTTTTCCTAACAAGGTTCTTAATGAGACAACGTCTATTATGAGTTATCAGTGGACATTCAAGGGGGAGTGTTGAGAAACAGTGGAATGCTAGATTCCACTGTTCACCTGTGAAGTTTCCTGTTTGCATTTAATGCATGTCAGGTAAGTTTTCTTCCCACCGTAAATTTCTTCTGCCAATGTTGAATCTGTAATTGTAAACAGTAGAGTTTTTGCTTATTAATACCGGTGTAAGAAATCAGTTTTACATCAATACGAATTACAATACTCTCTGATATATTTCTATAGCTTCTCTCTCTCCATATTTCTCACAACACAAAGTTATTACTTTTCACTAATCATTATCCTACACGAAGGTTTCCTCGGTGAACACTGAAACAACTATAACATAATAGTGCATCTAAACTAGCACTAGATTACGCCCAACGGACCAGAACATGGGACTTATAATTTCTTGAAAGTGGAAGATAGTGGTATTGTTTGGTTGACAAAAACATGGGAAGTCACACTTCCTAGGAAATTCCACATCTCACAAAATGGAGTAAATTGCTTACACTAGAACTTCCCATGGAAACTAACTTCTCATGTAGATCACGTTCACTTACTTGCCGTCCAGCTCCGCAACCACACAACATTTCCCACTTCATACGAAATGCTTATCATGCATGGGAAACACTTCTTCTTAGGAAATTCTATTTTCCTTGCACGTGGGGGGGATTTTGGGGATCTCACTTTGCAAGGGCAAAAATCAAATCTATGTTACAAGGGTGGAAGGAGGGCCTCCAACCAATTAGACCAACCTAGATTCTTTGTCTTGGCTGTTAAATAGTACTTCCTCTGTTTCAAGATACCTTTTGACTTTTACACTATTTACCCCCTCCCATTTGACCGTATTTTGTGAATTCAAGGTATGAAAAAATATAGTCATGTGGGATATTGTTAGATTCATCTTGGTGTATAGTTTCAAAATATCAATTTTTTAAAATTTTTACTTATAAGGAATTTGAGATATTAATGATTAAAGTTATGCATTAGAAAGTGTACGTGCCTAAAAAAACGTTTCACGTAATATGAAACGGAGGAAGTATTTGAAAAAATATTTACTAATTAAACTAGTTGGCATATATACGAGAAACTCGAAGTTGATCTCTTAAAAGCAATTATAAACAAGGACAATTTATGATAGCCAATGTAACTTGTGTAATATAGACCATTCATTTTAAATCTTATATCTACCCCATTCAATAAGTTGACTTTGTAATTGTATTTAAATTGATACTTCCTCCATTTCTTTTTACTTGCAACTGTTTGACTTTTACACTATTCACAAACTCTACTTAATTTATCTTTGGTGATTTATAGTTAAGAAAAAACATTTTCATGTGGGATCTTGTTAGATTCGTCTCAATCTATATATCTTCCGAATATCTATTACTTTTCATAATTTTTAATTACCGGTAATTAATTAAAGATATTAATGGTTGAAGTTATGCATTGACAAGAATGAAAGTCAAACTGTTGCAAGTAAAAAGAAATAGATGAAGTATACATTATACTCCCTTCGTCTCCCAAAGGATTTTCGATTTCCCAATTCTAATCTTGGTACTATTCATAAGTGAAGATGATCTTCTAAATCCTTTCCAATATACTATATAAGAAAAAACATCGTCATGTGAGGTCTTGTTTGATTTGTCTTAATGAGTACATTACAAAATTCAAACTTTTATAATTTTTATTAGGCAAATACTAACGGGAGCCCCCGCGGCGTTAGATAACACTAATATATCTTACCTATATTAATCCTAGTTCCAAAATAAATTACTTTTTAAAGATAAAATACATTCTATTAGAGAATAAAAAAAAGGAATAGGTTTCTTCCTTCATTGGCGGCAACTCTACGCGGCTTCACGGTTTCGGATTGTTTGAAGAACAATCAACTTAGGCATACCATAGTGAAGGTGATCCAGGGCCGTTCCTGACATTTTGTAGGCCCAGGGAGAAATAGAAATTTAAGGCCTCTTATATATAGCCATATAGGTAGTGGTGGAGCTAGGATTTCACTACCAATAATAATTTTTTTAGAGTAAGTATAGTATTTTATGTAAAGCTATGTTGCTCATACTCGAGTACCCATGTCTGACACGGGTACGTGCCCAAGTGTCTGACTCAGCTATTTCTTGGAACTTTTTTGAATTTTTTGGCCCCAAAGAAAGTGTCCAAGTGTCCCACCCATGTCTGAGTGTCGAGGTTCCGACACGGGTACTTGAGGTGAAATGAGGAGAAAGTAAATATTAATTTGTAACTAAAACTTATTAATCCATAGCATATTAGTATGATGTTAAAAGAAATAAGATTAAGTCTAATACATTTGGAGTACAATACTAATAGACTAATGCTAATGTTTTAAAAAAAAAGAAATTTTAAAATGAATAAAGAAAAATGTAAAAAGAAGTGAACTAAAATTTAAAAGCAATTACCTTACATGTAAAGGAATTTTGAAGATGAATTAAAGAAGAAAAATGTAAAAAGAAATGTAAAGAAAACAAACTTTATATCTCATGGGATTTGAACTCAAGTCTTGTGGGTGAAATAACACACAACTAACCATCAAACCAAACTAGTATTTATTGCATATAATTGTTGATGCTTTCCTTTATTGAAACTCCTTCAAAAAAAACCAAGCCCTTTTCTTTTTTTGGCCCTGGGCGGTTGCCTCTCTAGACAACCCAGGGCCGGGCCTGGGTGAACCTAACAAATTCTCATATTCGATTGCGTAAATTGTGAGTCATATTCTTCATATATCTACTTGGTATGTATCAAAGTATTTTCCCCTTTTTTCGCTTTTTTTGTGCCATGATTGAGTTTAATTTGCAATACCATCCTGAAATAGATGATGATGGGATGGTTCAATTTATTTTGTTTATGTTTTTGATGATTGCATATTGTCAATGCTAATAGATGATGATTAATGGGCGGGTTTAATTTAATACGAAACTGTATAAAATTAAATGAACTCCCAAGATTCCAACTTTTTGGTTTCTTCTGCAAAGTTACTGATTTTGTAATTTGATATCTTTCTGCATGTGATATGTGGTAGTATTATGTGCATAATTTGTTGCACGTCTCCGCATTCGGGCGTTCAAAAACTGATGAAGTAGCTTAGTACTGGACCATGTTATCATAAGCAGATGTGTATCACGACTGAATTATTAAAAGAGGAACTACAACTAAATATAGGTTTAATTTGATGTGCTTTTGTAGGTTTCAATGTATATAACACTAGCAATAGACGCCATGATTGCTAGGTTTTTTTGGGGTAATCATCTGTCCTCGGGGATAGCCTGGCGCAAAAAGGATATTCTTCATCTACCTAAAGGAGCTGGTGGTCTGGGGATTCGGAGTGTCGCGATTCATAACCAGGCCCTCCTGCTCAAGAAAGTTTGGTGTATTCATCATAACCCCCAGCTCCTGGTTACTAAGGTCATGGCTTCCCCTAGAAGGGTCCATGGTGTCTCTCTTATCCGACTCCGCACTCTAATGAGTCAAAGTTCTTGGGGCTTTCGTGGTCTTCACAGAGCGCAAGCCACCTTGCTGGATCATTATGCTTGGAAGATTGGGCCCGACTCGCGTTTAGTCGCCTCCAAGCATAGATGGGTGGACGGACAGGTTCCTTTGTTTCGAGATAATGTCCCTTTGCGCGACATTGCTACATTGGAAGTTCGCTCTCTCTTGTTGCCTAATCGACGGACTGGAATGTTCAATGCCTCCAAAGATTATTTTACCCCCCAAAGTGTTTGTGATATTCAGAAGCTGGAATTACCCCTCCAGGGTAATCCCCCCGACTTCCAATACTGGGCCTTCACTGCATCTGGTAAGTATACTACTAAATCTGGGTACTTTATTCTTTCTCAAAAATAAGAAATCTGTAGCATGAACCCTCACAGGAATACAAAGTTTTTCCGTATTTTATGGGGCCTACGCATCATGCCAAAATGGAAACTGTTTCTCTGGAAACTATGGCATAACAGTATTGATGTTGCCTCTAACCTTCGGCGTCGGGGTATTGAGGTTCCGGAAGTATGTCAGATTTGTTCTACGGGGTTGGAAGACTGTCAACACCTCTTTCGCTTCTGTCCTCTTGCTGCTGGAACTTGACGCACTAGTCCTCTTGGTTTTTTCTCTCAATCAACGTCTCATATCTCCTTTAAGGACTGGCTCATAGCCTGGTTATTATATTTTCGACAACAAGATGCTGGACTTAGCGATCGGCTTCCTCTTTTCATCGCTACTCTTTGGGCCATCTGGTGTAATCGAAATGATTTCATCTTTCGACAGGTCACGCCCACTCTGGACACTGTTCGTACCTCAGTCACCCAGCTTCTCCAACAACACTCGCTTTTATCTCCCAGCATCAGGGTTTGGCCCCTTCCTCGTGTGACCCTATGTTTCCTCCTGGGTTTCATATCGCCAATATTGGCCAATCGTCTCAGGGTACTCCTGATGTTCACATACAGTGTGATAGGTCCTGGAAGCAAGCTACTCCGGCTGCTAGCATTGCTTGGGTTGCTCGTGACATAACTACCAATGTAGAGAGCGGACAGGGGCAGTGTATTTGTGCGTCCTCTCCACTCCTGACTGAGGCACATGCTTGCCTCCACGCCCTTCGATGCGCTCTCGAACGAGGTTGTCAACTGACTCTGCAGTCTTGGTCAGCAGTTTGGTTTCTAGTGCTCATATTCCCCTTGCCATTCACTGGACTGTTCAGGATATTCTAGCCATAGGTAAATTGCTTCAGCAGTGTCGAATCACATAGGTCACTCGTGATGGGGTTCTGAAGGCACATGACCTTGCTACTTCGCTCCGGAAGGCTCATATCCCTTTATTTCAGTTTTAATCTTTCTTTTGTATGTTTTTCCGATGTCAAAAAAAAATGTATATAACACTAATATATAAAACTCTTTCAATATATAACTGCACTTATTGGTGGCTTTGTAGAGAAAAATGCTTGATTTAAGTGAACTCCAAACCAATTATGAAATGGTTGCATTCATGGGGGAAGCTACATTATTTGATTTTATTAGAAATAATAGAGAAGAGGTAAATTTGGGAATTTCCTCACATACTTCAATCCGAGAACAATAACCTGTAGAAGAAAATTAGAATAATTTAGAGCTTTATCTTGAGCTCTTTGTTGGCCAAACATTTCTTAGTGAGGAAGAAGAATGGGTATTTTGCAAAAATTATGCACGCCAACATGGTTTCAGCATTTGGAAGGATCGAACAAAAAAAAGAGATGGTATAATAGTCGGACTTCTATTATCACCATAGTCGAGTGCAGCCACTGAAGGACATTGACCCAAACAAGGAACAAAGAAATAGAGTATTTGCAAGATGTGATTGTGATGCTCACTTGCGTATCAAATTGAGAATTTGTAATGTATTTTTTCCTGAAGAATGGCATGTAACTACATTCAAAGTAGAACATGCTTGGCTAGATTGGAGAAGAGGGATAAGGGGAAATTTTGCTACCAAAATTCCTAACATTAATCTGTCATATTATGTTTGCAACTAATCGTGTGTGACCCAGATTCACGATCAAAAGGTTGAATATTTTTAAAGTTATGTGCTTAATGGGTAGCTTGTCATCACTTGTAGATAGTAGATTAGTCTTGTTTTTACTTAGTTATAGTAGTTCGTATTATCTTAAACCTCCCAAATCTATGTAAATAAGTAAATAGTTGTATAATCTCGCGTGTTTGTGTGAATAGTATTTTTCTTAGTTAAATTTTGAGTTTAGGAAATCTAGTAATCTCTCCGTGGGATCGACCCTTTCTTACCATTTTACTAGCTACTTGTTAATATTTTTGAAGGACTAAGATAGGTTTTAATTTAATACGGTAAACGACACGTATCACATGGAGAGTTTCCTTTTCTTGAAAAAGGTATATGTAACCTGTTCACCAAAGTGAGGAAAGCAATTTCTCGAGATGATGTTGCCAATCTAGTAGATTATTTCAAATCTTGCAAAGAAAAAAATTTCACTTCCACTATTATGTTGTTAAGGTTAGTCAGGAAGGAAAGTTGGAACACTTATTTTGGTGCCCGGCTCAGTCAGTTGAATGGTATGATAAATTTGGAGATGTTGTGGTATTCAACACCACTTATAAGATAAATATATACGACATGCCTTGTGGCATTTTCGTTGGTATGAACAACCACGGGAAGACAATTTTTTTCGGATGTGCATTGCTTCAGAACGAGACGACAAATGCTTTCAAATGGTTGATGAAGGTATATCTTCTCACATATTACTTTTTCTTATAGAAATTATGCAAAATGGTTGTGTAACACCCCAGGGGCCCACTAGTAGATATTGTCCTCTTTAGGCCCTAGCCCGTAAGTATTTGCTTTGGTGCAGAACCGAAATCCTACCCAAAAGGCCTCTACTATAGGTTGAGATATCCACCTCCATATAAAGAAAGTTTCGTTCTCCTCAACTTTTAATGTGGGATATCCAAGATCTTAGGCACCTTCTCCCATCGTTTAAGGAGCCTGCGTCCCCGTAGGCACTACAGGACACCGGAATGGGCCCCGACTCTGATACCATCTGTAACACCCCAGGCGGCCCACTAGTAGATATTGTCTTCTTTGGGCCCTAACCCGCAAGTATTTTCTTTGGTGTAGAACCGAAATCCTACCCAAGAGGCCTATACTAGGTTGAGATATCCACCTCTATATAAAGAAGGCTTCATTCTCCATTGGCTTTCGATAAGTTTAAAGAAGAATGTTCTAGACCAACTCAATATTCAATCAGTTCCTTTGATGGGTATAATTTCACAATTAGATATTACGCGGGTTAAAATAGTCGATGTCACGATGTATTTTGGGTTGGAAACACTACAACGTGCTCTTGCAAGCAATTTGAATTTTCAGGGATCATTTGCAGACACATTTTGCGAGTATCTATTCAAATGGATTGTCATGAACTTCCACTAGTTCACTTGCTGACTCGATGTATCTTGATGAAAGTACCATCCCGACTCAAGTTTTAGGTGAACAAAGCTGAGAATGTAATGACTTCATTGATAATTGTGGTAGTATTGGTTGTCCTTTGAAGTCAAAAACCAAAGGAAATCCAAAGAATAAACGGCAACAGGGAGGAAAAGAATTGGCAAAGCAAACAATACATTGTTCTAAGTGCAAGAAATCCGGGGCATTATGCAAACACTTGTTCAACTAATAAGGAGAATGCTAGAGTATCTAATGATGTATCGAGGAAGAAAACCAAAACTAGTATATCTAATGAAGATTTAAACCCAGTTTTTTCAATCAAATGTTAGGTAATCTTATCCCTCAAATCATTTAATGTATATATATTATATGAGTCTCATTAGTTATTTATGTGTTTATTTTACAAATTGCATATTTGGAGATGAAAATTTTGATTTTTGCAACACTCATGATGGTCCATTGTTTGATGATAGTGCACAATCATGATGGTAGCTGATGTATCATATTTTTATATAGTTTTTAGGTGCATTTAGGTTGCATTTTAGGAACATTTAGGTGCATTACAGTGTATAATTGCATACTATTACTTAATTTGTGAAATATTACTCCTTTTGTGTGTTTTTGGTATTCTTTGATGAATTTTAGGTATTGATAACTTAATTGTAGTATCGTTGGACAAGCTTGAGTAATTAGGAGCAATTGGGAAGCAAGCTATGTTGATAAGGATCGTTTTGTATATTTTTTAGTGCAAATTGGAGCTAAAACGAAGTTGGAATTTGATTAAGGAATTGTGAAAATTGAGTCATGTTCACTCTTTTATCCATAACTTTTGACTTGATATTGATAATTGGATGATTCTAGCGGCATTGTAAGGTAGGCTTGAAGAGCTTTCCAACGATAGATTTCACGGCCCAAACGAGAGTTATGTTATGGGAGACTAGTCTTATATGCACGCTTTGCGTGCGAAGTTGTTATCTGTGAGATTTGTAAAATTAGTCCTTATAATCGTGCATATAACGAAGTTGTAATAGCGTGCATATGTTTTTTTTTTTAATCTGCTCACCTATTACATCGATTGTGAAATTAGTCCTTATATGCACGCTATGCGTGCGAAATCATATAAAAAGTACAATTACTTGCCTAATTATATCTAATAATAATACGCTATTTATTAGACATTATTAAATGAAAATAAAAGTAAACTTTGGCTATTAGTTATTATATATAATATGTAATAGTATTATTCTGAATTTCTAATATTCATATGTAAATACTCCCTCCGTCCCATAATATAGTGCTTAATTTCCATTTTGGGTGTCCCAAAATATAGTGCTTGGTTCTATATTTAATTCCATATTTTTTTGTGATTTACCTAGAAAACCGTGTCATCATCATTTATTTGCTTCTTGAAATTAGTTTTTTGCTTTGTTTTTTCAACTCAAGGGTTACATTTAATGCTCTTTCACCAATTATTCTTTATTATCTCTCTAAAATAACCTTTTTCCATGCAATAATTATTTAAATAAATAGAAAGTCTGTACTTTCCTCTTAAATTCTATTTACCTTAATTACCGTGAGAAAACAAAATCAAACACTATATTATGGGACGGAGGAAGTATATCAAAATGGAATTTTAAGAATCCAATTGGACATTTTGATATATTAGAATGTCAATTGAAAATACTATGACCTTAGAGTTAGCCGTGTCTGTGTGTAAGTAAGCAACAATGCAGTTCTAATGTTGTGTAAATTCTAGACTCCACTCTCTCTCTTTATCTATCCTGCCCATTTTTACTATCTAAAATAAACCACACTTCTTCGCCTCTCTCTCCCACCTTCCACCACCACAATCACCACCTTTCAATTTCCTTAACCTCTGTTGCTGCCAGCCGGCCATCAGACCACCGCTAACCATCAACAGCAGATTTTCCGTTATAGGTGATTTAAAATCTCTTTTTCCTTGTTTCTTCGGCATTCAATCCAAATTAGCTTTTTGCACTCTTTCATTCTCTTAAGGTATGTCCAGTTGTATTGTGATTTACTCAAAAAAAATTAAATTTGATTCCCTAAGAAAACTGATTTTTATTTCCTTCAAAAATTGAATTGAATTTTGGTTCCCTCAAATATTGAATTTTGATTTATCTCCTCGTTGCTGAATAAGTAATTTGTTTCTTAACTTTCTTTTTTCTCTTTTGATCTTCTTTAATCAAATTTTTTTATCATATTTGCATTAATGTCGGTTTTTACCAATTTCGTAATACAAACTCATTAAATCATCTCTAAGGAAGCATACTTACCAAGAAACAATACAATTAATCATCGGACGTCTAAATTGATCTTCATACTTGGATTACGAACACATTAAAAAGTAAGAATTACCTTTTAACTATTATGTCGTGGTTTGATTTTTGCTCCTCTTGGTTTGGTTCAATTACACTGATTGATGTTGTATGATAAGAAATTCCTCTTTTGCATTTGGCCTTTGTACAGGGGAATTTTAGTTAATCGTCTTGTATTTTTGTTTGCAGATAATGGAAGGGAGAAGATAAATAACTCAGAAGCAGTTGAAATGGAAGCATGAGAATGATAGTGGAAGTGGGAGTTAGAGATGGATTAAGAAGAAGAAGAAGAAGAACTGCCGTTTTTTTTTTCACATTTGTTTTTAAATTTTTTTGTTTTTTGAAATAAGCAGTTAGTTTTGTTATATTTTTTATTTTTTCTCTTTTCTTATTTTTTGGTGTCCCCCCATAGTTGCCTTATATAATAGAGATACGGGCTTCACAAGTTGGCCCTGTTTTTCTGAGATCGCCTACGCGCGCACGGATTTGTCAATTCCGGCCCTTTGATGATTTATTTGGCTTTCCTTATCTTGTAACTTGGTGTCCTACTAATACTGGGAGATAAAACTTTATATTAGAGGATTTCTAATTAGGTTAGGATATCTATTCATTATTCACGTTTGACGTTGTTTTTATTTTCTAGATTTTCCTCTCTAGTTTTGCCCTAGTTTATTTCCTATTGCTATTTTGGAGATTCAAGATTGAAGATTTCAGATTCCTCTTCTATTCAAGCATTACGTATCAAGTTTTATTCTTTCCTTTCTCTTTTGTTTATTTAAGGGAAATTCTCAATGGTAGCCTTCAACTTTGGCTTTTTATCATTGGTAGCCAAAAAAAAGTTTGATTATCATAAATAGCCTTGAGGTTTTGGCTATACTTGAAAATGTCGCATTAACAACGATTTTTCGTTAAAAACAATTGCTGAAAGGGTTATTTTTTAACTAAGTATGGTTCCATAAGCTAGAATGATATGAGTTTCTTTTATAAAATCTATTTTGCCTTCGTGTCTTATTAAAAACTTATTATTTTGATTTTACAAAAGATATGAACAAAAGAAAGTTTGTCAAGAACAATTTATATTATTTTAGACACTAGAGACCTTAATTACGATGAAAACAACCTTCTTAACAATTGTTTATGGCAAAAAATGGTTGTTAATACCACCTTTTTCAAGTATAGCCAAAACCTCAAGGCTCTTCCTGATAATCAAACTTTTTTTTGGCTACCAATGATAAAAAGCCAAAATTGAAGGCTACCACTGAGAATTTCCCTTTATTTAATTATGTTTTCAATTAGGTTTGTTGATTTTATTGTCATGATTAGTGAGTAGTCTTTTCATCTAGGATTGAGTTGAGCCCTAATATGGATTGATCATATGATTCTTCTCTAATTCCTATGTTATTGAGTTATATGTTTAGGGTATGATAAGATTGTTCTTATAGTCAATTTTGCATCTTGATTTAGCCCTAGTTTTATACTATCAATGAAAGTTGGAGTTGACATTAGGATTATTTATTTGTTGCTAAATTGTTATTCTATTAATTGAGTTCATCAATGAACGTTGGGTCTTAATTTAGATAATATCGTCATTGATTTGAATTCTCCCATGAAAATAGGTGAGAACTAGAATTGGGAATTATTTGACATTGATTCTTAATGCTTCTAATTATGTGTGTAAGTCATGAAAATAGGAGACATACATGTTAGTTAGGCCTTTTGCTATCACGAAAGTGAGCTCTAGGTATTGAGGAATGACCAAGGATTTAGTTTCGGTTCTAAGCTGTGCTTTATTACTGAGTCATAAGGGAATGTCAATCTCGCCTAAGCTATAATTGAATAACTGGGGTGTGAGTTATATTTTGATCAATTCATATTAGTGGTGATGCTTAATCTTAGTGTTTTAATGATCATATTCATCGAGTTTGTCATATCTTGTTATTAGTTTAGCTATTAGTTACATAGATTTCTCTTGAAATTTGAATTGTGTAGCTATTTCATAGTCTAAAATCAACTAGTGTTTAATCTTGCACCTCCCTGAGTTCGATCTGTATGTGCTACGACACCGTTCACTTGCGGTATTAAAATAAAACCCTAACAGTAGCTCGTCAATTGCATATTTTGTGAGTCTGTTCGAGGAAACTAATTCCTGCGCTATTCATGAAAATTGCATACTTTTACTAACTACTAACTCCTATCACATCTACTTTTTAATAAAATAACAATTGATAACCAAACAACAACTTATCATCTAAAACTACGTGCATTGATAAGTGTCAAGAGTATTCTGGGACGGAGGGAGTATGTGTTTTATTTCTGTTTTTCATTACAGTAATAATTAATTGGATTCTTTTAGAATAAAATTTATTATTATTGTAAGTATTGAGAAGTCAATCTCCCCTATTTCCTTTCCTCTTATCTTCACTCTATGATTTGTCAGATTGACAACCCCATCTGATTTTCAAATGATAATTTACTTGGATCTTAATATAGAGGATTATTTTAGAATAAAATTAATTAATTATTACCACTTTTTATTTTTCAACTCGTAGAGGAGGAAGTCACCAAGAATAATATATATCTCTTAGTAAGTATTGAGAAGTCAATCTCCTCTATTTCCTTTCCTCTTATCTTCACTCTATGATTTGTTAGATTGACAATTCCAAATGATAATTTACTTGGATCTTAAATAGAGGATAAGCAAATAAACCCTCTAACTATACTTTTCCATTCATTTTCTATGTCCTCGTATTAGTTATTACCTAACAAATTTCATGGCAATCTTTCATATGCCAAGTAAGCGTAATTTTATTATATGACTTTCTTATATGGCAATTAAGCCCAAAAAAGATATACATGCATATATGTACACTAACTAAATGTGAAATCTGAGCGTAGTTTGCGTTGTTTTATCTAAATTTAAAATTTTATTACATAATATTCATCGTATGTGAATTTATATGTTCATCTAGCTTTTCAAATGAAATTGTTTGTCTTGCTCTGCCTATAATACAAACTGTACTATAGATTAAATGAAAATTTATATTGTGATGCAAAAGGATCTTTAAATAAAAAACGGAAACGAAAAGTTGCTTCTTCTTAATTTGATCTATTAAAACATAATTAAACCACATCGAGAAAGCTTGTGAATTATTACTAACACAATTAAACATTGAGATTTTGCTTTGTTTGATTTTTTTTTGATGTATTGACTACTAAATCAATTCAAATTATAAAATAAACTTGTTAATATAACCAGACATGTGTATGTGTGATCAATTAGGGGTTTATGGCTTAAAAAATTTAATATTGTGCCAATTTGTTTACAATGAATAAGTTCAATATATAGCAATATAACCATGTCATGAATCTTTAAGGCGGCGACGGGAAGAACGGAATCTGATGGAAATCAGCGCAGGGATGGAGTCGAATCTGACGGAAAGCAGAGCATGAAACACCCTCGTTGGGAACCCTCGCTGACTGGTTTGCAATTGAAGGGAGGGAGGAGAGAGAAATGGGGTTGAGTAATTAGATTTAGGGATGCTCGCGTTAGAATGGGAATTGAAGCGAGGGGTTTATTTTGTTGGGCTGCTCAAGGGCTTCGGTTAGCCCAAAAACCGCAACCCCTTATTACTTATAGGGCTGCAGTTTTCGGCTAACCGCAACCCTTCACTAAAAGGACTGCAGTTTTTGAATTGATCGCAGCCCTTCGTATACGAAGGGCTGCAGCTTTTGGGATAACCGCAACCCTTCACTATTAAGGGCTGCGTTTTTCAAAAAACACAGCCCTTGCAACGCAGCCCTTGCGTTTTTTCCACTAGTGTTTGTAATTATAGCATGCACTTTTTAGAAGCTTTGATCAAGAGGTAATTAGATTATTAGCTTAATCGATCATATGGTAATATTTGAATATAATAGCATGTATTTAAAAATCGCTTTTGTAAAACGATAATTATTTTTATGAACTTAACTTTGTTATTAAGTTTTCACAATAAGTTTGTACAATATAGATTTATCTAAAATATTGTAATGGGTTTTTATAATTGCTAATATTTTATTTAGGTTCAACTTTATGAAATGATATTCTTTGATCCAATTAAAAGATGTTTTGCATATTGATAAATTAAGCGTAAATCATATATTAGGGGGAAAAAGAAAAAAGGAAGCCCAAGTTCTCTCTCTCTCTCAGATTTGGTACTTGTCTTCACCTCTCTTTCGTGGCAAGCTAAAAAAAGCCACAAAAAATTACAACAATAAGATTTCAATTTCTCAAGCTCAAGATGGATCCAAATTCCATGGGATTACTTTTGCACTCTTATCAAATTCCTAATTAGTTAATTGAAAGTTTCCGGACCCCCACGCCCCAATTCTCGCCGAGATCTCTCTCCTATGACGTGCATTCATTTTTCGGCGCCGCTGCATCACCCCCTTCTATTTCTTTGGCGTTGGTGCTTCATTCTCCCTCTCTTCCTATGTGCTCCACCAAAGGTGAGATCGCTGGCCATCTTCGTAGTTTTCCGTCGTTAGTTCCTTGCCCGTTATTCTCTCCTTTACTCTTTTTGCGTTACGGTGTAGGGTGTTCCTGCAGCCGTGAGCCGCACGACGCTATCGGTCTATTACCCCGTCTCTACTTGATCTTCCATTTTTGAATTCTCAAAATGAATTCAATTTTAGAAATAATTATCTTTAAATAGATAGCATAAATCACGCATATTAATAAAAAGGTTGAAAATTTGAAAAACTTCGATAACTTATATGCGGATTTCGATTGTGATAGCTTATAAAAAGTAAACCTAGGCTTAAATAATTTTCTCTTTTAGAAATTTATTAAGTTATTGAATAATGATTTAATTAGTAATAGATTTTTTGAGTTGAAATTCATATAAATTATAGAACGAATTATTTTAAAATAGATACCCTAAATCACGCTAGAGGAAAAAAGCCCAAGGGCTGCGGTCAAAAGGGGCCCAAGGGCTGCGTTTTTTGACCGCAGCCATTGGACTAGCAGCCCTTGGCATTTAGGAAGGGACTGCGGTTTTTAACCGCAGCCCTTAGCGAGTTAAGGGTCGCGGTCGGGGAAAAACCGCTGCCCTTGGTGGGTTAAGGGCTGCGGTTAAGGGGCCAAACCGCAGCCCTTGGTGAGTTAAGGGCTGCGGTTTTGGCCCTTAACCGCAGCCCTTAACCCACCAAGGGCTGCGGTTTTGGTCCTGACCGCAGCCCTTGTGACCCAAAAAAAAATAATTTTTTTTTTTTTGCATTTTTTAGTCCCAAATGTTCCCAAACAGTTATATATATATAAAAGTATCATTTTTCATTGCAAATTATGTTTTTACACAAATATAGATTACATTACATGTGTAGAGAACATACTACAAAAATAGACCCCTATTTTCATCCTCACAGTTGTGGACGATCTTGAATAATCTATAGTCAACCCTTATATAATAAATAAAACTCAGCTGCAAGTGCAATATGCTTCATTGTTTTTGGCTTGGTTGAGCGTGAAACGCTTCTTGAAAAGATGATGGCGTTTGGATGGATCTTTGGGCTTGCTCTTCACGTGTTCATGTCTCTTAAGTCCACTGCAAATAGATAAAGAAGATCCAAGTCAGGCAAACCAGTGGGAACACACTCCAAATAAGCTTGCTTTTAACCTCAATAGGCTGAAGCAGCTTAACTGATCTACAGAAGAAACCAAATGCCAAATCACAATGGATGTAAAGATAACGGCCAATGCAGACATGAATTAATATGTACTCATTGATGGCAAAGAAGTTGTTGAGCTAAATTTCTCGAGCAGTAGGCAAGCTGCGGAAAACAAATGCAAATTTCTACTGTATAACCTTAATGGCTAATTAGCATGGCCTTCCAGAATGATAATCTTACTTGTATTCCATATACACCATTCCGTTAGCACCAGACATAGCACTCATTGAACCTGCCATGCGACATGCTTTCATAAGAGCTACCTCATCAGCATCTTCTTCCAACTTTGCTAGACCAATGTCATCCCCAGCACTTTTAATCTGTTACCAAAATATTAAAAAAGTCTTATTCAGCCTAATCTCAGGCCAATTCAAGATTCTATTTTACAATATTTTTCTACTGCAGGAACCATCACTTAAACAATTATTATCAAATAAAGTATCTGAGAATTTGCGCCTCTTCTGAATCAAGGGAGGATAGGCATAATTTTTTCCGTGAGAAGAAGAGTAAAAGAACGCAGCCAGATCTAGAAATCAGCATGATGCCAGTCAATTGTAATAACTACCCTCATAATATAGATCTCATTCGGATCTACAATCACATATGCAATCCAAAAAAATATAAGAAAACAAATCCATTCACACAACACACACACACACAATGTGATCACCAAAGAAATGCTACATGTCATTACTTTGCAAAGATATTACAACGAACCAAAAAATACAGGAGAGCACCTTAAAGCTGTAACCTTGGTCAATCAGAAACTGCTACCTTTTGGTTGAGTAATACATCTCCTACATTTAAAAAGAATATAAGTTAAGCATAAAATATCATTTGATTTCAGTGAAAAATATGTCCAAAAAGTCACATTCACAATCAAATGTAAACAATACTTGTGTATCAGTAGAAACAAGTGAATCAAAGAAGGTATTATACTCTTCCTTTCCTCCAGCCATCCTATCTTCAAGCCGGCCCTATAAATTAAACAACAAGTATTTAAAACGGGCATCAAATAAAGATAAAATGGAGTGCATTAATAGAACCTAACAAATTTCTCCTTTCTTAGTTCGTTCAAGTTCGAACACTACAAGTAAATAAAACCTAGTGACAAACACATTCTTCTTCTTCTATATAGACGTTACAGGAATTCACATATATAATCCAGAAATCACAGTCTTCACATACAGGAAGTGCCCAAGTACTGAAATTTTTTGAAGCCAATACCTGATTGTCTTTCCAATTTTATTGAAGCTGACATCATCTTTGCATACGGATATTCCTTTCTCTAACCATTCTTGGGTTACCTAAGTGCAAAATTAGAAATATATATAAAGCTATTAAACAAAAAAATTACAGCAGCAACATTCAGCAACACTTATCAATAATAGCAATCGGCAAAGATGAGAACCTAGATACAAATTACTTTCAGCATATGCCATGCGGAAAAAGCAATCAATTTAGCATATTCAATTAAGTTGCCCTTAAAAAATGCATCCAATTTAGCATATGGGGGGGGGACTATACAGCAGTAAGGTGAGTGCGGGCGAGCGAGGTTGGGGGATTCAATCACGGCGAGGTGGGGGTACATGTGGTGGATGTTTCTTTGGGGAGAGGGTGGAAATCGAACTCGCTTAATAATTCGTAATTAGTCCTACATTGTGATGAACATTTTTAGGTTTTACACGCTTCAGATTTAATCCAATTTCAATATTGCTATACAACTATCAATATCATAATTCAACCATAAAAAATAACCCATCACATGAAAGATCAATCACCACAAAATACCAAAGAAAAGGGCAAACCTTATCATTTCAAACAAACCATTCAAAATACAAACAGATCCAAAACTCCAATTCTCAAAAAAAATTACATCAACCCATAAAAAAAAAACCACATATTACATTGAACAATAAGCGAAAATTAAATCATCAACAAAAAAAAAAGAAAAGTTGAAATTACCTTGGCCTTGTAACCGGGACGGCGGAGCTTTATCGGGGCGAGTTGGGTGAGAAATGCGAACAATGGGAGGAAGGCGACGATAAAACCACTTTGCGGGACCGATGGTCGAGCGACGAAATCGAAAGGAGGAGATGAGTGAGGGAAGGAGGCGCGAGCGCGACCGAGGAGAGAGAAGAGTGAGGGAAGGAGGCGCAGCGACGAGGTGGCGACCACGGCCCAATGTCGGAGAGAGCAATGAGGTCGAGAGAGAGGGCGGGGCATGACCGCTTGAGTGTGAGTCAAGCTGCATATTTCTTGGAATCTTTCTCAAAGGATAGCGAGAGATCGGCATAACCACAAAAAAAAGGAGCAATGGGGGAGGCTGGGGTGTTTAGGGGGTAGCGGGGGGCGGGGGCGGGGCTGCGCAGTGGGCAGGGGCCGGGGGCTAGCGGGGGGGGGTGGGAAGGGGTGTGTAGGGGTCCGGGAAGGGGTGTGTGTAGGGGCCGGGGCGGGGGTGTGCGGGGGGGAGGGTTGGCGGGGGTGGGGAGGCTGGGTGGAGGGAGGGGGAGTGCAGCAGGGGGCAGTAGTAGAGCTTCAGCATACTTTAAACTTCCATAAGTAAAGACTTATTTTAATCAAATCTAATCATACAAAAGTAGAGCTACTTTCAAATTCAATTAATCACCAAAAGAATAACTTTTAGCACTAAACTAATCAACTTAAACAAATACTACGAAGGCCATAAATATGTGCAGGTACAAACCAGCACCTACTCGGCACAATAACCAAAAAAGCCCTGATTATCAGGCAAAAAATTCACTCTTTCACAAACACCAACCAAGTATCAAGGACCAACTAAGTGTCAAGGAAGCATTGATCATTATAAGATTCACCAAAATTTACGCGGGAAGCGCGACAATAGCCAAAAATCAATAACCACACAAGAAAGGGAAAGTAAAGCGGTTAAAAACCTTTGCATTGACTCCATCTGGCATAATCCTGTTCTTAGATTTGTACTTCAAATAATCAGCTCGGTTGTATTTGGTAAAGCCCCTGCATAATAGATAGAGTTAATAGAAGTCAGCACCAGCAAGATAAATCTACCAGGAAACAGAACATACTCGAAAAAATATTTCAAGGATCAACCATGAAAGCAAAACCCCCCATTATTTATAGAAGTCAGATTTACATCAAACCACACTTTCAAGTTGCAAAATTACCATCAAATTTAGTGACCTAATGTCAGGATCAATAAATTGAATCGCCAATGATTATCTTTGCCTTTTGAAGGAAATTCAACAATGACAATTCAAAACACATCAACCCCAGTAAAACTATGTTGAACCAATTTTAGCTTCCACCTAAAAAATTAACCACATATAATTATTACTACTAGCATGCTGGCAGGACTAAACAAAGTCCAAGTCAGAGCTGAGTTATTAATTGCAATAAAAAAAATGAAAAAAGGTTACAACAAATTCTAATGCTAGACAACAAAAAATCTAGCAAATAGCCACCCATGCATCCCAATTTGCAGTGACACATAACGAAATCATAATCAAACATAAGCAAGCAATAAACATACCACTTCCTGTTGACAATAATCTTTTGACGACCAGGGAACTTAAACTTAGCACGGCATTCCGATGTATCAGGGATTATATCAATTGTCAAGATAAAGCAGCAAGACATTATAGAAACACGGGATCATATTATACCAATGCAAATTAGGAAGTGGGAACGCATAGCAGAATGGTAGCCACTTCAACGGACAAACATGGCAACGGAACATTCCAACCACCAAAAGAACCAATTCAGGAAAAAAAATACCGTTCCTAGTAAAACCATAGCAACAGACAAGAATTGGAAGAGAAAGACACTGGAATGTTCACGTTATTATAGTATCCCGAAAACCGCCAATATGTCACTCCACCTCTATAGGAATCAACATAAGAAAGAAACACATCAGAACAAGCAACTTGGTTCAATTCTAATGGCGAAAAAAATTACAAACAAAGCAAAGACTGATGAACAAATTGGCAAGATAATAAAAAGAATGCCAACCAAATTCTACCAAAAGGGGAAGCGAAGGGAAAAAAAAAGGGCAAAACAAACCAAAATTATCTTGCCCATTCCCTTGATCAAGTTTACAGTGGTAGATACAAAAATTTAGATACCTAATCGTTGGTCATCCATGTCAACATCCAAGAACACTCTGTGAGTAATTTCAGGTTCCTTCACAGCCCACCCTAAGCCCTGCACATGAAAAGGACCAGATAGATTCTACTCAATGCAAATGACAAAGGAACATCTAGTCTCTAAAATCATAATTCACGATCTTCGACATAAGATATTATAACAAACATGAAACATTACAAGCTTACTTCAACTCGTGATACAAATAAGCACTGAGTCTCTCTGTATAATACAATAGCATATAGTAAGATCTAACCTTGTTTCACTCAGACCATAACTACCATCTTTTTAATTGGAGAAAGAATACAATATTAGGAATCACCAAACGATCCTTGTCTAAGCAAAGATCCTTACAGGAAAACAAAAAACACTATCATCAATTCAGCATCATCAAAGCCAATAACAAAAACTAATTTCTCCTCCAGTGAGTCCAACTAACTCAAATCGCCGAAGCTTGACTTCGCCTGACATCCTCCCATAGCGATAACTTGTAACCAATTAACTACGCACTAGAAACAAGACTATATATATATCACTGTCATTAAGTGGAAATTTGTAAGGAAGAATTTTAGGATCTCCCAAAGTGTTCTCCCCTGTCCAAATAACGGCCTCAATTTCCATCTTAATCACATTGTTCAGCCATTACAGTAAAACCGTTTCTTAATCGATACAATCAGAAAACCCTAGCAGATTTACAATGCTGAATTCGAGAACAACGAATAACTACAGATCTTAAAATTTAAAATGAGCTTTACAAGTAACAAGTTCGTAAGTAAGAAATTGAAAACCTAAAACTGCAATTAGATTGATTAATACCTGATAATTGAAGGAGAATATGACATATCATCTTTCTTCAGATTCTAATCTTCCGACGTCGACATTGCAGAACAGGAGCATCGACGGAAGAGCGCGACGGCATATGAGAGAGAAGCTCCGATGAGAGAGAAGCTCCGATGAGAGAACGGCGGCGGAGGGTGAGGAGAGGTGTGAAGAGAGAGATGAATAGGGTTCGATGAGGTGAGAGGGAAAATCGGGTGAATGGGGAGAGAGAGAAAAGCTAGGGTTTTGTGTGTATAAGACTAAGTGCAGGAAAATTTCACGTGTGATAATTTTCGCGTGTGATAAGGGAAGAATTAGGGGCTGCGGTTATAGCATTAACCGCAGCCCTTAAATTAAGGGATGCGGTTAGCGCAAAAACCGCAGCCCTTTATTAATAAAGGGCTGCGGTTTTTGGGTTAACCGCAGCCCTTAATTTTAAGGGCTGCGTTTTTCATATAACCGCAGCCCTTGCATAGCAGCCCTTGGCTTTTTTTCCTCTAGTATATAAAAAGATTACAAATTTGAAATACTTCCTATAATTTATTTGACAATTCCATTATTTTTATATAAAAAAAGTAGGCTTAAATAACTTTCCTTTTAAAAATCTATTAAGTTATTCAAGCATAGCTTGAATTAGTAATAAATATTTTGAATCTCCAAATGAAGTTAGGTTTTAGACAGATTTATCTTACAATAGATACACGAAATCACGCATATAAATCAAAAAAATTGCAAATTTTCAAAACTTTCAGTAATTAATTTGATAATTTTTATTTTTATTTTAGAAACATGAAACGTACTTTAAGTCACTAAAACAAAAATTAATAGGTTAATTTCAGGTTAAAAAAGATTATATATTGAACAACGAATATAATATTAAAAATCGACATTGATATGTCAAATTTAAAATAAATCGACATTGTGGTCTAGGATTCATCTGATAGGCATGTCGCGCACTTAACAGAGATAATTGCTAACTATGTAGCAAGGCAAGTCAAGGTCGAATGAACAGAGACAAACGGTATCAAACAATAGGATATCTTGACTCAATCTAACTAAACACGTGACAAACAACAATGGTGAAAAGGATGATGGGATAATACTAATATTAAACTATTGTAACTAACAATAACACACGAGGTAAACTCAATTAATAAAGGCATCTAGAATTAAGTATCCCACTAGCACGAATTTTGCATGAATAGTTCCCATCCCAATGAACAAAATCAATAGTCCAAAAGGAGTAATGCACCCTAAAAATACCAAAGACCTCTCTCGAGTACCTATGGCTACTCTAAACAAGCAATCATACCTATTCCCATGGAATCATGCAAGAAAAAGACATTAAACATGGCATCACAAATGAATTCCTTGTAATCCTAGCATCTACTTATTCCCATAGAGATATTCATACTCTTGATTGAATCAACAAATCCATCTAGATTCAATTCCCATTGAAAACAAGACATGAGGAATCAATTCAATAGCATATATATATCCCTAGTATGACAACGAAATTTAACACAATTCAATCAAGCATGGACAAATAATCATATTAAATTGGGATTTGGGGGAATTCATGCATCAACCATTGCTAGGGTTCAACTTAACCATAGATTATGAACCTACTCACTCATACTTAGAATAACAAAGCAATTAAGTAATAAATAAATAGGCATGATATTAAATAAAGAGAGAGAATTAGAAAACATAGTCTTTTACTTAAATGAAAATAATCCAAGGTAACCGGATTGTAGATCTCAAAGTTAAACAATGGAGTTTTGCTCTAAAAGCTCTCTAAATATTGATGAATAAAACCTAAGTGTCGTGCTAAAACTACTAAAAGAGTATTTATTTATAGTTTCCTAAATTAATAAAACGACTTAATAAAATTCCATCATAAAGCAAATCAACACGGACGTGTTGACCTGATGTTACATAAAAGTCACACGAAGAAGCAGCTACGGCATCCGAGAAAATAGAGCAACACGGACGTGTCACATATGACACAGACGTGTTGGCCTGTGCATCCGTGAACAACAAGGTTTCTGCCTTCTGGAAGAATAGGTGACACGGATGTGTCAAAAACGACGCGGACGTGTTGCCTTCAAAACGGCAATCCAGTAGCTACTGCCTGGAGTCCAGTGAAACAACACAGACGTGTTGGATATAACACATTCCGTGTTCACCTGTTGCTTCAGCCAATTTTCAAGTCCATGGTCAACTCCAACGACCCATAAGAGATCAAAGATGTTTGATTCACCTGAAAAGTTATTCAAACACAAGAAAACAACCCGTGAAGTGACATGGAAGTAGAAAGAGCCGAAAGAGTGCAATAATTAGTTCTAAATGCTCTAAAACTAAGCTAAATGAGACTTAGAATGCATCTAAATTATGAAACATTATCAACTTATCACCATCCTAAATAAAACATTAAATTTTTGTTTCCTAGCTTTTTCTTACTCTTCATCTTATTAAACTTCATTATTGAAGAACGAAAAATGGATCAGATATGTTAATTCAATATAGGGTGTCGATGAACTCTTTATCTTCTTAAACTGCAAATAAGTTTTTCTTGAATGTTTGATTGAGAATACAACGTAGGTACTCTATTTATAATGTTCGTTGGTATCCTATTGACATTTGTTTATTTTTATGAAATCCTTCCATTTAAAACGCGATTATAAGTTTTTTTATATAACAAATGTCGTGATTGTCCGGCGTTGATGGCGTGATTCATAGCATTAATTTAGGATTTTAGTGGAAGCACAAATTGCTGGAAATTATGGTGGATTGTATGACAATGACACGTGGAATTCTCACAAAATATTATTGACACGTGGATCTGCGCCCCAATGAAGCATGACACTTGGCATTCACTTTCTACAATAAGGGGAGAAGTTAGGAATTTATAGTCGCGAATATTTAGTAATTTTGTTCGCATATTTGATAGTCTTTTGTACTTTTGTATATTTCTTTAGTCACATGCACTACAAGAAAAGTGGTAATCAACGACGGCTAAAAGCCGACGCTGATTAAAGAAAAACCGTCGCTAAATAATCAACGACGGCTAGCAGTCGTTAAACAGCAGTCGTTGTAACGGTGGTCGCTGATATTGGAATCAACGACCGTAAGGCCGTCGGTAAAAATATCAACGACGGTTTCCTGAAAATCAGCGACCGTCACAAAAAACCGACGTTGACTCTATGTCAACGACTGTTTTAAACAGACGGTGAATCAGCGACTGTGTTTAACGGTCGTTGTTTCACCGACCGTTTTGAACCGTCGGTGTATCACCGACTGTTACTAACCGTCGTTGTATCACCGACTGTTACTAACCGTCGTTTTATCGCCGACTGTTCACAACCGTCGTTGATTTCGTTGATTCAACGTCTGTTAATAACCGTCGCTATTATTTTATAGCAGTCGTTGAAATTCAAGTCCATGGCAGCATACATTACCTTACAGCGACTGCCTTGCCGTCGTTGATTTAATGTTTAGCCGTCGTTGTTGTTTTAAAATAATGTTATTTAAAATATTATTGTTCTTAATTATAATTAAACCTGTACCTGCACAGCTGCACCTAAATATACCACACTAAAGTTGTTCCTCCATCGCATTCAATTTTTTCAATTACAAAAATATGCAATTTTGATATATATTACAATTTGCATAGTTACTTGTATAATTACATTAAATTGATTACAATTATGTACACAAAATAGATCCCGGTGTCGGGAAATAAAGCAGAAGTCGGTGTTTACAAAAAATATATATCGACAAATCTAGAAACTAATAAGCTAGATGCCGATAAATATAGACACTAAATGTCTATAGTTAGACAAACTACCTAGATTAAATATATGTACGCAAAATAGATCCCGGTGTCGGGAAATAAAGTAGAAGTCGGGTTCCAAAAAAAATAACCCGACACATCTAGAAACAAAGCGAGATGCCGATAAATATTGACACTAAATGCATATAGTTAGACTAACTATATGGAAACTATAAGTTAGTAACCTAGTTGCCAAAACCAAAAAAACTACACTGTCAAGGGTGTCTTTGTAGCACTACCGCCACCACCAAACCCTGGGTCATCTTCTGGTCTGCGTTGTGGAGGGGGGCCTGGGTTGCAACCTGAGAACATGTGGCCGAAACTAGACATGTTTCTCATCATTTCCTCTACGAGGGCCCGACTTGATTCTTCCACCCGTGCTGCGACCCTTGCCTCCACCTCTTCCATCCGTGCAGCGACCTTTGCCTCCACCTGCGCCTCAATCTGAGAAAAAATGGACGGCTCATATGGTTGTGAAGAGCCGCCATCTCCTCGCCCTGATGAAGAGTTGTAGTACAAATGATCTCCCTAACCTAACCCCTGAACTTTTCCTCTGTTCCTCCCCCCAACTGTCTCCCAATAAAACAGATCAGGGTTCGGCTGTGACCCCTGGGTGGTACAATGATCCAGCTTCTTATTGTATGTCTCCTACATTTGGTTAAATATACTCATATTCAAGTAATATAAAGTGGCCAAAATGGCGTATATTTAGTTCTAACAAGGCTATATTTTGTATTTTATATGAAAACTACTAATAAATACATGAAACTAACTATATATATGATGTTTGAGGTGTTTATAACTTAAACTAACTTCAAACTACTCATATTCATTCATTTTGAAGTTAAATGGCCTAAAATGCCCTCAAAAGGTCTATATTTGGTTCTAACTTGCCTATATTGTGTATTTTCAATCAAAACAACTTATAAATACATTAAACTAACTATATATATGATGTTTGAGGTGTTTATAACTTAAACTAACATCAAACTACTCATATTCATTCATTTTCAAGTAAAATGGCCTCAAAAGGCCTATATTTGGTTCTAACTTGCCTATATTGTGTATTTTCAATTAAAACAACTTATAAATACATTAAACTAACTATATATATGATGTTTGAGGTGTTTATAACTTAAACTAACATCAAACTACACATATATATTCATTTTCAAGTAAAATGGCCTATAATGCTCTCAAAAGGCCTATATTTGGTTCTAACTTGCCTATATTGTGTATTTTTAATCAAAACAACTTATAAATACATTAAAATAACTATATATATATGATGTTTGAGGTGTTTATAACTTAAACTAACATCAAACTACTCATATTCATTCATTTTCAAGTAAAATGGCCTCAAAAGGCCTATATTTGGTTCTAACTTGCCTATATTGTGTATTTTCAATAAAAACAACTTATAAATACATTAAACTAACTATATATATGATGTTTGAGGTGTTTATAACTTAAACTAACATCAAACTACTCATATTCATTCATTTTCAAGTAAAATGGCCTAAAATGGCCTCAAAAGGCCTATATTTGGTTCTAACTTGCCTATATTGTGTATTTTCAATCAAAACAACTTATAAATACATTAAACTAACTATATATATGATGTTTGAGGTGTTTATAACTTATACTAACATCAAACTACTCATATTCATTCATTTTCAAGTAAAATGGCCTAAAATGCCCTCAAAAGGTCTATATTTGGTTCTAACTTGCCTATATTGTGTATTTTCAATCAAAACAACTTATAAATACATTAAACTAACTATATATATGATCTTTGAGGTGTTTATAACTTAAACTAACATCAAACTACTAATATTCATTCATTTTCAAGTAAAATGGCCTATATTTGCCTATATTTGGTTCTAACTTGCCTATATTGTGTATTTTCAAGCAAAACAACTTATAAATACATTAAACAAACTATATAAATTTTGAAAACAAGATTATAAGAAGATAGTATACCAAAACAAGATTATAAGAAGATAGGGAACTCCACCTTTGGTAAGTTAAGAAAGAACAGGAGTAACCCCCCGCACACCCACCCCGCACCCCCCCTCTTTCACTTCCCCCCCTTCAACGACCCCCTGCACCCCCACTTTGCCCCGCACTCCCCCCTTCCCAACTCCCTGCACACCCCAGTCCCCACCCCATGTGCTACCCCCACCCCGCACTCCCCCTTCACTTCCCCCCTTCACCGACCCCCCGCCTGCACTCCCCCTTCCCAACCCCCGCACTCCCCAGTCCCCACCCCCTGCACTCCCCCACCCTGCACTCCCCCCCCACCCCCTTCACTTCCCCCTCTTCACCGACGGTAACCTTTAAGCATTTTGTAAAATCAATTATTAAACGGTAACCTTTAAGCATTTAGTAAAATTTATACATAAAATTAAGCAATTAACCATATAAACTAAATTTACTATTAAAATTAAAGAATTTAAAAATTAAAGAGTACCTAGAGGCGGGGGGTCCCAAGACAAAGTGACGGCAGTCGGGCTGTGGTGTTTGGCGACCTACATTGCCAAAGTTGGGGGGAGGAGAAAGATTTGGAGTGAGTGGCCAAAATTCAAAAAAAATTATTAAATAGGCACGATTTGGGTATTACCGGCGGCGAGAGGAGAAAGATTTGGATTTAGACACGATTTTCCGGCGGCCAACGGTGGTTTTCGCCACCTACATCCCAAAATCCCAACTTTTAGGGTTTGGTTTCATGAGAAAAAAAATAATAATACAAGAAATTGAAGCTCACCGGCGAAGAAGAGGCAAAGCGAAGCTTCGTCCGGCGTCCGTTGGTTGGAGGGAGGCGGTTTCGTCGGCGTTCGTTGGTTGGAAGAAGCTTCTCTCTTTTAATTTTGCGAACAAAACCCGATTGGAAGAGGCAAATTGATTTTAACCCCCCCGACATCAGTGACGGTTTAAGACCGTCGCCTAAGGTAAAAAATTTCAGATTTACATTAACCACAACAACTACGGCTTAAAACCGTCGCTGATAATCACCGACGGTTAATCCGTCGTTGATTACATTATAAACAGTCGGTGATCACCGACTGCTTGAAACTGTCGCTATATGTTAAATCACCGACCGTTTTTTTGACCGTCGCTGTGAAGCGGTCGTTATTTTAGCTTTTTCTTGTAGTGATGTACTTTTATTGGAAAACTTATAAAAATTATATTTGGATTTTTCCTAAAAAACAAATAGAGGGTTTGAAGTTTATTAGACATAGATGTACTACTACAAAAGTACAAATAGGGCATAAACTTTTTTTAATATAAAATAAATTCATTAGAGAAAGAGTCATACTTTATCTACAATAAAAGTCAATACTAACAAATACATAACAATTTTGATCAAATAAAATTCTAAATTAGCAAAACCAACATCTTTGTAGATGAATTATGCAATTTTGTATACCCTCTTTCATAACATTGTTGTATCAACATTATTGTGTGATACAACCTTCTATGAGGGGGTCTTTCCATCTATTGTATTTTTTAAACAAAACTAAATTTGATCCAAAAATAGTAGATGTACAATTGATATCTACCACGTCATCTCACAAATCTTCATCAAAGAATCAAATTTTCCTACGAAATTATGAATATAACCCAACAACTCTCACAAAGGGAGACATAAAATCCAATATATATATATATATATATATATATATATATATATATATATATATATATATATGGGTGGTACAACCAATAGAGAGACATACTGAAGGAGATTTATTATTGATATGAGAAAAAAAAATGAGAGAAAAACAAGATAATTGGGGTTTAGCATCAACCAAAAGGTTGGTGGCAGGCTAGTAGCCCTTAAGTCGATAAAGAAAACTAGGGCTTTAAGGGAAAAAAAGGATAATAGAGCATTAAGTTTATTATTATTATTATTATTATTATTAAAAAGGTGAAATCCATACTCCAAGTATCTCGCCACTAGAACTTATCTTATCAAACGAGTAAATAAAGCATATTGTACAATAAAGTAAAACAACCAAGTATTATGCATGATGTGTTTCTTGAAGCAAGAATCACAATTTTAGGCTCTTATAAGGTTGTAGTTTAGTTTTCTTGAATAATCTTGGATGTGTTTAAGTGTTTCTTTAATAATCTTGGAACTAAAGATTGGTTCTTTGGTGTTCTTTGTATGAAACGTGGAGTATTTAATGGTTCTTGGATGGATCTTGGACGAAGAAAGGACGGGATCGGATATGGAGATTATCAACTAATACAAGTTGATGATCACCTAGGTTTCGTGCTTTATTTCACATCGAAACTTTGCTTTCACAGCTAAAACAATAATTCCCAATTGAATTACTTGATCAAAACACAACCACTATTAGGAAAAATTGTCAAGAATAAGTTAACCTTTATGGTGTTTTCTTAAAATAAGGCAAACTTTCGATTAACTTAGAATAAGCAAACTTTACACTCACTTAAACTTTAAATGAGTTTTAAAAAAATGCGACCTACAACAGTAGGTAATAGCAGGTAAACCTGCTGACGTGGCAATTACCATTGGTTTTTTTTTCATTTTTCTTGTTATTTTGCCTTTGAACCCATTAAAAGCCCAAAAAACCTCCCTTTCCTAACATATTCTCTTCTCCATTCTCCCTCCTCAACATTTTTGATTTCCTCTTTGTATCATTTTTTCCCTTAATTTTTTTAAAAACAAAATCAGCCCTTGAAGCTCTCTCATCCTCCTTCTCCTCCATATGTATACCCCTCCCCTTCCAGTCGGCCCCCCACCCCAGCCACCAGCGAAGAAATTCAATAAGATAGATGTTAGAGGCACTATGACGAGGAGAATTGAAAATATAAACAGTATGACAGAGATAAAATTGAATTTGATGTCCCTATTCCATGAGTAGCATATATCTACAGAATGGCAGAAGTATTTCTGGCTAGTGACGATTTTAGTTGAGGTTGGATTAACTATATGGTTTGATGCACTGTTGCTGTAGAATTTGTAAGATGTAGGAATACTCCCCTTCAGGAGGTTTACTATTCACATTCGAATATATAGTGTATCATACAAACTAGGGTAGATCATAACTTTACATAATTACAAAACTAATTATGGACAAATATTATTTACATAATATTCTGTCTAACACACCCCCTCAGACGGAGCGGGAGGAGGACGGACGGTCAGACTGGAACGGAAATCCACGAACAAGGGTTGATGGAGACCCTTTGTGAAGATGTCCGCATACTGATAAGAAGAAGGGACATGAAGAACACGAATGCGACCCAGAGCAACCTTCTCCCGAACAAAGTGAATATCCATCTCGACATGTTTGGTTCGTTGATGGTGCACTGGATTGTGAGACATGTAAACAGCACTAATGTTATCACAGTAAACAATCGTGGCTTTCCGCAAAGGACAATGTAACTCTAACAAGAGATTTCTGATCCATGAAGCTTCAGCGACAACATTGGCGACCCCCCGATATTCAGCTTCAGCACTCGAGCGAGAGAGAGTAGCTTGGCGTTTGGACGACCAAGAGACAAGATTGTCACCAAGAAAAATGCAGTATCCAGAAGTAGATCGACGAGTGTCAGGACAACCCCCCCCAATCAGCATCTGTATAGGATACAAGACCAGAGGCAGGGGTAGAAGAGAAGTGCATCCCATGATCCAATGTGCCTTTTACATACCGCATAATACGACGTAATGCATGAAAGTGGGGTTCACGAGGATCATGCATGAAAAGACAAACTTGTTGAACAGCATAAGATAGATCAGGCCTAGTAAAAGTGAGGTACTGAAGAGCACCTGCAAGTTGCCGATAAAGAGTGGGATTGTCCAGTTGTTTGCCTCCAGTAGCACTGAGTTTGGACTTGGTGTCCACAGGAGTAGCAGCTGATTTACAAGAGGACATATCAGCTCGAGCTAGAATCTCTTGAGCATACTTCCGTTGACAAAGAAACATAGTATCCTTAGTGCGAGTAACAGAGATACCAAGGAAATAAGAGAGAGGACCTAGATCCTTCATAGCAAATTCGGCACTAAGCAAAGAGATGATGCGAGTCCGAAGAGTATTAGAAGAGCAAGCCAATATGATATCATCAACATACAATAAGAGATAAGCAGTGTCCGTGCCACGACGGAAAATAAATAGAGAAGTATCACTCTTACTGTTGACGAACCCAAGAGAGAGAATGTGAGTCGCAAATCGTTGATACCAGGCCCTTGGAGCCTGTTTGAGACCATAGATGGACCTGCGAAGAAGACAAACATGGTTGGGTTTGGTGGGATTAACAAACCCTGGAGGTTGATGCATGTAAACGGTTTCTTTGAGATGACCATGGAGAAACGCATTTTTGACATCAAGCTGATGAATAGTCCAGTGGCGAGATACTGCAAGACTGAGAACAGTACGAATAGTTTGCGGTTTCACAACTGGGCTAAATGTCTCATCACAATCTACACCAATTTCCTGACTTTTACCATTTGCCACAAAGCGAGCTTTATATCGCTCAAAAGTACCATCGGATTTTTCTTTATGTCGGAAAATCCACAAACCACGAATGACATTAGCATTTGGAGGACGCGGCACCAAATCCCATGTATGAGTCTGCATCATGGCATTATATTCATCGCACATAGCACGATACCAGTTAGGATCATTAATGGCAGTGAGATGAGAACGAGGTAAAGGAGAAATTTTCGGTGTTGAGGAAGTGAGGAGAATATAATCATTGTATTTGGTGGTTGGTTTGAAGATGCCCTGCATCCCACGAGTCTGCATAGTAGTGGAGACGGGAGCTGGCCCAGTTGGATAGGAAGGAGCAGCCACATTGGATGGCGTGGCATTGAGAGGGAAAGAAGTGGGGCTATCGGGCCCAACAGAAGAAGGAATAGGAGATGCCTGTTGAGTGGACCGCATAAATGAGGAATTAGGAAGGCTGGTTGGACTGGGCCGTGTGGGGAGAGAAGAGTGTAATGTATTTGGGCCATGATGAGGAGGGGAAGGAGGAGCATGATGGGCGGTCCTTGTAATAGAGGGAGAAGGGAGCTGATTTGGACTCGGGCCAGTGTGGGAGACTCAAGTAGAGTTGTATTTGGGTCGGATGGAGATTCAAGAAGAATGGGAGGCGCGAGGCTCATTGTCAGAAGTAAGGAAATCATAATCCTTATTGTTTGGAGTATAGTGAACGGAATATGGAAAAATATGTTCATCAAAGACAACGTGCCTGGAAATTATGATTTTGTTTGTTTGGATATCGAAACACCTATAGCCACGATGAGAAGATGGATACCCAAGAAAAATACATGGAGTAGAGCGGGGGCTCATTTTATTTGGAGTAGTGGCGGAGAGGTTGGGATAACAGAGGCACCCAAAAGTACGGAGATGATCATATGAGGGATTTTTATTAAATAAAATATGCACGGGAGTGAGAAAGGCAAGAAGCCGAGTTGGTCGGATATTTAATAAATAAACAGCCATGTGAAGAGATTCGACCCAGAAAGTGATGGGAAGGGAGGCATGAAAAAGAAGAGAACGACAAACATTGTTTATTGTTCTAATCATTCTTTCGGCTTTGCCGTTTTGAGAAGAGGTGTGGGGACATGAATGTCTCCAGACCATGCCATGAGTGAGAGCAAAATTGGTGAAGCTGTGATTGTCATATTCACGACCATTATCACATTGCAAAGCTTTAATAGAAACCCCAAATTGAGTGTGAACATATGAATGAAATAGCACAAAAGTTGAATACACACTTGATTTAGACTTGAGTGGAAAAACCCATAAATAGTGAGAATAGTCATCAAGAAACAATAAATAATATCGAAAACCAGTATGACTATTAATAGGATAGGTATATAAATCAGTGTGAATTATATCAAAAGGAGCATAAGTGCTAGTTTGAGAAATAGAAAAAGGGAGGCGACAATGTTTTCCCATTTGACACCCATAACAAGTAGTGGAGATAAGCTCCCTATTACATTGAATATGATTATTATGCTTAAGAAAAGATAAAACTGAATCTCCGGGATGACCCAAACGGTTGTGCCAAATGTCAGATGAAATGACAGCAAAAGTTGACGGAGAGTGAGAAGATAATGTTGGAGAAGACAAAGGATAGAGGTTGCCCACACTATTGCACCTCGTCAATATTACCCCCGTCCGAAGGTCCTTCACAGAAAAACCAAGAGGGTCAAATTCAACCGACACAGGGTTATCAGATGTGAATTGACGAACAGAAATAAGATTCTTAATGATACTAGGAGCATGAAGAATATTTTTGAGAGATAAAGGGGGTAAGGGAGCAGGAAGCGTAGATGTGCCAGATCCATTAACAGGTATTTTTGTGCCATCACCAACCATAATATTGGTATTTAAATTGCGCCAATTAACAATGGAAGAATTAATACCTGAATTGTTCATGAGATGTGATGTGGCGCCGGTATCCATATACCAATTGTCATCAGGTTGTTGCAGAGACATCATATTAAAAAATTGAGGCAAATTAGTGGGTTGCAGAGGAGTGTTACTTGTCATAAGAGCTTGTTGGGCCTGCTGATTTTGTCTCGGTGGACCAGTGCCTAGAATACCTTGTTGATTACCCCACTGCATATTTTGAGATGGATAAGGACATGGTGGATATTGCCACGCAGGTCCCCAAAAAGTACCCCAAGGACCAAAAGTTTGCTGCTGGTTGCTGCGGCCTTGAGCACCGCCACGACCACCACCCCGGTGACCACCCTTGTGTTTACCTCGGTAATTCTTGCCGCCACGTCCACCTCTTCCACCATGAGTGGGCTGCTGCGAAGTGTGAGATGAAGAAGAGGGAAGCGTCCCCTCGCCATGAGCAACAAGAACAGTAGCAGAGGAGGAAGATGACATGTCGGCCTGAGCTTTAGAGTTTTTATCACGGCTGGAACGATCTAACTCGAGCATAGAGCAGGCCTTATCAAATGAAGGAAGAGGGACAGATTGTTGAATGATGGTTGCAACAACATTATATTCAGAGGTAAGATGAGTAACAAGTTGAAGAACCAAGCATTCTTCGGTAACGGGATGACCAATAGCATCAAGTTGAACTGAAATGGCTTTTAAAGCCTGACAATGCTCATCGAGAGAGGAGAAATCCGTGAGGTGAGTAGAACCAAATTGATTCTCAAGATGCACAACACGTGTGCCCTTGTTGTCTTGAAAAAGGTTACGTAAACGATCCCAAGCCACCATAGCTGTAGCCTTTTCATCAAGAATTTTGTAGAGAAGATCGGTAGAGATAGTACCATATAGCCATTGAAGAACAATAGCGTCGAGACGATCCCACAAGTCGTCATCAATGTCGGTTGGTCGAGCAACCTTCGGATCAATATGGTCAAGGACATTATATGCTTTGGCCGTGTTGCGGAAGAGTGTAGCCCATGGAGAATACTGAACCTTATTAACATCAAGAGTAAGTTTGACGAGGTTCGTGATATTAGTAACGTTGAGAGCAGGATGATAGGGATGAGAAACAGTAACTTTTGGTGATGCGTCGGTTTCGGCATCGGGAGCCATAGTTGCTGATAGAAGATAGAAGATAGAAGAGCAAAGAGGAGGATCGTGGTGGCTAGGGCAGGGCTGATACCATGTAAGATGTAGGAATACTCCCCTTCAGGAGGTTTACTATTCACATTCGAATATATAGTGTATCATACAAACTAGGGTAGATCATAACTTTACATAATTACAAAACTAATTATGGACAAATATTATTTACATAATATTCTGTCTAACAGAATTTAAACAAGGCAAGGTCAAGCTAGTTCTCAAGTTTATGTGTCCCTCCTTGCCATATCTTATCTTCATTTCTCCAACTTCTTGCAACCTCAATTCGGCTTTATCTGAGCTATTTCAACCTGGAGAACTTTTATTTAGAAAGGAATTATGCAAATTAGACAGTGCATCGGACTTGAATTGGGGACAGCATGCAATGGCTCCCTGTTTATTAGTTGTTTAGATAGTAATAGGATGCTATGACATCTTTCTTATGTGACCAAAAAGTCCACATTTTAGCTAGTGCTTAGGGCCACTTTTGATCTGAAACAATGGCGTAAATGAAGTTTAAGGAGTAGGTCAGGACTCAGGAGTTAAAATGTTAGGTTTCAAAGGAGAAGAGAGAGAAAATGGGTGGACAGTGAAAAAGGTGGGAAAAGAAGTCAAAAGGTTAGAGAGAGATGGACTCAACCTGTCATGGGTAAAAATACTCATTTAAATTTTAAGTGAGGGTAAAGTTTGCTTATTCTAAGTTAATCCAAAGATTGCCTTATTTTAAGAAGATGGCGCAAAGATTAACTTATTCTTGACAATTTTATTCATAATATCCGAAACATATATATAATACATATATTCCTAAACCAACTTAAATTAGGAAACTCTAAAAGATTAACATAAATAACAACTACATATACTTGGGGAACAAGTACTCCTTCACAGCAGGCCTAACTAGAGAAGCACACGCCTAACATTAATTTAAACAACACAAATTAAACTAAGGCCTAAAATAGGAAAAACCCTTTTAAGTGAAAGGTAAAAACCTATAGGCAAAAGAATCCTATCACAAATAAAACACCTAAATTACATAGTTTCCTAACAGAATTAGGAGACTACCTAATTTGTCCTCACAGAACTAGGATGTATTTATTGTAGGAGAGCTATCCATGCACGCGTCATATTACCATCAAACATATGGTACGATATTAATAAAGTAAACAACATAGAAATGTATGAGATAGATGGGTCCCATACAAGTTACTACAATCCTTACTTAATAATATACTTCATCCGTTTTTTTACTTGCAGGTGAGAATGAACGGAGGAAGTAAAACGAACGAAGTGGTGTAGTTGGAAGTTGATTCACTGAGGAAAGGCCTCAATGATGGATAATGACATAATAGTAGGAAGAGGGGTGATTTTGAGGTGAGTGAAGCCTGCTTCTATCAACAATTTCTTCCATTCATCTTCAGTCCTCTCTTTTCCACCAACACAATCTGCCATCAACCAAAGATCACAACCTATGACTGCGTCGTCGAACAAACCTTTTCCATCAGCATGAAGAATTACATCCACAATTATCACCTTCCCTTTCTCTTGGGATAATGCTTTTTTACAGTTTTTCAGGATCGTTAAGCACTCCTCGTCGGCCCAATCATGTAAGATCGACTATACGTACATACCAATTACCAAAAAGAATATGTAATTAGTACAACTGAATAAGTGATTAAATTGCAAAACATTACAAATATTATTGGAGGGAAGATTTGGATACTTTTATATTAGTTTCTTTTTGAGGGGATACTAGTTTATTTAGAGGTGGCAAATGGGTCATACAGGTCGGGTCATTACGGGTCGGGTCATAAACGGGTTAACCTTGTGTTCGGGTCACGTTCGGGTCGGGCCGGGTCCATTCGGGTCCATAAATATTCAGGTTAAATCGGGTCGGGTTAGATCGAGTCGGCTTAAATCGGGTCGGGTTAAATCTGGTCGAATTGGCCACTGCAAAACAAATTGGAATAAAAGTTCAGCAAAAACAAAAAGGCAGTAACAATTAACTTTCCCTCTAAAGTCTAACCATTGAATTTTCTCCAAATTTCACATATCTCCCTCCAAAAAAATAAGAATCAGTATTCTCAATTCATAGCAACTTCACACTATGGAACATCTAACATGAAAAAATATCTTGATAAATGCTCAAACTATGCTGCATATCCCGTGAGTGTGAATGATGATGGACATCAACCTGTGTTCGATCAAAAAGTCTATAGAGAGTTGGTTTCGGGTCATGTTCGGGTCGGGATCGGGTCGGGTTTGTTTCGGGTTTCGGATCATTACTTTCGGGTGGAGACGGGTCTCGGGTATTTCGGGTCGGGTCTATTTTGCCGGCTCTAAGTTTATTAGTATTAATGATATATGGAGAGTCAAATTTTAATTAGAGACAATTGATCAAGCTTAACCATGTAAAAAAAGCATAAGGGTTATTCCAAATCACTTCTGTTTTTTTTCCTTATTGTAAACTTAACGGTCCCGGTATTCCGTTCAAAAATGTCAAATAACTGACGATAAATTTGTGGAATGACCTTTATAATTTATATAGTACATGAGTATCATTTTTAGTATTCTAATGACGAAGGCTAATAATTAATTCGATGTTTCAGCAAAATTAACTTTTAGCTCCAAAAATGTAAAAGTGGCCTTATTTTTAGAAGGAAAAAAAAATTTCATGTCTACGTACCTTAAAGATGATAGAATCTGCGGTAGGAATCTCCTTAAACATATCACCACCAACATGGGTAACACCAGGATATTGTGGGGCAGTTCCAACAACATGAGGGAGATCAAAGTTAATTCCTTTGATATGAGGGTAAGCCTTAACAATTTTGGCAATCATCCTTCCAATTCCACCCCCAACATCAACAAGAGTACCTTTAAACCCACTAAATCCATCTTTATACCCTTTAACAACAGCATCTAAAGTAGGTTTAGTAGCAGCTGCCATCCCAATGTTAAACATGTTATTAAACTCAGGGTCCTTAGAAGCCCTCTCCCAAAAGGACTGACCATAAGCCTTCTCAAAAGGGGTCCCACCCTCCTTGATCGAACGGCTAATCTCATACCATGCATTTATGATCCAAGGGTGTGTGAACGTTAGAAACATAGGAGCAAGGCTTAGCTCATGATCATGTAAGAGCCACCTAGAGATATTGGTTAGGCCATACAATAATTCTTCCCCTGATGATTGATTATAATCAACGGTGAAGATGTTCTTTCGGACGAGCATCCGCATGACACGTGCAAGGCACGTGACATCAGGGGACGGAGACTCGAGTTTCGAGGCTATTTGGGATAAGCTCATTGGTTGGCCATGGGAGTGTATAATATCCGCAATGTGGAGCTCCACAGCAGATCTTAGGGCAAGGGTATCTGCATATGCAAAGAGGTGGTTGTATACCTCAGCATGGGCTTTGAGGAGTTCAGCATCCTCATTAACATTTCCTAATACTATTTCTTTGCTCCCCATTTTTTGGTCACAATTAATAGTATTGGATTATGTTGTTGTGAGTTATGCAGCTTCATTCATTAGTCTATTTAAAGAAACCAAGCGTAGAACTTTTCAACGAGCTTGCTACTTGCTAGAATATATTGCCATGCACGGGATGCAGCTTACTAACTTAGACTTGTACAAGGAAAATGAATACATTAAATAAGCATCAGTTTCCAATCGAGAAAAAACAAATGTAATGGCAATTGGAAAGCTGATGTCTACATCTGTTTGATTGAAATTTAAACGCGTTCTGGATTCTGCTTGAAAAAGAAGTACACAAACAAAGAAAATATTATTGGTTCTTTTAGTCTTCATGTGGAGTGAGCTTAAGAGAGAATCTTGGGTAGGTTGGAGTCTAACTGCCATCTATTCTAATTTTTTTTAATTAGATATAATAGATATATTTTATTTTATTATATACTTACTTTCTTTGTTTTCTCAAATTGTACGTTATTATACAATGTTTGTGGATTTCTCTTAGTGTATATTTTCGAAAAGGATATACATATTCTTTTTATAGTTTTTAATCTAATAAATGATTATAAATATACTAATAACTGCCAAAGTTGTACTTTCACAAGCGTGCAAGTTAGATTGTTGCAAATTTTAAGAGACGGTGGACGCATACATATAGACTTAATTAATTGTAGCATAAATCGACAATAATGATACAAAACTCAACAAAAATGATATACATTAATATCATATTTGTTAATGATATAAGTCTATGATAAGATAATATATGAATAGGTATAAATTTATAAAGTCTGCTCAAAATGACATAACATGCAACAATAATGATACAAACATAAAAGAAATGAAATGATAACAAGTCAACAAAACTGACATCAACAATGACATGAAAGAATATAATATGAAACAAATCCAAAATGACATGAAACAAATTCAAAAATGACATGAAATATATTTTAAAATGGCATGAAACTTGAGTTCCAAAATGATATGAAACACATCATGACATGAAAGTGTTTTATGATGACATGAATAAGTTATATTAGTTCGCACATGTGAGATTTTGTTACACAATAAGTTATAGTGTAACATGTTGACACGCTCCTTGTAAACACGTCAAACATAACCTAAACTACCCAATAATATAAGGCAAGCAAAGGGTCGAATTCACAAGGACTAAGGGAAACACTAATAAGTATCGACTTCTAATAAGCTAGGCCAAGTCTATTTTTTTGAAGACTTATAGATGAGAACACAGTAAGAAAAATGACATTGCAAGGGTATCCACCAATCAACTCATTCACGCACCAAGCAATCACAATGGAAAATCAACAATGGGGATCAATTGAGGGGAATTGTTCATCCATTGATACTTTAACCACTCACTCGAGCTAGCTAGATTAGCCTAGTCTCCTACCGAAAACCTATTCTCATGGTTAAGGCATTCAACCAAGCATACATATTTATAAACATGATGAACACAAACACGCATAGATAGTCTCCTAAGCTAGGTAGTCCCTATTCTCATGGTCCTTCAAGCCTAATAATCGATTTGACGCAACCCCTTAATTTCATCTCAAGTTCCTTCACTAAGAGTACCTAAATTATGCTCCTATGATGGGCAATCATCCAAACATTCATGAAAATATCAAATCAATTAACCCAAATTAAAACCCAATGTTGAATTTAGAGGTTCATGAACTCATCAATGGTTTCAAATCCTTTTCAAAGAAATAGCTACTCACAAATCATGATAATCATAAGATAAAAACATTAACAACTAAAGAGCATGACAATTAACATTAATCTAACACTAAACTAAGCAAAACAAAACAAAACACATATAATTAAACTAATCATAAATAAATTAATCTAATGAAAATAATTTAAATAAAGTAATAAAAGAGGAAAGAGAATAATAAATGCTCATGGATTAATTGTTGCAGCTTCAACACATGTTGTCACCCTTGAATCTCAAAATTTTCAAATTCTTTTTGAGTTGTCTCACTTTCTCTCTAACCTAAGCTACGGAAGCTAACCCTCCTTAAAACTCTAAAAAAAACTACCTCCCAATGATAAGTGGTGAGTAATAAATTAGGTTCTAGAATATGACATAAATTTGTCTTAAATAGTGCTGAAGTAAACTAAGCATAATTATAAATTAACCCCCGTTCAAAAAGAGGATTTAAAAAGAAAGATTTCCGGAAAACAGGAGACCCGGGCGGTTTGGATTGACCCGAGGCCTCGGGTTGATAGTGAATCGGGTGGGTCAAGTCTGGCCCAGGCGGGTCAGTCCAACATAAGTGAATTTAAGCTTTTCGCAAATCGACCCGGGCGGTTAAGTCCGACCAAGGTGGGTTAGACCGGCAGTGCACCTTCGAAAATGGCCATATCTAGGGGGTGGCAATGAGTCGAGACAGCTCATGAGCTACTCAAACTCGACTCGGTCAAAATTCGGTCAAATCTTGACTCGAGCTCCAACTCGACTTGAGATACTAACGAGTCAAGTCGAGCTACTCAATACTCCACTCGAAAAACACGTGAGATACTCGAAAAATATTTTATATTTTTTAAAGAAAGTTTAAACTTTTTTTCTAAAAAATACTTGAACTTTTCTTTTAAAAAAATACTCCCTCCGTTTTTTTTTAGATGTAACATATTGACTTTGGGCACTATTCAACCAATACACTTTGACCATTAACTGTTATTTATACATAAGAAAAAATATAGTCATGTGGGATCTTGTTTGATTCGTCACGATATACACTTTCCAAATATATATTTTTTATAATTTTTACTTTTATACAATTAGAGATATTATCGGTCAAAGTTGTGCCTCGACAAATGTGAAAAGTCCAATGTTACATCTAAAAAAACGGAGGGAGTACATAAGAAAAAATACATTAAATGACTAAAAGGCAAAGTGAAGGAATTTTCCTAAAAGAAATAGAACTAAATCAACGGATGAGATATAAAGAAACCTAAGAATTAAGATCTTAGTCGTCCGTTATGGGCAAGCAAAGAAATAGCAAACCCTCTCTAGGTCTAAGAGTCATAAGACTCAGAACAAGCAGTCACAAGGCTCAAGGCCTCTTCGGCTCTCCCTCTCCAATCTCCATCTCCCTTTGCACCAACCACCAACAAGATCCACCTGATTCACTCCGCGCTGCACCACCCATCTCACTCAGCGTTGCACCACTTCCCAACTCAGTCAACAGCTCGACGTTGCAAGCCTGCAACACCATGCCACCACCTCACCACGACGCCGCACAACCTGAACTAGATTCATGTAGTTTTGAAATTTCTTGTTCATAAAAAATCCACAAAGAATGCAGTTCAAGCATTATTTATTAATTAATGAGTTCGAGTTCAAGTTTGAACCGTTTCGAGTTCGAGTTTCAACCTAGTTCGAGTGCGAGCTTGAACTGAGTTTGAGTTTGAACCGAGTACGAACTCGAGTTCGAGCTCGAGTTTGAGTTTCCGAGTTCAATTTGAGCTTGATAATTTCAAGCTCGCGAGTTTTCGAGTCAAGTAGAGTTTAGGTATGAGATTTCGAATTCGAGTCAAGAATAGTAAAAATCGAGCTCGACTCGCATATTGCTAGCCCTAACGATATCTCACTCATTTTTCATTGAAAATGGGCTTGTAACCATCCGTTGGAAAGCTATTGAGCCATGCTTTCATCTCTAACTTGAATCACTCAAAAATCTTTTGTGTGCTAAAAGTTATATCCATTCGAAGTTGACCCTTGCGCGCAAACCCTTCAAAAACTTCTTGTGTTTGCCTCCATGCACTAATCTATGCTCAAAAACTTCTTGTGTTTTCCTCCATGCACTAATCTATGCTCGGTCATGCTTCCTTGACCATCCTCTTCGATCCTAATATTTGGGTTCGTTCAAACACCCTTTGAGCATGCTTCTAAAACCTGAAGTGAGATAAAAGTACCCAAAGAAAGAGCATACAAGGAAGAGAACTACACAATTAAGTAATTAGCGAACTAACAAAGCTAAACTAACTCAAATCCCTAAAATACTAACTAAAAACTACAAAAAAAGTAAGAACATAAACAAAGTATCACATGTTAGGCTCCTTCTATCTCCTTTAAATTCATTACTCTCAATTTAAACTTTAAGTTAAACTAAACCCTTTATAATTACAACATTTCCTTTGTATGAAAGTTTCAAATTAGTTACAACATTAATTTATTTGACAATATGCTCTCTCTATCTTTCTTAGCATCACACGAGTTCCTCTATTTTTCCCTATCTCCCTGCTTTTTACATGCATATTTTGAAACTTATATTTTCTCCTATTTTATAATATTGATGAATTTTCCTAATCAATTTCAGGATTTTTTGTCAAAAACTACATATTAATTGCAACTTTTTGAAAACAACTACCTAATAAGTCTAATTTTTAAAACAACTACCTTTTATCACTTTTTTTGTTAGCACTAGCAATGCACAGTAAACGTTAGTAATTCCGTCTGGTGGGCCCCACTTGACAATTCCCTTAACTACTTTCCCAATTCATTCGACATCCCTCTTCCCCAGTTCTCTTCAAACACCATTCTCTCTTATCTCATCTCTTCACATCACGCCATTCTCTCTCATCTCTTCCACCATTCAAATCAGTTGAAGAAGACCAACAAGATTCATATTGTTCATCTCGTATATGAAGATCAGGTAAATGGTTCCTACTCTCCACAAATTTCCTACTCTACTATTAATGGTTGTGAATTTCCCAATTCGCAAGAAATTAGGTTCTCAAATTGGGGTTGTGAAATTTATCAAATTCACCAAATTGCAGTTTTATTTAAGGATTTTTTGATAAACCTTCATGATTTTAACATTGTTCAATTTATCTTTGGAAGGATGTCAACCAACACTTACCAATCAACTCATACATTGCCCAGTAAGTGCGACTGTGGCATCCCACCAAAGATGCTAACTTCATGGACTACGAAGAACCCAGGTAGAAGGTTCCTTGGGTGCATATTCTCTGATCCGAATAGAGGTGAAAAAGGTTGCAATTTTTTTCATTGGGTGGATGATGACATTTTAGGGTGGCAAAGGATTGTCACAAATAAGTTATTATTGGAGAAGAAGCTCCTACAGACTGACATTGGCTTTCTAAAATTGGAAGTGTCGAAGTTGCAAAAATTGCAAATTAACTCTTTCCAACGAGAAGCTGATGAAGAAATGCAAGAGCTTATCTTACAATGTGAAGAAAAATGCAGGGGGTCAGGGACACCTTCTTTTTACGATGTTGATGCTCAATGTATCGATGGTGTGAGAGAAGAATCAAAGATGATGGGGGCAATGCCGGTTCACCAAGTAAAAGGAAGGAGAGAGAATTTTTTTATTGACATTGAATATTGGAGTATAAGGTTGGTGGTTCTAATTCAATGAAGGGGGAAGAAGACAAACCCACGACAGTAAAATGGAGGGAATTGTCAAGTGGGGCCCACCAAACGGAATTACTAACGTTTACTGTGTATTGGTAGTGCTAACAAAAAAACCTGATAAAAGGTAGTTGTTTTAAAAATTAGACTTATTAGATAGTTATTTTCAAAAAGTTGTAATTAATAGGTAGTTTTTGACAAAGAATCCTAAATTTTACGATCGTCTAGAGATTGGCTTGGTATACCACATTAACATCAATTTCCGAGTATAGACTTGAGTACTTGACTAACGCCAAGAAAATTTGCTTGACAATTGCAAACCAACCACCACCCCCCAAATTCTAACTTTTGCTTGGCGGATAGACAACAATCAAGAAGTGTGGTTAAAGAAATATTTCTTACACACAAAATAAACCCAATTGTTGGTTGCCGCTTGACCCTTGGACATGGACTATACCTGACGTCGACAATAGTATCATGAATATAGTTAAAAAATTAACACTACCAATCCCGGTCGTTTTACTTTAAAAGGTGTTAACTTTTGATTATCTCACAGCCAGTCCCAACTTTGACGGCTATCTTTCCAAAATGATTTTTTAAGTACATTAGCTTAATCATTATATCAGTTAACTGTAACGTAGTAAACTCATTCATTAAATTTGGTTATTTTTTAAATAGAGGGTTATTGGATGAATGTCATGTGTTTTAATTAATGAAGGACCATTCTAGGAAGAGATCCTCCAATGTTAGAACTGCTATGAGAAAATTAAAAGTTTGGACCTTTTAAAACAAATCGGTCATAGTTAGGATCGCCAATGTCAATTTTTCTATAGTTATCCTTTCAAAATTCAAAGTTGGTCGTAAGGATAAAACACATGACACTCATTCAATAACCCTTAAAAGTTTGGACCTTTTAAAACAAATCGGCCATAGTTGGACTAGAACCATTAAAATTTTCTAGAGTCGGTTCCAGAGGAACCAGAACCAGTCTGATTTCAGTCAAAAAATGCCAAACTCCTAGTCAATTGACCCTCCCTTTTTCCTCCTTAATTATATGTGCAAACATTATGTAAATGTGAATGACTTCCACGCACACGAGAGGGAGGAGAAAAAGGAGGGTCAATTAGCGAAGTTTGACCTTTTGGCTAGAACTCGACAAAGCATATGTAATACCACATAAGTAATTGTCTACGAAAAAAAGCCTCCATAAACTATTATTCGGATAAACATAATTTTGGAGTTTGAGAGTTTATTTTCACGCTTTCTAAAACACAACTTTGACCACTAGTATTTCTAATTATTTAATTGTAAAAATTATAAAAAGTTAAAATAGCTATGTTTGGGAAGCACTCCAAGTAACTTAAATGGTAAGGTGCTGAAATTTTTTAAGTGATTAAATGATTAGCAGAGTTTGAAAAGTAGCTTAAATTAAATTTCAGGTGCTTAAAGTGAGTGAATTAATAAGTTAGTAATTGTAATGTTTCAAAATTAGTCACATGGAATTTTCGTTTATCTTTTTCGTCCCATTTCTTAATTTTGTGTTCATCTCCTTTTTCCAAAATCATTTTTTCTATTATCTTCTATAATATTTACTTTTTAGTTTCAAGGTTTGTTGTTTTTGTTATGTGCAACAAAATTTTTCATTTTAGGAGGTTAAAATTGAGCACCATTTACTTTCTATAATCTTTTTTGTCAATAAATCATAATTGTAAAGTACATTTTGTTGAACTATGGAAGAGGCCAAGCAATCACGACCAACTTTAGACTTTTTATTTTTAATGAGTCCGGGTTCGATACTGATTATGTCTATAAGTACCAACTCATGTCTTGAGGTGAGATAGCAAAAAATTTATGTTAAAGTTGAAAAGAAAGCAAACCTTAAAAGTATTAAGGTACGGCCTGTAGGCACTAAAAATTGTGACATTTATCAAGAATCTTGTAACCACAAAAAGAGAATTGAAGAAATAAACTAAAATTATACTAGACAATATATATCTTTCATATATTATAGAAAATTTAATACTAGTAGTCCAAACTATGTCTGTCTTCCATTGATAGTCTATCCTATTGAAAATCCACAGGTGGACTCAACTTTTGGCCCAATGTTCCAGAGTTGGACCTTTATACCTAATGACCTGCTACAACAGTTAAGTTTGTTGTCACATGACTTATACATAACATATTAATGAAAATTTCCACCCTTTTTTCCCTTAACATTTCGACTTCTCATTTTTTTTTTCTGTTTTTCCTTCCATTTTGTCACGTTCTCTCTCTCTCTCTATCTTCTTCTTCACCTCTTTCACGACATTTCGTCCTTCTCTCACACCTCCATTTTCGATCCTTCTCTAATTTCAATTTTCTCTTCAGTTTTTTTTTTACATTTCTTCCATTCATCTTCCAAACTGAACCTCAATGAGAACCTCGCGAAATTCGGGGGTGGTTCTTCATCTTGGGCGCTTTTATGGCATTATTGTGTGGCCGCGAGTGCCTAGTAATGTCCGTACGCTTTTATGGCATTGTGTGGCAGGTTTATCTATATCACATTCTATTTTCTTTAATTAGTCTCAACATATTTTGGGACAACCAAATCATTCTTCAATTGACCAACCTGGGCCAGATTTCGCATTTAAAATTATTAGGATACGACAATTCGAGAGTTGGTCGAACGATCTTTTTAGTGGATATTTCAAAACGTAGAGAACTCGTCTGCCAATTGTTCTCCAACACCGGAAGTTCGTAATTAGTAACAAGATCATCATTGGCTGTTGACACCATGCTCTACACAAATTTGAACCGGGAGGTCTTTGAAATCATTTATGTTAGTAGGAGAACGAAATTAGCTTGGTATTGGTCAATATTTCAGTTATTGACATCCAACGCGTATACATGAAAGAGCCGAACTCTTAGATTACTAAAAGTGACAATACACTCCTATCAACCTAATTGCTTATAGTAGTGTTAATTAGATAAACTGGATTAGACTTTGCCAAGTCCAAATTAAGTCGAAAGATTCTTGGACTCAATCTACTCCAAAGTTTTCACAAGTCTAGTTAATATAATTCTTTCCAAAGTTATTTTTTTTAAGTGTAGATCCAATCCAATCTAATCCATATGTATATGATGTTTTCTTTTTCCTCTTTGGGCCATATTTTCATTAAAAAAAACATATTGAATTCTACCGTCTTTGGGCCATATAGATATATATGTACATATGTATATATATGTATGTATATATATGTATATATATGTATGTATATATATGTATATGTATATATATATATGTATATGTATATATGTATATATGTATATGTATATATATGTATATATGTATATGTATATATATGTATATATGTATATGTGTATATATATATGTGTATATATGTATATATATGTGTATATATGTATATATGTATATGTATATATATGTATATGTATATATGTATGTATATATGTGTATATATGTATATGTGTATATATGTATATGTATATATATATATATATGTATATGTGTATATATGTATATGTATATGTATATATATATGTATATATGTATATGTGTATATGTGTATATGTGTATATGTATATGTATATATATATGTATATATGTATATGTGTATATATGTATATGTATATATGTATCTATATGTATATATGTATATATATGGATATATGTATATATGTGTATATATGTATATATGTGTATATATGTATATATGTGTATATATGTATATATGTATATATGTATATATGTATATGTATATATGTATATATGTATATATGTATATATGTGTATATGTATATATGTATGTATATATATATGTATATATGTATATATATGTATATATGTATATGTATATATGTATGTATATATATGTATATATGTATATATGTATATGTATGTATATTTATATATATATATATTTAAAATATGCAGAAGCTAAGAAAGAATACTGTAAGTCCCAACTATATAATATGCAAATATGTTCCATGTGTCCAGAAGATTTAAACAAATATAATTGTGCATTCCAAATGAATTATTATGAATTAGGAACCGAAACACCTGAACAACTAGCTGTATTTCGAAAATTATATTTTGAAAAATTACCCATACCTATAAACATTATGGTACAAGAAGCATACTATACAGAACCTAAAACAGGAACTTTAGGTGAACAAATATCATTTTTACAAACATGGTATAAAAATTATTGTATTGAAATCAATAACCAAACGGCATTTAGAAAACAAGCTAAAATTAGTGACTGTTGTAGAAAAATATGAAATACCTAAATTTGGTTGTCACAAATTAAACAAAAGATATAAAACTAAAAGACCCAAATTAATACAAAGACGATATAAAAGATTCAAACCATATGGAAAATATAAAAATAAAAAGAAATCAAATAAAAATTACTTTATAAAAAGAAAAATCTATAAATATGCAAAAAAATCCAAAAAGATGTAGATGTTATAATTGTGGACAGATAGGTCACATAGCAAAAAGAATGTAAGACTAAAACAACTAAAAATACGAATAAAAACATAAAAAGTGTTAATTTTATTGAACTACATATAGCAGAATACGAAATAGGTAAAAATAATATACCACCAGACGAAGAAATATATGTCTTGGAATACGAAACAGATAATAATGAAATAAGAAGTAGTGAAGAGGAAGATAATCGTAAAACCGATAGTAATGGATAAAGAATTACAAGAAGTTGACTACGATGAAGATATTACTGTACAACATAAAAATCAAAGAGCTATTTTTGATCTACAAAGATATAATGCGTTGAAGCATGAAGGATTTACATTATCTCCTAATAAAGAACCTATAGAACAAAGTGTTATGGCACAACTTAAAGGAAACCTTATTTATCAAAAAGTTAGATTCATAATTAAGCCAAATTATTCTATAAGTTTAACTGACCAAAATATCGAAAAGGCATTAGTCTTATATTGGAAACTAGATGGAATTAACATGACAAATGGATCAAAAGTTATGACAGTACAATGTAAGAATGCTTATATATTAACCGATCAACATCAGGTTTATACTAAAAATAAATTAAGACCAATTACTATAGATACCCCTTTTACAGGTCTTATATTACCTATAGAAAAAGGAATAAAATTATACTCTAAACCGGACTATGAAGACTTAGAAATAGTAAAGAAACGATTAAGCGTTTCTAGATCTAAACGAGATTTAACTGACAACCTACCTATTCGAATACAATCACACGAATGTTACATAAACATACAAATAGAAACTAAAAGTTTAATTGCAAAACTAGATGTTAATAAGGAAAGTAATTATATTCCCTTAAAAAACTTAACAAGCAAAATAATAAATGAAAACTTTAATAGATTAATAATCCTTACAACAAAAATTGCCTTTCAAGAAATAAATATTGAATATGTCATAACCCTAAACAATGAAATTATTTTAGGAAAGGAATTTTTAGAAAAGGTTAAACCTTGGAAAATAGACCAAGACTATTTTGAATTTACTTATAATCAAACCCAATCTAAAACTAGAATAATCAATGAGTAATGATATACCAAGTTTGATAGAATTAATAAAATTACAAAAACAGATAGAAATAGCAAAAGAAGAAAAGGCATATATAAGTCAAAGACGCAATATATAATATTTGCGGAATGCCATAGAGATAGTATACGAACTTTATATAATAAAGAACGTAAGAAAACAAGAGATATAGAGGTATTAGAACAAAAGTTACGTAAGATGAAAAATAAATTAACTATCCTTAATAAAAATGAGTAATTTAATATATATTTTAGTAAAAATAATCTTTGATGGATATAAAAGTAGATATTATACACCAATGGTAGATACAGGAGCTCAAACAACAATTATGAAAGAAAATTGTTTACCAGAATGGAAAAGATTAAATACTCCCTTTAAAATAAACGGATTTAATAATAATAGTAGTAAAATTACTCTTTATCAAACAAATATAAAAATACAAATTTGGGATAAAATACTAGTCATACCCAAGGTATATTGCTTTGAATTAATAGGAAAAGATATTATATTAGGAACTAATTTCTTAAAACAATATAAACCCTTTAGTATAGATAAAGAATTTCTTACTTTGTTTACCCCTTGCCAACATAAGCTAAAAGCCAAGGTAGTTACTAATAAAGAAAGATTACCAATAAAATGGGAAAATTGTAAAATAGGAGAAGAAGCAAAACTAGTCCAAAAAATGAAAACCAAAAAAGGAATCAACAATTTAGACATAATAGAAATAGGAATATTACATATAGATAAACTTACTCCTTTAAAAACTAAGTTAGAAGAATTATGCAGCGAAAATCCTTTAGAAAATTGGCATAAGCATAAAACTGAAATACAAATAACATTAAAAGACCAAAATAGTATCATATCACAAAAACCTTTTAATAATACTCAAAGAGATGAAAAAGAATTTAAAATGCATATAACAGAACTAGTAGCTGGAAAACTAATTAGACCAAGTAATTCAAAACATAGTAGTAGTGCGTTCATAGTTAATAATCATTCTGAGCAAAAGAGAGGAAAAACAAGAATGGTTATCGACTATAGAATCTTAAATGAAAAAACAATAACATACAATTACCCCATACCAAATAAGATACTTAAAATGAGACAAATACAAGGATATAATTATTTTTCAAAATTTGATTGTAAAAGTGGTTTTCACCAATTAAAGTTAACCGAAGAATCTAAACAATTAACAAGCATTCAAAGTCCCTAATGGATTTTATGAATGGAATGTATTACCTTTTGGATATAAAAATGCCCCAGGTAGATTCCAAGCATTTATGGATAAATATTTAAATCAATTATCAAATTGTGTAGTCTACATTGATGACATACTAATCTATTCGAAAACTCAAGAAGAACATTATAAGTTATTAGAACAGATTATAGAAATTATTAAGACTAGTGGTATAGTTTTAAGCAAAAAGAAAATGGAATTATTTAAAACTCAGATTGAATTCTTAGGATTTGAAATAGATAAAGCTGGAATAAAAATGCAAGATCATATAGCCCAAAAAATTATAGAGTTTCAACAAGAAATTAATACTAAAAAGGAATTACAAAAGTTTTTAGGAATAGTCAATCAGGTTAGAGAATTTATCCCTAAACTATCACAATATACTCGAACCTTTAACTAAAAAACTAAAGAAAGACTACGATTTTAGATGGAATGATACCGACACAAAGACTTTAGAAAAAATTAAAGAATTAGTCAGAAAGTTACCAAAACTAAGTTTTCCCGATGAAGACAAAGAATTTACATGGATAGTGGAAACAGATGCTAGTGAAACTAATAACGGTTACGGAGCAGTATTAAAGTATAGATATAAAAACGATAAAAAGGAATATGTTTGTCGATATCACTCAGGAACATTTAAGGCAAATGAAATCAATTGGGATATAAATAAAAAGGAATTAAAAGCAATCAAATATGGAATTAAGAAATTTGAATGTTACATAGTCTATAGTAAATTCATAATTAGAACGGATAATAGAACCGTTAGAAGGCGGCTAACCCAAAAACTACAAGATTCCATTACAAGAAAAGAGATAAATCGAATAATAGCCGATATCAACCAATATGAATTTTCTCTTGAATTATTAAAAACTAATGAAAATTGTTTTGCGGACTATCTCTCAAGAAATAGCTCAACAACCGGTTCTAGAAAACCACGAGCTCAAGATACAACTCAAAAAGTTAATGGAAGAACTTGCTTCTATGAAAAGAGAAGCCATTTCCAAAGAATCCTAGTATGGAGCAAACGGATATTGGCACTAGCCAAAAATATAAAAGTCGAATTATTACAAAAAAAGTTAACTCACCTTTCAAACGAAGTATGTCCTTACAAACTTATAACCCTAACCAAGTCAATAACCCTACTCCAGTTATCAACGAACTAAATTTTCCAAGCCTCATACCCGACACCACATCTTTCAAAGAAAAGTTAACCTTAGGAACTAAACAAACTATGAATCCTTCGGTTCGCCAATATATAGATAATTTCTTATTTATTGCCAACGTACTAAATACATTCCCGAGAGATAACCACAAAAGACCGCCATGGAGAAATCGAAGGTGGATATGTTACTAACTCCTTAAAAAGGGTAAACGAGTTAATAGCGTTGCCTGGTTGCAATGCAAATTTAATTAAAGCAAACTTTATGATTATGGCCTTCTTAATTCGGTATATACTATGAATGGAGAAGAGCTATCATCAATTCCCCGATTTATATAAAGCGACTAAAAGTTACTTGCATATTACAAAATCTCCTATGATTTTTGTAAGATGCTATCTCGCCCAAGCGAAGTTACTTTCTCCGAGATAAAACAATGTATTAGGGTAGTTAAAATGGGTCAGTACAAAGAAATTTTATCTTTCCCGAAGAAATTAAGGCACAACCAGAGTTAAACCGCAATGAGATACCGGATCTCCTCGGGGAAAAGAGGGCGAGTCAAGATAAAAGCAATTTATGAAGCCTCGATTAGCATGGTCAAGACTTATGTTTGGATAAATCATAGAGAATTAAACACATTAATTATCTCTCAAAGCAAAACATACGGCCATGATGCGGTCGAAACCATTAAGTCATGGGTATGGAGCCTGCTTCATCCGGATCAAGCACCGGTTACAAGGTATTTACCTAGGAATTTCCTAACTCGAAGATACCTTGAAGAGATATTGTAGTTGGTTGCAGCAAAATAATAACCACTCATGTAAAATGTGTGGAGTTAAGCAAATGATTGTACCAATAATCGAAGATATGGACAGCTATGAAGAAAGAGCGGAATCATCTAATACAAGAATATCAACTACGAGAGATAGAGCACAAGCGTACAGTAATAAAACATCTGTCTACAAAGATAAGCACTCGTAAAATAGAGATATTTTATCATGTAACGAGATAAACTTTGAAATAGTTACAACGGGACAAAGTTAGGCGGCTAACGCGTAAAATATGTGAATAGTGAATAGTGAACAAGTGCTTTTCTCGTAGCACTTTTCACCGTAGCAAATAGTAGTATGAATAGTTTTGTAAAATTGTACGGCACTTGTAATAACTTTGCCTATAAATAAGATCAGCTGGTGAAGCAAAGGATCATCAGCAAGCTTCTCACCACTCACTACTCTTCCTCTCTCCCTAACTTTTCTTCTCTCAAATAATAAACACGCTTCATCCTCCATAGTTGGTATCAGAGCTTACTATTCACAAGACTGGAGTTACTTACTTAGAGCTAGTTCTTCAGGATATTTTACAGACAATTATGGAAGCAGATAAGGTAATCCCTTTTCTTATGAACTAAATTAAAATTCAATCCCCTAGTTTATAATAATACTGAGATCTGTTAAGATGATTCTATAATTTCATATAGGATGTATGCTATCTTAATTATGCTTTCCCCGATTAAGTAAAATCATGTTTAGAAACCAAGAGACAATTGGTAGCAGGAGCCCGTTTAGCCGTTGAGAATGAGAAGGCGTTGAGGGCGTGATGCATAAAACCTATGTGGTGAGGTTGAAAAACATGAATTTATTTAATTATGCTTAAGTACTTAAGGGTTGTCAAAGCGGATTAGCAGTACTTATATGAAAGCTGATAGAATTGTTATTAACCGATTAAGGTTTATTATGAGCAAAAGGGATTGAGTCCTAAAAAGAAGTTCATAAAGAAACAGACTAATTACCTATTCACGTGTTTATTTGCTTAAATATTTGCCTGATTATTTACTTAGCTTATGAGTTCTCTAATAAAAACTGTTAAACTACGTGTTGAATGGATAAATTATGCTTTACTAATTAAAATCAATAGTGTAAAAGATCAAAATAGTTTTTTCTTATATTCAAGCAGCTAGAGAAAAAGATACTGCAATAAGGTGTTCTTTACTTAATTCAATAGAGGAAGAACTAAATAGAATAGAAAAACTTTCAAGAGTTCAACTAGAATTTAAAAAATTATTAGAACTATTAAAACAAATAGAACTAAGACAATTATTAATAGAACTTGAACAATTAATAAATTCGTTATGACTATTAAGACACAAATAAAAAACGTCAAGGATTATATACAAACGAGAGACTACATATTAAATGTCCAGAATAGAATCATACAAGATAAAATAGATGATTATGAAAATTATTTATATGAAGCCTATAGAAGAAAAGATAATGAAATAAAAAATGCTTTGAAAAAGTATTTAACTAAGTTACAAAATAAGAAAAACAGAAACTTAATAGCTAAACAAGAACTTAGAGATTTACAAAATTCCTTATACATATGAGTACTAAATCACAAATAAAAGAGGCTAGAGGACGGGTTAATCGGAATTATTTTATATCAACTATACAGGCTGATATAAAAAATTTAGAATTGAGAAATCAAAAACAAATAGCTATCATTAATAAAATACAAATATTAGAACGAGCAAAATTAAATGATAATCGTAATCATGAAGAAATAGAAAAAGAGTTAAAACCTTTTTGACGACCAAATAGACTTGCTAAATATACAAATAAAAGAACAGGAGGATATAGCTAACAAATTAACGAAGATTATATTAATTATACTTTAGATAAAAAACCAACCCTATATGTATGAGTGAACTAGGAAAAGAAGAAAATTTTGGAGCTAATCTAAAAATAATTAATACAAATATTTTATTAATTATACAATTACTAAAAGAAAGTAAGAATGATCCAGATAAATCAGAATCAAGTAATACTAAAATACCAATAGAACTAGAAGAACAAGGTTATGAAATCTTAGAAAAGAAGATACCTAAAGAATATTCTCAGTTATTTCCAGATTTACTTTTAAGAAAAAGAATAGAAATCGAATATGAAAGAATAATTGAACAATTAGAATAATGAATAAAAACGAAAAAATCATTGAAGAAGAAATTATTAGATACCCTGATGGTCCATTTAAAATACATAAAACTAATCAAAATAGACAATTTGCATAAATAAGTGAAGGAAGATTTTATTTAATAAAAGATAGAAAACAAATGATACTAGAAAACGAATTTGTAATTCCTTTTTAGTATTAATTTCTTGTTGAAACTCTATAATTTTTTGGGCTATATGATCTTGCATTTTTATTCCAGCTTTATCTATTTCAAATCCTAAGAATTCAATCTGAGTTTTAAATAATTCCATTTTCTTTTTGCTTAAAACTATACCACTAGTCTTAATAATTTCTATAAACTGTTCTAATAACTTATAATGTTCTTCTTGAGTTTTCGAATAGATTAGTATGTCATCAATGTAGACTACACAATTTGATAATTGATTTAAATATTTATCCATAAATGCTTGGAATCTACCTGGGGCATTTTTATATCCAAAAGGTAATACATTCCATTCATAAAATCCATTAGGGACTTTGAATGCTGTTAATTGTTTAGATTCTTCAGTTAACTTTAATTGGTGAAAACCACTTTTACAATCAAATTTTGAAAAATAATTATATCCTTGTATTTGTCTCATTTTAAGTATCTTATTTGGTATGGGGTAATTGTATGTTATTGTTTTTTCATTTAAGATTCTATAGTCGATAACCATTCTTGTTTTTCCTCTCTTTTGCTCAGAATGATTATTAACTATGAACGCACTACTACTATGTTTTGAATTACTTGGTCTAATTAGTTTTCCAGCTACTAGTTCTGTTATATGCATTTTAAATTCTTTTTCATCTCTTTGAGTATTATTAAAAGGTTTTTGTGATATGATACTATTTTGGTCTTTTAATGTTATTTGTATTTCAGTTTTATGCTTATGCCAATTTTCTAAAGGATTTTCGCTGCATAATTCTTCTAACTTAGTTTTTAAAGGAGTAAGTTTATCTATATGTAATATTCCTATTTCTATTATGTCTAAATTGTTGATTCCTTTTTTGGTTTTCATTTTTTGGACTAGTTTTGCTTCTTCTCCTATTTTACAATTTTCCCATTTTATTGGTAATCTTTCTTTATTAGTAACTACCTTGGCTTTTAGCTTATGTTGGCAAGGGGTAAACAAAGTAAGAAATTCTTTATCTATACTAAAGGGTTTATATTGTTTTAAGAAATTAGTTCCTAATATAATATCTTTTCCTATTAATTCAAAGCAATATACCTTGGGTATGACTAGTATTTTATCCCAAATTTGTATTTTTATATTTGTTTGATAAAGAGTAATTTTACTACTATTATTATTAAATCCGTTTATTTTAAAGGGAGTATTTAATCTTTTCCATTCTGGTAAACAATTTTCTTTCATAATTGTTGTTTGAGCTCCTGTATCTACCATTGGTGTATAATATCTACTTTTATATCCATCAAAGATTATTTTTACTAAAATATATATTAAATTACTCATTTTTATTAAGGATAGTTAATTTATTTTTCATCTTACGTAACTTTTGTTCTAATACCTCTATATCTCTTGTTTTCTTCTGTTCTTTATTATATAAAGTTCGTATACTATCTCTATGGCATTCTGCAAATATTATATATTGCAGTCTTTGACTTATATATGCCTTTTCTTCTTTTGCTATTTCTATCTGTTTTTGTAATTTTATTAATTCTATCAAACTTGGTATATCATTACTCATTGATTATTCTAGTTTTAGATTGGGTTTGATTATAAGTAAATTCAAAATAGTCTTGGTCTATTTTCCAAGGTTTAACCTTTTCTAAAAATTCCTTTCCTAAAATAATTTCATTGTTTAGGGTTATGACATATTCAATATTTATTTCTTGAAAGGCAATTTTTGTTGTAAGGATTATTAATCTATTAAAGTTTTCATTTATTATTTTGCTTGTTAAGTTTTTTAAGGGAATATAATTACTTTCCTTATTAACATCTAGTTTTGCAATTAAACTTTTAGTTTCTATTTGTATGTTTATGTAACATTCGTGTGATTGTATTCGAATAGGTAGGTTGTCAGTTAAATCTCGTTTAGATCTAGAAACGCTTAATCGTTTCTTTACTATTTCTAAGTCTTCATAGTCTGGTTTAGAGTATAATTTTATTCCTTTTTCTATAGGTAATATAAGACCTGTAAAAGGGGTATCTATAGTAATTGGTCTTAATTTATACTATAAGGAATTTTGTAAATCATAATTAATTCATGCTTCAACGCATTATATCTTTGTAGATCAAAAATAGCTCTTTGATTTTTATGTTGTACAGTAATATCTTCATCGTAGTCAACTTCTTGTAATTCTTTATCCATTACTATCAGTCTCTGTATTATCTTCCTCTTCACTACTTCTTATTTCATTATTATCTGTTTCGTATTCCAAGACATATATTTCTTCGTCTGGTGGTATATTATTTTTACCTATTTCGTATTCTGTTATATGTAGTTCAATAAAATTAACACTTTTTATGTTTTTATTCGTATTTTTAGTTGTTTTAGTCTTACATTCTTTTGCTATGTGACCTATCTGTCCACAACTATAACATCTACATCTTTTTGGATTTTTTGCATATTTATAGATTTTTCTTAATTCCTTTTAGTTTCACTAGCATGTTTATTATTTGAGAGAAGAAAAGTTAAACAAAAACATATTAATTTTAGGAAAGGAATTAATTATGATTTACAAAATTCCTTATAGTATAAATTAAGACCAATTACTATAGATACCCCTTTTACAGGTCTTATATTACCTATAGAAAAAGGAATAAAATTATACTCTAAACCAGACTATGAAGAATTAGAAATAGTAAAGAAACGATTAAGCGTTTCTAGATCTAAACGAGATTTAACTGACAACCTACCTATTCGAATACAATCACACGAATGTTACATAAACATACAAATAGAAACTAAAAGTTTAATTGCAAAACTAGATGTTATTAAGGAAAGTAATTATATTCCCTTAATAAACTTAACAAGCAAAATAATAAATGAAAACTTTAATAGATTAATAGATTAATAAAAATCTATAAATATGCAAAAAATCCAAAAAGATGTAGATGTTATAATTGTGGACAGATAGGTCACATAGCAAAAGAATGTAAGACTAAAACAACTAAAAATACGAATAAAAACATAAAAAGTGTTAATTTTATTGAACTACATATAGCGGTAATACGAAATAGGTAAAAATAATATACCACCGCACGAAGAAATATATGTCTTGGAATACGAAACTCTATAATTTTTTGGGCTATATGATCTTGCATTTTTATTCCTAGTTCACTCATACATATAGGGTTGGTTTTTTATCTAAAGTATAATTAATATAATCTTCTCGTTAATTTGTTAGCTATATCCTCCTGTTTCTTTTATTTGTATATTTAGCAAGTCTATTTGGTCGTCAAAAGGTTTTAACTCTTTTTCTATTTCTTCATGATTACGATTATCATTTAATTTTGCTCGTTCTAATATTTGTATTTTATTAATGATAGCTATTTCTTTTGATTTCTTAATTCTAAATTTTTTATATCTCGCCCGTATAGTTGATATAAAATAATTCCGATTAACCCGTCCTCTAGCCTCTTTTATTTGTGATTTAGTACTCATATGTATAAGGAATTTTGTAAATCTCTAAGTTCTTGTTTAGCTATTAAGTTTTCGTTTTTCTTATTTTGTAACTTAGTTAAATACTTTTTCAAAGCATTTTTTATTTCATTATCTTTTCTTCTATAGGCTTCATATAAATAATTTTCATAATCATCTATTTTATCTTGTATGATTCTATTCCGGACATTTAATATGTAGTCTCTCGTTTGTATATAATCCTTGACGTTTTTTATTTGTGTCTTAATAGTCATAACGAATTTATTAATTGTTCAAGTTCCATTAATAATTGTCTTAGTTCTATTTGTTTTAATAGTTCTAATAATTTTTTAAATTCTAGTTGAACTCTTGAAAGTTTTTCTATTCTATTTAGTTCTTCCTCTATTGAATTAAGTAAAGAACACCTTATTGCAAGGTATCTTTTTCTCTAGTTGCTTGAATATAAGAAAAACTATTTTGATCTTTTACACTATTGATTTTAATTAGTAAAGCATAATTTATCCATTCAACACGTAGTTTAACAGTATCGGGTAAATATTTAAGCAAATAAACACGTGAATAGGTAATTAGTCTGTTTCTTTATGAACTTCTTTTTAGGACTCAATCCCTTTTGCTCATAATAAACCTTAATCAAGTTAATAACAATTCTATCGACTTTCATATAAGTACCGCTAATCCGCTTTGACAACCCTTAAGTACTTAAGCATAATTAAATAAATTCATGTTTTTCAACCTCACCACATAGGTTTTATGCATCACGCCCTCAACGCCTTCTCATTCTCTACGGCTAAACGGGCTCCCGCTACCAATTGTCTCTTGGTTTCTAAACATGATTTTACTTAATCGGGAAAGCATAATTAAGATAGCATACATCCTATATGAAATTATAGAATCATCTTAATGATCTCGTATTATTATAAACTAGGGGGATTGAATTTTAATTTAGTTCATAAGAAAAGGGATTACCTTATCTGCTTCCATAATTGTCTCGTAAAATATCCTGAAGAACTAGCTCTAAGTAAGTAACTCCTGGGCCTTGTGAATAGTAAGCTCGATACCAACTATGGAGGATGAAGCGTGTTTATTATTTGAGAGAAGAAAAGTTAGGGAGAGAGGAAGAGTAGTGAGTGGTGAGAAGCTTTGTTGATGATCCTTTGCTTCACCAGTGATCTTATTTATAGGCAAAGTTATTACAAGTGCCGTACAATTTTACAAAACTATTCATACTACTATTTGCTACGGTGAAAAGTGCTACGCAAGAAAAGTACTGTTCACTATTCACTATTCACATATTTTACGCGTTAGCCGCCTAACTTTTGTCCCGTTGTAACTATTTCAAAGTTTATTCTGTTACATGATAAAATATCTCTATTTTACAAGTGCTTATCTTTGTAGACAGGATGTTTTATTCTCGGTACGTTGTGCTCTATCTCTCGTAGTTGATATTCTTTGTATTAGATGATTCCGCTCTTTCTTCATAGTTGTCCATATCTTCGATTATTGGTACAGTCATTTGCTTAACTCCACACATTTTACATGAGTGGTTATTATTTTGCCGCATCCAACCGCAATATCTCTTCAAGGTATCTTCGGTTAGGAAATTCCTAGGTAAATACCTTGTAACCGGTGCTTGATCGGATGGAGCCGGGCTCCATACCCATGACTTAATGGTTTCGACCGCATCATGGCCGTATGTTTTGCTTTGAGAGATAATTAATGTGTTTAATTCTCTATGATTTATCCAAACATAAGTCTTGACCATGCTAATCAAGGCTTCATAAATTGCTTTTATCTTGATCGCCCTCTTTTCCCCGAGGAGATCCGGTATCTCATTGCGGTTTAACTGGGTCGTGCCTTAATTTCTTCGGGAAAGATAAAATTTTTGTCATACGCCCATTTTAACTACCCTAATACATTGTTTTATCTCGGAGAAAGTAACTTCGCCGGAAAGATAGCATCTTACAAAAATCATAGGAGATTTTGTAATATGCAAGTAACTTTTATCAGGAATTGATGATAGCTCTTCTCCATTCATAGTATATACTGAATTAAGAAGGCCATAATCATAAGTTGCTTTAATTAAATTTGCATTGCAACCAGGCAACGCTATTAACTCGTTTACCCTTTTTAAGGAGTTAGTAACATATCCACCTTCGATTTCTCCATGGCGGTCTTTTGTGGTTATCTCTGGGAATGTATTTAGTCTGTTGGCAATAAATAAGAAATTATCTATATATTGGCGAACTGAAGGATTCATAGTTTGTTTAGTTCCTAAGGTTAACTTTTCTTTGAAAGATGTGGTGTCAGGTATGAGGCTTGGAAAATTTAGTTCGTTGATAACTGGAGTAGGGTTATTGGCTTGGTTAGGGTTATAAGTTTGTAAGGACATACTTCGTTTGAAAGGTGAGTTAACTTTTTTTGTAATAATTCGACTTTTATATTTTTGGCTAGTGCCAATATCTGTTTGCTCCATATTAGGATTGCTGGAAATGGCTTCTCTTTTCATAGAAGCAAGTTCTTCCATTAACTTTTTGAGTTGTATCTTGAGCTCGTGGTTTTCTAGAACCAGTTGTTGAGCTATTTCTTGAGAGATAGTCTGCAAAACAATTTTCATTAGTTTTTAATAATTCAGTAGAAAATTCATATTGGTTGATATCAGCTATTATTCGATTTATCTCTTTTCTTGTAATGGAATCTTGTAGTTTTTGGGTTAGCTTGACTTCTAACAGGTTCTATTATCCGTTCTAATTATGAATTTACTATAGACTATGTAACATTCAAATTTCTTAATTCCATATTTGACTGCTTTTAATTCCTTTTTATTTATATCCCAATTGATTTCATTTGCCTTAAATGTTCCTGAGTGATATCGACAAACATATTCCTTTTTATCGTTTTTATATCTATACTTTAATACTGCTCCGTAACCGTTATTAGTTTCACTAGCATCTGTTTCCACTATCCATGTAAATTCTTTGTCTTCATCGGGAAAACTTAGTTTTGGTAACTTTCGACTAATTCTTTAATTTTTTCTAAAGTCTTTGTGTCGGTATCATTCCATCTAAAATCGTAGTCTTTCTTTAGTTTTTTAGTTAAAGGTTCAAGTATATTGTGATAGTTTAGGGATAAATTCTCTAACCTGATTGACTATTCCTAAGAACTTTTGTAATTCCTTTTTAGTATTAATTTCTTGTTGAAACTCTATAATTTTTTGGGCTATATGATCTTGCATTTTTATTCCAGCTTTATCTATTTCAAATCCTAAGAATTCAATCTGAGTTTTAAATAATTCCATTTTCTTTTTGCTTAAAACTATACCACTAGTCTTAATAATTTCTATAAACCTGTTCTAATAACTTATAATGTTCTTCTTGAGTTTTCGAATAGATTAGTATGTCATCAATGTAGACTACACAATTTGATAATTGATTTAAATATTTATCCATAAATGCTTGGAATCTACACGGGGCATTTTTATATCCAAAAGGTAATACATTCCATTCATAAAATCCATTAGGGACTTTGAATGCTTGTTAATTGTTTAGATTCTTGATTAACTTTAATTGGTGAAAACCACTTTTACAATCAAATTTTGAAAAATAATTATATCCTTGTATTTGTCTCATTTTAAGTATCTTATTTGGTATGGGGTAATTGTATGTTATTGTTTTTTCATTTAAGATTCTATAGTCGATAACCATTCTTGTTTTTCCTCTCTTTTGCTCGAATGATTATTAACTATGAACGCACTACTACTATGTTTTGAATTACTTGGTCTAATTAGTTTTCCAGCTACTAGTTCTGTTATATGCATTTTAAATTCTTTTTCATCTCTTTGAGTATTATTAAAAGGTTTTTGTGATATGATACTATTTTGGTCTTTTAATGTTATTTGTATTTCAGTTTTATGCTTATGCCAATTTTCTAAAGGATTTTCGCTGCATAATTCTTCTAACTTAGTTTTTAAAGGAGTAAGTTTATCTATATGTAATATTCCTATTTCTATTATGTCTAAATTGTTGATTCCTTTTTTGGTTTTCATTTTTTGGACTAGTTTTGCTTCTTCTCCTATTTTACAATTTTCCCATTTTATTGGTAATCTTTCTTTATTAGTAACTACCTTGGCTTTTAGCTTATGTTGGCAAGGGGTAAACAAAGTAAGAAATTCTTTATCTATACTAAAGGGTTTATATTGGTTTAAGAAATTAGTTCCTAATATAATATCTTTTCCTATTAATTCAAAGCAATATACCTTGGGTATGACTAGTATTTTATCCCAAATTTGTATTTTTATATTTGTTTGATAAAGAGTCATTTTACTACTATTATATTAAATCCGTTTATTTTAAAGGGAGTATTTAATCTTTTCCATTCTGGTAAACAATTTTCTTTCATAATTGTTGTTTGAGCTTCTGTATCTACCATTGGTGTATAATATCTACTTTTATATCCATCAAAGATTATTTTTACTAAAATATATATTAAATTAGTCTTATATATGTATATATGTGTATATATGTGTATATATGTATATATGTATATATATGTATATATGTGTATATATGTGTATATATGTATATATATGTATATATGTATATGTGTATATATGTATATGTGTATATATGTATATGTGTATATATGTGTATATATGTATATATGTATATATGTATATATATGTATATATGTGTATATATATGTGTATATATGTATATATGTGTATATATATGTGTATATATGTATATATGTGTATATATGTATATATATGTATATATGTATATATATGTATATATGTATAGATGTATATATATATGTATATATGTATATATGTATATATATGTATATATGTATATATGTATATATGTATATTTGTATATATATATATATATATGTATATATGTATATATATGTATATATGTTTATATGTTTATATATGTATATATGTATATATATGTATATATGTATATATATGTATATATGTATATATATTTATATATGTGTATATATAGATATATATATATGTATATATATATATGTACATATAAGTTTGGATTTGATTGGACTTTTAATGGTTGAGTCAAAATACAGTACAAAATTATTTGGACTTGAAATTTTAAGTTTGAAGCCAGTCCAGTCCGACAGTTTGACTGGAGTGGATTGGAATTTGGATTTTTCCCAGTTAGTTTGCACTCCCAGTTGCTTCAAGAATTATTTAGCCACTTCCATATCTTATTTGATATAGATTGGTGTATCGGCCATGGAAAAGATATTGTGCATTATTCGGAGCATCAAAAAAGAAAAGTGCCTGACTAGAGTCTTCCAGGTAGCCCACAACATATTGTGGTACCTGATTTTTTATTGTCTTAATTAACGGTCTGAATCCACAAAAGTCTCTCATTGTGAGTTTTAAAAAACTTTGAAGTCGTCACCATATTAATATCTGAATAGGGACAGATTTATTAAATAAATCATATTAAAATCAATTTCAAGAAATATCATTTAAATCGATGATGACTTCATATGGATAAGACTTTTTTGAAAATTGGTCTTTCATACCATGAGATAGGGTTTGGGGTTTAGGTTAAGAGGTGCGAACGTCTGGAACTCGTCTCCTCTTCCGTTCTACAGAACGGGCTCTTACTAAATGCGTTATTTTCTATTTTAAAGTAATTATGGCTATTAAAAAGAAAGAAAATCACATAATTTGCACATATACACATCAACCATTTTTATTTAGGACCAATATATCATTTGTACATGGTAGGTTTGAGCACTGAAGTTGCACTATGTACCAATCATTGTGGGATTGGAATCCACTCATGGATCAACACCATCATAGTTCGATCTTATGTCTTACCCTAAATGGCCAATTCCATTGGGGAAGAAAAGGGGAGACAAATAGATTATGAATAACTCACCTTTTAGAATTAGACAAATCTATCAGGAATAAGATAATCACTCCAATTAGTGATTGAAATGGGGTTAAGATAACCACTTTAATTAGTGATTAAATATGAATGTCAAAATAATCACCTTAATTAGCGATTAAAATGACGGAAGGAAGTAATCACCCTAATTAGTGATTAAAATGAAGGATTAAGATAATCACCCTAATTAGTGATTAAAAATGATGAAAGGTTAAGATAATCACCCTAATTAGTGATTAACCAAGGTTTTAAGATAATCACCCTAATTAGTGATTAAATGAGAAAAATAATCGCCCTAATAATGATTATTAAGGTTTAAGATAATCACTCTAATTAGTGATTAAATGAGAAAAATAATCGCCCTAATTAACGATTATTAAGGTTTAAGATAATCACTCTAATTAGTGATTAAATGAATAGTTTGAGTTAATCGTCCTAATTAGCGATTAATCAAGGATTGAAATAACCACCCTAATTAGTGATCACGTTTATAATTTTCAAGAGGTCTGAGAAAAAGAGGATTTGCTTCCTAATTGAAGGCTTTTGGATTTATGAGAAATAATCTTAATTGAAGATTATTAAGTCATTTTTAGCAAGGTGATCAATTTGAGATGGAATTTGGAGATTGTGTTTGGCTAATCGACATTTGGCCATTTAAAGTGAGACACATGAAACGGCATAAAATCAATTGGGAGATCATGATTACCTTTCTAATTATGTCAAATTATATAATTGATCCATTTGAAGATTATGGAGAACAATTTTAAAAATGTAAGATGGATCATCATACAATTTAAATTAGTTAGATTTGCAATTTTTCCTCTTAATTGAGATTGGATCATTTAATTCATATACTATGATATATTGGGCCCAACATGCAACATTTGTAACATTGGTTGCTCATTTTATTCAAAAAAAGAATTGTGGAATTATTTATGAAAATTATGCATAAACATCTCCATATTTTTCATTAATTGAGTGATGTAATAACTATTTACAAAGAAACTATTATTACAACAATATGTACAACTTCTATGATCTATACAAATCTTCAATCTTGATCTTCACCATGATGTTCCTTGATCTTCATCTTCTTGAAAGGGCTTTGTAATTCATGTTTGTTTGTAAACTTATGAAAATTAAAGATTAATTAACTTCATTAATTTGATATATTTTTATTTTTATTGATTTTTATTTGCATAGTAAAAAAAATTCATTTTAAGAGAAACTTAAAATTTCATGACTTTTAATTAAAATTTTCGTGTGAAAAGAAAACATTTTTTTATGAAAGTAACAATATGTACAAATTCTATGATCTATACAAATCTTCAATCTTGATCTTCACCATGATGTTCCTTGATCTTCATCTTCTTGAAAGGGCTTTGTAATTCATGTTTGTTTGTAAACTTATGAAAATTAAAGATTAATTAACTTCATTAATTTGATTTATTTTTATTTTTATTGATTTTTATTTGCATAATAAATAAAAAGTTGTTTTAAGAGAAACTTAAAATTTCATGACTTTTAATTAAAATTTTCGTGTGAAAAGAAAATATTTTTTTTATGAAAGTTGAGTTAATCACTTTATTTCATTTTTCAGATTGCACTTTTGTTCTTGTACTGACTTATAAAAACCATAACTTTCTATAAAAAGCGTAAAATTGAGCATGTGATACACCTATAGATAGGTCAGTGAGTTCTTTATGTTGTGTCAAAATTTCACAAGCTTTTAGTGACAACTAGAATTATGGTGAATGTTATGCTAAAACCGATCAAAACATGATCTTTATCAAATTGGTTCCTTGAAATCCAACTTACTGAACTTAGTTTGAAGTGAATTTTGGTATGAACATTCTAGACACTTTGATAGACTAGACTGAAAATTTTCACCTGAATTGGACATTTTTAAGATCCTTTTTTCTTTATTTTCTTAACTGAATAAGAAATCAGTTTTCTCGAATTTAGTGATTTGCATGAACGGTTTTGTAAAATGAGATAAAATTGTATAAAATTCATATGAACATGATTTTTATGTTTTTGGAAAGCTACTGATGTCTACTTTAAAGTTGATATTTTTAGTTTTATCTAAATGAGTTTATTTTAAACTTTATTGATAGAACAAGCTTATGTAGTACTAGACAAAATCAGTTTTGCACAACAATGTTGTATGATTTTTAATAATTAACTATACAAAAATTCTTTTTTTAGAAATCCCAAAGCCCAGTTGCTGGAAATATCTTGAACTTCATAGGAAAATATTACATCCTATAAACTACTCACATAATACCGACGAAAAATGGGATGAAGTACGAGATTGAAACTGATTATAATTACAGCATCACATTTTCTTTTTATGGAGATGTTTATGCACAATTCTACTTGAATTTTTTTATGAAAACATATTTTTTGGTGATGAACAACAACTTGATTAACAAAAATCACATAAGCACATATTTCCTAAGATTCTCCCCATTAGAGTTGACTATTCTAGGTGGGGTAATTTAAGGTTGGGAACCTATTATTAGGACTTCCACATACCCAGATCACTCCAAAAATTAAAAAATGATAAGAGGAAACAAAGAGAAAGTTAGTATGTGATTAAGAAGATAATTAAGAAAAATAACAAGAACTTAAACTTTCCTTGCTAACTCAATGATGCACTTTCTTTTGCAAAGTTTTCTACTTTTTTTTGTGATTTTCTTAATTTCTAAGTGAGTTTCTAAATCCACTTTATGGCTAACTTAAACCTTTTTTGGTGTTTTTTTTCTTTTTATGAGTTTCTTTACTTACTAATTATAACTTTGCTTTCTTTTTTTGGATGATATTTTTCTTAGAAGGAGGAATTAGAGAGAAGGAGATAGTATTGAGATTGCTTAGTTGTGAGAAGTTATGAAGTTGAGTTGTCCTTTGAAAATGAAAACAAAGGAGGGTATTTATAAGGAAAAGGGGTGATGAATTAGGGTTTAAAGAAGGTAAAAAATTAGATTTTTTTCACCCAAAAATTAGATTTTTAACATCCCATATTATCTTAATGACATCACCTTAATGACATCACTAAATCCCCTCAAATCTTCCTACATCATCAAATTTATGGGAAATGCCAATATTCTCATTCTCTTTAGATTTGATTTTGATCTTTACACTAATGAGGCAAAATTCGAATTTCAGCAGATCCTAATACGTAGAAATGCATCGAATTAAAACACATGAAAGAAGTGCTGACTGGACCACTGCGCCAAACGCAGGAGCCTACGCTAGGCACATCACCGTGCGCACTGGCCTGCGGCTGGCGCAGGAAACTGTTGTGCGCTGGGCGCATGATCATGTGCCTGGCGCACAACTCGAATCTTCCGAAAAAAATCCGGATTCTTGGCTCTTACACTTTGGATTTGATTCTTATTCTCACTCCTTTTCATGATTCTTATTCCTTAAGTAATTAAGAAAAGGATGTGATTGGTGGTTAAAGACTATATTCTTATTCTTTACCCAATGGATAATGACTTGACCACCAAGAAAACTGATTCCCGCCAGTTTTGAGAGACGATTAAAATTCCGGCGCCTAAATGTGACTCATTTTTCTGTTTTAATTTTCAAAAACTTAACTTAAATAAATATTGAAAACTCGTCAGATTAGAAAAGACGAGCATGATTTTTCAACAAATCATTTTATTAAAATCGGTGGCTGTAGTTATTGACTACGACTTACGGAAAATTATATTTCTAAACCGAAATTGTGTAACGAACACGTAAAAATGGAAAACCACATGACAGAATGAAACTCGCTCTCCGAGACGAAACGTGTCTTTGGCGGGGTGCGCGCTCCGCGATGTACGACGATTCTCATTATTTTTATTTCTTTTCAAAAATCTTTATTGCGAAATTTTATACATAACAGGGGTTCAAAATTTGGTTGCTTGAATTTTGGATGAAATGATGACCAATGTTTGAAAAGACACAAAATTTTGACAGAATTTTTTTTATTTGAGATAACATATTCTCCAAAGAAAATAGTTATCATCAGTGCTCTTTTAAAATAATGATTTGCGACTTCTAACAACTCATTAAGTAGAAAACCTCTTTTAATTTTCTAAAATTTTGAAATGCGACTTTATTGTCGTCTTAGATGGAAAATCCCAATTAATTTTCTAAAATTTGAAGATGCGACTTTATCGTCGTCTTAAAATAGAAAATCCCAATTAATTTCCTAAAATTTGAAATGTGACTTTATTGTCGTCTTAGGTAGAAAATCCCAATTAATTTTCTAAAATTTGAAGATGCGACTTTATCGTCGTCTTAAATTAGAAAATCCCAATTAATTTCCTAAAATTTGAATTGCGACTTTAACGTCGTCTTAGATAGAAAATCCCAATTAATTTTCTAAAATTTTGAAATGCGACTTTAACGTCGTCTTGGATATTTTTGTCTTATGAACTAGTCTTTTGTTAACGTGAGAGACTCCGACAATTAACAGATTGACTCCAGTTTTTATCACAATTTTTCACTGTATTGACAAACAAGTTGTCAAATCAATGTCACTCACTTTTTATGACTCCATGTGTTATCATGTCACCTTAAATTAGGACATTGTCAGGTCATGTCACCTTAAAGAGATGCATTGTCAGGTAACGTCGCCTAAAGGGTTGACCAAAGGTTATTACCCTCTAGGTAAACTATGGTGGACCAATCATCATATGGAAATTTTTTTATCTGTTTTTCAAAAAAAATTCAGGGAATTTTTCATGCATAATGCTTATTTGCTTTATCGGAAAATGATGATCACTATATAAAATAGATTGATCAAGGTCATTATTTTGGATGATTAGGAAAATGGATTGTATCAATGTTCTTGATTCATCATTGACACTGTTTATCAATGCAAGGTATGAACAATAGTTGGTAAATTTGCCACACCACAAATGCTTGGTCATTAACCATTAGTAGGAATGCTCCTTATAATCCTATGGACATTACTCAATCTAATTATCCATGGCATGAATCATGGATGATCATTCTTCCTCCATCTATAAAAGGGCATGGTTCTTCATTTCCACATACTTCAACACAACCTGAATTTCCCTTTCTGACGATCTACGATGATTACCTTCAATGGCTCTTGGCTGATATTGGTCAAGACAATGGTTCAGACGGGCCTACCATGAAAAGGAATAGAGTTTAAGAGAAATATCATGTTTATTTTCTATGTTGTTTTTTCCTTTTTTTTTTCTTTTTTTAGAGGCTTTATGACTTTTTATCTATGAAATGAAGTACCCCAGTTGGGATGAATAAAACTACGGTTTTTTCACCATATACCCCTGATAATTTTTTTTTGCACCATATACCCTTTCAACTTTTGAAATTCACCATATACCCCCCACCTTTCAAAAAATACATCCACTTACCCTTTTGACTAACGGTGTAACACCCGACCCATCCGGGGTCGAGTATATTGTCACCAATGCGCATCCAGGGCCAACCACTTGTCCTCAATAACCAACACAAGTTCTTCGGCGCATTTTGTCCTCACTCACCCCGAGAAACTTCCCAGGAGGTCACTCATCCCTGGACTACTACCAGCCAAGCACGCTTAACTGTGGAGTAACTAAGGAAATAAGCTCCCTAAAAGAAAGATGCATCTTGTTGGAATGAGTAGCCTGCTAAATCCCTTTAAAGCAATCATGAGGAGTATTACACACACCCCCACTTGAGAACAGCAACACCCTCGTTGCGCCTGAGGACTCCACATATTCGGCCACAACGACCTGTGGGTCGCCCCAGTCCGGAAACTAATCACATATTCGACACGCAGCCGGTGATATAGCCCCAAAAACCTCCCCCACTAGGCGACTAACCTTGGATTAATTATACACACCATCAGCACGCGGTCGTAGGGTTGCTCTGATACCATTTGTAACACCCGACCCATCCGGGGTCGAGTATTGTCACCAATGCGCATCCAGGGCCAACCACTGTCCTCAATAACCAACACAAGTTATTCCGGCGTATTTTGTCTTCACTCATGCGCACCCCGAGAAACTTCCCAGGAGGTCACCCATCCTTGGACTACTCCCAGCCAAGCACGCTTAACTGTGGAGTAACTAAGGAAATAAGCTCGCTAAAAGAAATATGCATCTTGATGGAATGAGTAGCCTGCTAAATCCCTATAAAGCAATCATGAGGGGTATTACAAACGGTGTTAGACTTCTGTTAGTCATTAACCCCTAATCCTTCCTCTAACCCTAATTAACTAACCTAAACCTAAGTCAAACCCTAACTCTAACCCTAATCAAATACCCTAACCCTAACCACCCCTTACACACCCCTTACCCCCACTGCACCATCACCCCGTCACCACCACCACCCCTCCCCTTCCTCCGCCGACCCCCTTCCCCCGTGACTCCACTCCCCTTCCCCGCCGACCCTCTCCCCTTCCCCTGGCCGTCGCGAACCCCCTCTCCTCCCCAACTGCTGCGAACCCCCTCCTCCCCAATTGCCGCAAACCCCCTCTCCTCCCCCAACTGCGTCGCGGACCCCCTCCCTCCCACTCCCTGTCGTGCACCCCTCCCCCGATTCACGAATGTCAAATACCCGAAACTGGCATTCCAAGCAACAATAATTCTCTCACGCATTTTATCGAACAACTTGCGTGCAACACAAAGCAAACCCGGAAAATTTGCGAGAAAATCTTTCTTGAAACAAACTCCAATAATCGAAGAAGATGACCAAGGAAATTGGGTTTAATCGCACGTAAAAATTGTGTATGTGTTTGAGAAAATTCAGCCATTATCAAAGAAGAAGAAAATTGTGGGGAAATCTTAACACAAGAACAGGAAGTCGGTACAAAATTGAAACCCAATTGGGGGGTGCAGTTCGCAAGTGGGGTGGGGAGGGGGTTCACGATAGCGATTGGGGATGGGAGAGGGTTCGCGGCAGCTGGGGGGGGAGGGGGGTTCGCGACAGCAGGGAAGGGGAGGGGCGTCGGCGCGGGGGAAGGGGGCAGCGGTGGGGAGGGAGAGGGGTTCGCGACGCCGGTTGGGGAGGGGAGGGGAGGGGGTCGGCGGGGAAGGAAAGGGGGTCGGCGTGGGAAGGGGAGGGGGTGGTCTTTGCCGGTGGGGGTAAGGGGGTGGGGAGGGGGTGGTTAGGGTTAGTGTATTAGATTAGGGTTAGGGTTAGGATTAGGGGTAGATTTAGGTTAGTTAATTAAGGTTAGAGGGGATTAGGGGGTTAATGACTAACGGAGTTAAAGTAGGGGGTATATGGTGAATTTCAAAAGTTGAAAGGGTATATGGTGCAAAAAAAAAATTGTCGGGGGTATATGGTGAAAAAAACCGATAAAATTATATGTTTGTGAGAATCATCTGCTTATGAGAAATTTAATGTGAACGCAATTCTAAACATGTGCATACCTTAACGTTAAATATGACATGCAAATTATATAATTAATCAATCGTATGACACATGAAAGTATAACATATAAAACCTTAACAATCAAAAACATCCTTGCATGTTTCATCATTTTTCTTTTTCTCCTTTTTTTTTTGCACACACTCTATGGATATCTGCGAACATATGGCATGTTTATTAAGAATAGATTTCGAGACTTGCTTTGCCCCTATAGCATTGAAAAGGATGCAGCTTCAACCCACTTTGAAAAGTAATCAATTGCTACAAGAATATATTGATGCCCATTTGAAGCCTTTGGATGAATTTGTCCGGTTATGTCTATGCCCCAACTCGAAAATGGCCAAGGAGAGGTCATATTATGTAGTGACACAGGTGACATATGATTGAGGTTAGCAAATATCTAACATTGCTTGCAAGCGCGGACAAAGCTAATGCAATCACCTTCTAGGGTACTCCAATAGAAACCTGCTCGCAAAATTTTACGCGCCAGCATCCTTCCATTCATATGGGGTCCACATTCACCCCCATGAACTTCTTCCATGATGACTTGTTTTTCACTATCATTCACGCAAAGTTGTAGAGTACCATCGAACCCTTTGTGATATAGTCTGCCTTTTAGTATGAGAAAATGAGCAGCTAGTCTTCTGATAGCTATACGATCCTTCTTGCCACTTCCCTTTGGATACTGCATAGTTTCCAGAAAAGTCTTGATATCTTTGTACCAAACATCATCATCATCCTGTTGAGCCATCATGGAGACAATTTGTGCCACCGTCACTGTAGGCCCCTTTCTTTCTTCAATTAAAACTGACTGGATCTTTGTACCATTTTCCCATGTTAAATTAACAGAGAGATTGGCTAAAGCATCCGTGAAACTATTTTGTTCCCGAGGAAGATGTTTGAAACTAATATCATCAAAATAAGGGATTAACTCCTAAAGGTACTATGTATAGAGCTGCAGTCTCTCATCTCTAACTCTCCAAATTCCTATTGTTTGAGATATGATGAGATTAGAATCTCTATTCACAGTGAGATGTCTTGCCCCTGCTACCAAAGCGGATTTTACTCCATATATACAGGCTTCGTACTCAACTGTATTATTTATTGTTGGGAAATCTAGCTTGACTGCAAATGGAATATGGACTCCTTCAAGATCTACTAACAAGACCCCTGCTCCATTACCTCTCATATTAGAAGCTCCATAAAAATACATGCACCATTGTGGATTGTCAATCAATAATAAGTACTTATCAGGGAATGCATCATCATATTCATCTCCTGAAACTGGTCCTTCTGCTAGGGCTTCAGATATGGCTTTTCCTTTAACAGATTTATGGCTGACGCATTGAATATCAAAATCAGAAAGCATAGCATGCCATCTTGCCAATCTTTCACTAAGAATGGGTTTTTCGAATAGATATTTGATCGGATCAAGCCTCGAGATCAGATAGGTGGTATGAGCTTGAAGGTGATGCCTCAACTTCTTTGTGGCATAGACCAAAGAGATGCATGCTTTTTCCAGTGGGTTATATCTTGTCTCATACTCCAGGAATTTCTTGCTGAGATAGTATATGGCAATTTCCTTCTTTGTTCCCTCTTGATATTGGGCTAAGAGAGCTCCCATAACTGTTTCGGTGATAGTAAGGTACAAAATCAGGGGCTCTCCTGGTCGTGGCATTAGAACAGGTGGATTTGAAAGGTACTCTTTCATGGAATAGAAAGCTTCCTGACATTCCTCATTCCACTTATGGGATGCCCCTTATCTGAGCAGCTTAAATATAGGTTCACATCTCATAGTGAGTTGTGAGATAAACCAGCTGATATATTGAATTCTGTCGAGAAATCCTCTTACTTCTTTTTCTGTTTTTGGAGGAGGCAACTCTTGAATGGCCTTCACCTTTTCAGAGTCCACTTTAATGTCGTCTTGACTGACAATGAATCCCAGTAATTTCCCCGAAGTGACCCCAAACACACACTTTTGAGGATTTAGTTTAGATTATACTTCCTGATTCTTTCAAAGAAGGACCTTAGTGCAGGATTATGCCCCTCACGATCTTCACTTTTCACAATCATGTCATCTACATCGACCTCCATAATGTCGTGGATGAGGTCATGAAGGATAGTGGTTGCAGCCCTTTGATATGTGGCTCCAGCATTCTTGGACCAAAAGGCATAACTCGATAGCAGAAAGTGCCCCAACGCCAATGAAAGACGTCTTTGTCATGTCTTCTTGGGCCATGAGTATTTGATTAGACCCTGAGAATCCATCCATGAAGGAAAACATTGCATGACCGGTCGTACTATCCACGAGGACATCGATATAGGGTAGCAATCTTTTGGTGATGCAACATTCAAATCACGAAAATCAATGCACACCCGAACTCTTCCATCCTTTTTAGGTACAACCACTATATTGGCGAGCCAACTCGGATGCTTTACTGCCTGGATGAATTTGGCATCAAGCTGTTTATGGATTTCTTCTTTTACTTTCAGACTAGCCTGTGGTTTCATTCGGTGGAGCTTTTGCTGCTTAGGCTTACTTTCATGATGTAACGGAATGCGATGTTCCGCAATTTCTCTATTAACACCGGGCATATCAGCATAAGACCATGCAAACACATCTAATACTCTTTTAATAATGCAATAAACACGCATCGGTCGGTTGGGGAGAGGGATGAACCTATTTTGACTTCTTTTACAACATTTTTTGTACTAATATTAATTACAATGGACTCTTCCATGGGTTTTATATATGTTTGATTGCATTAAGTGATTCATCGTTATTAAATTCATTGTCGAAATAACATCTTGCATGCAAATGTACTTAGATAAAGGTTCACATTCAATTTTCTCCTTGTCGGAAATAACATCTTGCATGCAAATGTACTTAGATAAAGGTTCACATTCAATTTTCTCCTTTGTCGAGTCTTCGACCGGGTATGCAATGTAGATTGGTGGAAGATGAGTCGTCGGTATGATAACCATCGAAAGGGGTGAAAGGGTAGTTTCATGAGATGGTTGTGGAGGATGGTTTCCTAAAAATATTTTTAATTCAATAGGCCCGTCTTTTGCCTGACACTCAATACTCCACTTATGTTCAATACTTTCGCCAGAAGGTAACATCAAAGACACTGGGTCAAAATCCCCTTCTTCAGAAGACTCAAAAGTGAAAAGTTTTTTAAGGACTCCATGTTCCAGATTATCCACCCAGTCATTTTCCTTTTCCATATTTTTTTTTGGACAAACCAGCTTTTAATTAGGTCTAGATTTCTGGCTTCATTGAAGAATATCTCCAATCCTGGTAAAATTTTCTGTTCCCTCCTACTAAGCCAAGGTTCTGGAAATTCATAGTACAACTCAGTATCTCCTTGCAGGATGAACTGACTGTTAAGGGTAAGAGAAGACTCTTTGATGTTGTGAGAAGTGTTGCCCTGATCATATCCTAATCCATGTCGATTTTGCTTGTCTACTATGGGGATTAGTTGCTTTATCCCCCTACCATCATGCCCTAATCTGGTTCCTTGATATAACCCATTTTCATCATGATTTGAAGATCTTTAGACATAGGTTGCATGGCAAACCCTACAAGCTCTTTGACCGCATTTGTGGATATGGCTGAGGCGTTTGTTTTCTGATGGTAATTGGTCATCCTTAGAGAAGGGACAAATTTCTTCTTTTTGGACCTAAAGGTAGAGAAAAAGAATTAAAAGAAAAGAGAAGAAAGCTACATATTGCAGAATGCATCACTGGATAGGGAAAATTTTCTAAAACGATCTTGCAATATTTTGAGTGGAATGGTCCACCTTTACAATTTTGTGTTTTTTTTATATATATTTTTTTAAAAAATTTATTTTGACTCTCTTGAATGATTTTACTATAACTGGGGTTGAAACAAATGTTTTTTTTCTTTTTTTTTTTCATTCTTCCATTCCCTACTTTAGTACTGAATAAAGACATAAAATATAGAAATTAGGGCCTGTATCCCCATTGAGGTCTCGATTCAGCATTCTGAAATTGTTTCTATGATGACTGGCACCTTGAATTGTGATCATATTGCATGAAATACGATGGTTAGTTCATTTGAGTTGAACCCGAATGCTGCCTACATATCCCCATTGCTCCAGGTGCATTTTTAGGAAATCAGACTCAGCGTAGTTCGTTATTTTAGAAGGAACTAAAGTTTTTTATTTAATAAAGCAGCTGCACTCATATTGAGCTACCTACGTACCCTAGGTGTTACATAGGTGGAGTGATCTCACAGTGCAAGTGTACATGATAATGGGGATTCAAGCTGCACGTAGTTCTCTGATACTAACAAGCTGAAAGATTTGTTTTCCTTTTTTTATTGGGCTAACCCCTGACATGACTTTTACCGAAGATTTTTCCCTTTCTACGAGACGATCAAGTAGTTTTGCGGTAGACAAGAGCTATGTTGGTAATATGCTTGATGCGGTAGCTGAGAGCATGACATTGGTTTGTGCCGTTACCATGCAACTGATGATAATGGCAGTACTTGTGGAGATTTGACCCTACAGGACCTGCCCCTGGGCGTCTAGGAAGTGGATGAATCTGACCTTGTTCAACAAGTTTGCGAAAGATATCGACTTGGGATTGCAGTCGAGGATGTGACGACACCTTCCTTGCAGGTACTTCTTTGTGGGTTGGACTAATGATGCCTCGATCAATCAGGTTTTGAACTTTGCAGTAAAGATCATGGCATCGGTCAGTTTCATGCCCAAATTGGCAACAATAAGCGCAGAGTTTGCTCATGTCTGTTCCAGGATAGGGTAAACAGTGCACATACGCTGGGGCTTGAATTATACCTTGGCTCCGAAGAAGATCATACACCATACTCAATGGTTCATCCATCTTAGCAATCTTGGATTTGCATTGGGAGTTTTAAGATTTTCCAGGGGTCGTTTTTCTTGCAATTTCAGAGTATCGATGTCAAAACCATGCTGCTCCATGTGGCTGAGGCAGGTGTACTTGATAGTAACCATGTGACGATAATAGAAATCGTTGAGGTTCCGCAGCAATATGAGCATGAACTCTCGATCAGTAATAGGAAAACGAAGTTGTGTGCGGATATGAGTGCATCTTGAACAAAAGTGCGAGAAAGTTTCTAAGGCGCTTTGACGCAAGGTGACTAGCTTCAGCTTCTTGACATTAGTTTGTTTATGCTCGAGATCCCAATTAATGAAAGCTTGGCTAGCGTTTTCCCAACTAGCTCTATCCACGTAATCCAAAGAATAGTACCAGTCCAGAGCTGGTCCTTCTAAACTTTTGTCAAAAAGCATGGGGTAATCTTCCTCTGGTATGCCCCAAGGGTGTAAGGCATTCACAAACCCAACTAAGTGGACAAAAGGATCACTATTCCCATCAAATTTCCTAAACTGTGGCAATTTACGATAATGATCTTCATGTTGATATCCTGGAAAGAGAATCAGCGACTCAGTGTGAACCTCTCGGATAGGGCCAACTACATTAAAGTCCAGGTCAAAATCGTCAGTCCTAGATCTCTTCCTTGACTCATTATCATCATTGTCTTGAGGATTGCCAACACAAGATTTTTCTCTGGTGCTTCAACAGACGTATCATGAGTGCCAATGCTTGGAACTCCTACTTCTTCCTTGTCATCCTCACTATACTCTGGCTCTGTTTCTTCAACACTTACATCTAGTGTGGCCGTTGGGATCTCATTCATCCATGAAT
>CANSZD010003432.1:265000-331279 GCA_947648045.1 Beta corolliflora
TATACATATGTTGAATTAGTTTAGTTTGGGCTTAAAATCTTATTCAAGTTGTTAAAACATTTTTGATTTTGTTACCACAAATAGTTGGGCTCATATCAGATTTACATAGTGCTACAAAGCCACTTAGTTAATTGTTGGACTATTAGAGTTTAACTAAAACTGATTTGCCTAATTAAACTACCTAGTTTATTTTATACTTTGACTTGTTGGGCTAATTTTGTATAAGAGGCTAAACTGATATTATTGCAAACTTAAAGCTTTGGAAAATCCAAAAGCATTTTCAATACTTATAATGGGATTTCACGTCAACGATTTCAAGTTGAAAGTAAATCGTTTTCAAAATCACATTTGAGGTAGAATAATAGTTTTCCAAAGTTTAGCTATTGATTTATAAGTAAAAGACGTTTGATTAAATTCTTAAAGCCTATAAAAGGTGACTAAGCAAGAAATATTTATTAGTGGGTAGTTTCTAATTATAGGTTTTATTGTTATTGGAGTTATGACTTTAAGGAGATTATGTATGATGATTCTTGGAGGCTAAGTTATGACGATACTTAAGGAATAAGGAAAGGAATAAGCGGTTGAGGTAACCTTTCATGTCCAGTATCTATGCATGCCCGTATACGTTATGTGCAATGATATGTTCGAATATGTCGATATGACTTTATGATAATGATTATGTGATATGATTATGTGTTATATATAATGTGACATCTTATACTTCCTCCGTTCCATAATAAGTGAAACATAGGGATTGGACACAAGATTTAATAAACATCACTTTCAAAAGCCAAAAAGTCATAAAATACTCTTTTCATTATCAAAAGGAGGAGAGAGAAAAACAAACCACACAAGTTTGTGATGGAGTGATTCTTGTCATTTTGTCACTTTCTTTTTTTCCATTTAAGGTATGTTTCACTTATTTTGAAACGTTCTAAAATAGTAAGTGTTTCACTTATTATGGAACGGAGGAAGTATGACTTATGCAATGCATGTTATACTTATATGAATCGTTGCAAATTATGTGGCATAATGAAATGCATTATGATTTGACAATGCCCATGTATACTATGAATGATTATGTTTATGATTCATGGATTCTGGTTATCATGATTTATGGGTGTTGTTCGAAAATATGAATATATGCAAATTTGTAAAAGTGGATGGTTCTGCTGGCTTGACATCATGAAATGAACTGGCAAATAGGCAAGTTACAGGTGGATGAATTATGTTTACGATATACGAACGAACACGGACCAAAAGGGTCATATGATAATGTCTATGCTATGTCCAAAACCTGTACTTGCCAATGAACTATGCTCACGCAAATGGTCCTTGCCGGCAGACTATTCAATGATAATGTTTTCTGATAGTATTTCCGAACAAGTACCAATATGATGTGATATATGCCTGTGTATGAAAATGATTACGACCTAAAACCGTTTTTACGGGTTGGAGTGAAGTTACTGAGTTTTCAACTCATTTTAGGTTATTTTCTGTGTTTTCCTCTTTTTCCTATTTTATGAAATTATTCAGGTACTATGAAGATAGCGTAGGATCAGTTATGTCAAGGATGCTCTGGAAAGATTAAGTTGAAGTGACTCTGTATAACTTTGGGATATGTAGAATACTCTGTATCATGGGTAATCATTATGAATTATTATTGAGCATTTGTATATTTAAAAGACCATTTTAGGCTATTGTATTATTAGTGGGCCCTAACCCACAGGCTTAAGTTGTGATTCCGCTGTCGATTAAGGTTATGTATTTTTCCGGGGTGTTACAGAGACGGTCATAATTTCTTGATCACCAGAAATAGTCATAGCACCCTGATCAGTGAGAAGCTTTACCTTCTGATGTAGAGTAAAGGCTACTGCTCTATTTTCATGCAGCCACGGTCTTCCTAATAAGAGGTTGAAACATGCTTGAATGTCAATGACCATGAATTCCACCTTCCTTGCCACGGGACCACATTCAATGAGGAGGCTGATTAAACCCAGTACTTCTCTTTTGGCATTATCATATGCTCTGACCACCTGGTTGGATGGTACAATATCTTCTTTTGAATACCCGAGTCTTGTTAGCACATGCAGAGGATAAACATTGATTACGGAGCCGTTAGCGATCAATACTTTAGGTATCTCCCATCCATTGCAACATACAGTGATGTGCAACGAATTATTGTGGTTGATATTATCAGGGAGATCATTGCCTGTGAACATGAGAGTTCGATCTACATCGTGAATGAGCCCCACCATCTGGTCGGGTGTTATAGAAGAGCTTACCGAGGCTTCATTGTGATGCTTTAGAACGGCTGCCTTATGAGACTGGGAATGCATTAACAACTTCCAGATGGAAACATTAACATTTACTTCTTTCATGCGCTTGATAGCATCATCTTCTTTATTACTATCCTCTGTCATTGGCTCCTTGCCCTTTTCTTTCTTTTTCAATACTTCCAAAGGATTTTCATCCTCCAAATGGGATGGTTTAAAATGGTGACCTGCTCTAGTTAAATGAGATATATCCATGTACTCCTCTTCACTAAGATCATCGAGGCAGATGGGGCGCCGGTATGTATCTGGAGTGGTGAAATGACCTCCAGTGCTTTTCTCCACAATTGTCAAGACCGAAGAGGCATCTTCATCAACATCAGAGTCCAAAATGAAGAAAGCACCATCATAATCCAAGGTTCCACACATGTCAGAGAATTGATCCTTGTTGAGCGTGAAACCGGGGTCATTACAAGGCATCATTTTGATCTTTTCTTGAGTGGAATAGTCGTAAACCAGACACTTGTAACCTGTAGCTATGGACATTTCATACATCTGAGGAATCATTTTGCGGATTAGCTAGATTGAATCGCATTCATCTGACACAGAAGAGATAGTATTAATCGCAAATGAGGGTTTATGATTAGGAAGGAGGTTTTTTGTGATGTTGGGTTGAGAGTCGTTTGGTTTAGCGGAAGTGGATCCTAAAGAGAGTTTTCCATCATCCACAAGATTTTGAATATGATGTTTTAGAGCCGTGCAGTTTTCAGTATTATGCCCCGGGCTTTGGTGATATTCACAATTTTGGTTTGGGTCATAACCAGAGTAAGGATTTTTAGGAGGTGAGCGTGGATTCAACGGTTGAATGAGATTGGCCTTTTTTAGCTTGGAGAGAGTTTGGGAATAACTCATGTTCAAAGGAGTGAAGTTCCTTTGGGGTCGCAACTGGAATGCAGAAGATGCGCCAATGGCATGGATCACATTAGTTGTCTTAGGAGCTTCTGAATTATTGTTTGGGGCTCTTTTGTTATTTCCAAACTTTGCATTATAAGTAGTGCCGCAGTAGGTTCATCTTTCTTGATGTCTCCCCTTTTCACAGCATCCTCAACTAGAGTTCCCGTAGCAATCAAAGCTTTGAAGGTCGGGAAATTTTGGTACGCCATATGCTTCTGGTAGACATGAAGAAGATTCTTCACAACCATTTGCAGTTGTACCTCTTCATTAGGGCTACTCATCATTTTGGAGGCTTTGTTTCTCCACCGAGTGATGAATGAAGAAAATGTCGCATTAAGGTTTTGAGAGGTGGTCTTTAGATCCCTTCTAGTAACATCAATTTCTTCATTAGACTTGTACTGGTTTGAGAACTCTCTGACTATATCAGCCCAAGTGAATTTCTTTGTGTTCTCAAGATTGAGGAACCAATGTGCTGTGGCACTATCTAAATACTGTTGAAAGAGTTGGGCCATCATAGACTCTTCCACTCCCCAGGGACTCATTGGCTCATGCCCCCACATACATCTTTAGGAAATTGGTTGGGCTACCGGTCCCATCAAACTTTGTCAGATTAGGCATCTTGAAACCATGAGGTAATCGTGCCTTTGGGAAAAGTGTTAACCCATGAATGTCCATCCATAGTTCAGCCTTCGTCATACCTTTTAGGACTTATATGAGCTTAACTACCTCTTCCTCAAGCTTAGTGGGAATTTCCCTCTCATTGTTCATAGGCTCAAGGTGAAAAGGTGAAGCTACTTCCGACTCCGGAGGAGGAGGCATCTAGGTGCTTTGGCGCATTATGCTCAATACGAGTTTGTTCAATATTATCCGTCGGTCCAAGCATGGCTCGGAAAAGTCCTCGGAGCTCAGCCATTGGATCAGGTGGAGGGGTAGAGTTATGTGGGTGCTCATTGTTCGGAATTTCAGACATATTCTTCGAGACTGTAGCAGAGAATACGGCCCGGTGTAGACAAGGATGACAAGGTATACCGAAAGAGAACGTTCACTATGGTCGAACTTCCGTGAATCAACCTAGATCCCGAGCGGGCCCAAACGAGTTCCTGTGAAATGAGATGAAAAGTTAGCACAGAAGTTTGTCCAGACTTTGTTTCTTTTTTTTTTTGTAGGGAATGAAAGAAATGATATCTTAAAGAAAATTTTTTTGTTCTACCCCAATTTCAGTTATCATGTATTAAAAGGTGCGAACCCTTGACTTTATCATTTGTTTTGGATTTTTCATTAGATTTCTTTGACTTGTTATTATTTTTTTTTTAGACTTGGACCTTTTTATTTTATATTTTAGATTTCCACTTTTTAGACTCATATTTTTTGGGATAATACACTAACATTTTTCAAAATCAATTTGGTGATATCCTTCCATTTCCCTCTCGCAACGAAATAAGAGAAAAAGGTATAACGAGGCATGTGTCCTCATTTTGGCAAATTATAATGCCCCAGATATCGTTCTTCTTTGTGGTGATCCGCATGTGTTGATTGCTTTTAAGCACTGAAACCATAGAAGAAACGGTTTTTTCACCATATACCCCCGACAAATTGGAAAATTCACCATATACCCTCAATGTTTCAGATATGCACCATATACCCCTGAGTTTTCGAAAACGTTCACCATATACCCTTTTCCTAACTGCCGTTAACTCACCGTTAGCTTTATTTACGATATTACCACCATTAAACCCTAACCCTAAAATCTAACACTAATCCCTAACCCTAATCTAACCCTAACCCACCACCACCTCTCTAACCCAGCCCTAGCCCCCCCCCACCCCCCCCCCTCGCCACCGCAGCCCCCCCCCCTCCCCGCCACCGCAGCCCCCCCCCCCATCCCCCTCCCCTTTCCCCCCTCGATTTCCGCCGTTAACCCCTCCCTCCCCTCCCCTCCACCCCCCCGAGTTATCACGGGTGACCATACCACGGCCACACCCACCGCCTTCCCACCCCCATTTCCCATTCAAAAAATCAACCTAGATTCAAAAACAACAACCCCGATTACGCCTTCCACCATTAAGGAGAGAGAAAAAAAAGAGAAAAATCGAGGAAGTTTCTTCTTCATCCCCGTTTGATGATTGCGCTTTACCTTATCGTGGTTGAGAGCTTCATTTTCCTCCTTCTTTGAAGCTCTCAACAATGGCGGAAGGTCCAGATTCTTCAACACCATCATCATCGCGACTGTTCCGGCGAGAGAAGATTGTTGGAGCGAAGACGTGACATTTACGTTGATCGAAGCGTGGGGACGAAGTACATCGAGCTGGTTTCGAATTCTACGGGAAGGGGTGGGGGTTGGTTTCGAATTCTACCCAGATTCGGGGGGTTGCGACGAGGGAAATTTGCTGCGACGGGGAGGGGAGGGGGAAATCGGGCCGGGAGGGGGGGGGCGGGGGTCGCGACGGGGGAGGGGAGGGGATGGGGGATGCGACGGGGGAGGGGGAAATCGCCGACGGGGGGGGGGAGGGGATGGGGGAAGGGGAGAGGGAGGGGGGGGGGGCTACGCAGGGGGTGGGGGTGGGGGGTGGGGATGGTGGCGGGGGTTAGGGTTAGGGGTGGGGTTTAGGGGTAGGGGTGGGTTAGGGTTATTGTTTAGGATTAGGGTTTAGATTTTAGGTTTAGGGGTTAATTGCGGCAAAATTGTAAATAAAGCTAACAGTGAGTTAACGACGGTTAGGAAAAGGGCATTTTGTGAACGTTTTTTGAAACTCAGGGGTATATGGTGAATATTTGAAACATTAAGGGTATATGGTGAATTTTCCAATTTGTCGGGGGTATATGGTGAAAAAACCGTAGAAGAAAATATCAAATGCAAAAGGGCCGAAGCCGAAGGTTGCCTACGTATCTCCATAGGTAGATTTGGATTTGGGAAAGAAATTTTTCTTGTGATAATAAAAAAAAAATTTAATGGAGAATCAGTCCCAACGTAGTTCTGATATTTTGAAAACGAAATATATATATATATATATATATATATATATATATATATATATATATATATATATATATATATATATATATATATATATATATATATATTTTTTTTTTTTTTTTTTTTTTTTTTTTTGCAGCTGCACTCAGAAAATGAGTTGCCTACGTACCCCTTTTAGTACATTACATAGTAAAGAAAACTAAGATAGATGCATACAACATTGGATTTTTTTTGTTTTATTTAAGGGATCAAGCCGCACGTAGCTCTACCTACAAAGTACAAAATAAAAGCAATTAACGACTCGGGTTCTTCCCAAACTTTTTCAGAATTTATTCTGCTGGGTGCCAAGCTCACTAGTAGAAAAACGTTGATTTGCGTCTCCTGAATTGCGTCGCACAACAGGTAAAACGATGCAGAAGTGTCATTTGCGTCGGATGGGTGTTGAACGCGACGCAAATCATGGTTCATCTGCGTCGGATTTGAGGTGCATTCGACGCAAATACTTAAAGCAAATGGGTGGGAGAATAATGTGCGTCGGATGCTTTGCTATGTGCGACGCAAATAACTAAAACGATTTGCGTCGGACCCCATGCTCTGTGCGACGCATATGATTGTTTAAGTGATCTGCGTCGGATCACCTGGGCCCATCCGACGCAGATGATTGGCCCACTTCTCAACTTAACATTTAGAGCGCCCAATTCTTTCTTTCAAAAAAAAAAAAGCAGCGCCTAACTCCCTCTCTAAACCTAAAACTCCCACTTTCACCTCTAACCTAAAACTCCCAATCTCCTCTCTAGCGCCGCTCCATCCTAAATTCTTCATCTTTCTCCCTTCTTCAATCTCATGTAACCCAAAACTCCCAATCTCCTCTCTCCCTCCTAAATTCTCCAATTCTCGCCGCATCTTCCCTTCGCCCTCTCTCTCCTCGTCGCCGGTTGTTGCGGTTGGCTTTGCCGCCGCCGCATCTTCTTCGACCTCTCTCCTCGTCGCGCTGGTTGTTGCGGTTGGTGGTTCCGCGGTTGTTGTTGTTGTTCTTTTGTGTGTTACAACCATCGAGAAGCCACGAAGTTTTCAGATCTCCCGTCATCGACGAAGAACGCATCGCTCATTCTCAGGTTTTTAGGATTTTTAGTTGATGTATTACATTTGTTGTTGAGAGATTCAATTTTTAGGATTTTTGGGATTTTTGGGATTTTTAGAGTATTTTTTGTTTGGATTATCGAATTGTTGCTTCAATTCTTCGTTGTGATTCTACATTTTTTCAGATCTGCACGCTTCTTTTCTCAATTTCTTTGTTGTTTTTAATTCTTGATTTTGTACATATTTTTTCGAATTCCGCGGTGTGTTCTAGCATGTTCAGCATACTTTTTTTTTTTGCTTAATTAGTTTCTTATTATCATTTTTTTAATCTTATTTTCGCCTTTTAAGTATAGAATTTTTAGAATTGATGATGTTTGTGTGGGTATCTATTTTGTTGTATCTATTTTTGTTGTATCTATTTTAGTTTATGCTTCTATTCTCAATTTCTGTTTTGTTGTATCTATTTTTGTTTAGTATCTGTTTGTTGTATCTGTTTCTGGTTCTGGTCATCAACGAAAATAACTTTTTTTTTGTTAAAAAAATGCAAATTTGCGTTGGATATAGAGATACATCCGACGCAAATTGATGTTTTTTTTTTTAAATAAAACATCATTTTGCGTCGGATGTGGCTCTATATCCGACGCAAATCTGCTCTTTTTGGGTGAAAAAACAGGGCTGTGGGTGACATGTGCGTCGGACTACACTACACATCCGACGCAGATGGGTTACGATTTGCGTCGAATCTCCATCCGACGCAGATCATCTCTCCGTCAATTGCGTCGAGGCCTGTGCCGTCGGACCCATGTCCGAAGCAAATTGGCGCCTCGCATCCGACGCAAATCGTCGATTCTGTACTAGTGAAGCCATGTATTCTCCTGTCTGAAGATGTCTGTTCCACCTCTTAGGATTAGACTTATGTGAAGTACCTGAAATGTATGCACTAACAATTTTACATGACACTTATAATAAATAAACAAGAATACTCTTAATATTTCAATTATCATTTCAGCGGCAATTCAGCTACAGTTAATGATTACTGAAATATTGACCGACTGAAAACAGACTGAGGAATTTTTGAAATTTTCCACATTATTCAATAACTGAAATAAATAAAGGACATTTGTGAATTGATCATTGTGTTCATAAGGTCTACTAAAAGGAGATTCATTTAAGGAGAGATTATGTTAAAGTGGCCTCGAGTCACTTCCATTGTGTCCATCGAGAGTGGACGCTCCTGACAGAGCCGGTCGCAATAGCTCGCGGATGCAGGTTTTACGCCTTTAATTCATTAATTTGTCATTCTGAAATTCTGACCCTTGCCAATAGACAGAGGTATCAGACCTAATAAGAAAATGGTTAAAAAGAGTGTACGTGTATGGATCAATAAACTACCAAGCACACATAATTTTCACATAAGCATGCCATGTACAAAAATAAATTGTGAATAGCCATGATTAACTTTTTTATTATATATACATATGGAAAATAACGCATTGTTCAGGTTTAAACCTCTTATACTTCAAGCGGAAGTATAATCCACAGTGAAGTCGCCAGCCTGTGGTACCCATTTTTTACTATCTTAATTAACGGTCTGAATCCCACGAACGTCTCTCATTGGACTATGAGTTTTAAAAAACTTTGAAGTCGTCACCCTACTAATATCTGAATAGGGACAGATTTATTTAATAAATCATTTTAAAATCAATTTCAAGAAATATCATCTAAACCGATGATAACTTCATATGGATAAGGCTTTTTTGAAAATTGGTCTTTCATACCATGAGATAGGGTTCGGGGTTTAGGTTAAGAGGTGCGAACGTCTGGAACTCGTCTCCTCTTCCGTTTTACAGAACGAACTCTTACTAAATGCGTTATTTTCCATTTTAAAGTAATCATGGCTATTAAAAAGAAAGAAAATTACATAATTTGCACATATACACATCAACCATTTTTATTTAGGACCAATATATCATTTGTACATGGTAGGTTTGAGCACTGAAGTTGCACTACGTACCAATCATTGCGGGATTGGAATCCACTCATGGATCAAAACCATCGTAGTTCGATCTTATGTCTCATCCTAAATGGCCAATTCCATTGGGGAAGAAAAGGGGAGGCAAATAGATTATGAATAACTCACCTTTTAGAATTAGACTAATCTATTAGGAATAAGATAATCACTCCAATTAGTGATAGAAATGGGGTTAAGATAATCACTTTAATTAATGATTAAATATGAAGGTCAAAATACTCACCTTAATTAGCGATTAAAATGACGGAAGGAAGTAATCACCCTAATTAGTGATTAAAATGAAGGATTAAGATAATCACCCTAATTAGTGATTAAAGATGATGAAAGTTTATGATAATCACCCTAATTAGTGATTAACCAAGGTTTTAAGATAATCACCCTGATTAGTGATTAAATGAGAAAAATAATCGCCCTAATTAACGATTATTAAGGTTTAAGATAATCACTCTAATTAGTGATTAAATGAGAAAAATAATCGCCCTTATTAATGATTATTAAGGTTTAAGATAATCATTCTAATTAGTGATTAAATGAAGAGTTTGAGTTAATCGCCCTAATTAACGATTAATGAAGGATTGAAATAACCACCCTAATTAGTGATCACGTTTATAATATTCAAGAGGTCTGAGGAAAAGAGGATTTGCTTCCTAATTGAAGGGTTTTGGATAGATGAGAAATAATCTTAATTGAAAATTATTAAGTCATTTTTAGAAAGGTGATAAATTTGAGATGGAATTTGGAGATTATGTTTGGCTAATCGGAATTTGGCCATTTAAAGTGAGACACATGAAACAGCATTTAACATTGTTCAATTTATTTTTGGAAGGATGTCAACCAACACTTACCAATCAACTCCTACATTGCCCAGTAAGTGCGACTGTGGCATCCCACCAAATATGTTAACTTCATGGACTACGAAGAACCCAGGTAGAAGGTTCCTTGGGTGCAAATTCTCTGATCCGGATAGAGGTAAAAAAGATTGCAATTTTTTTCATTGGGTGGATGATGACATTTTAGAGTGGCAAAGGATTGTCACAAATCAGTTATTATTGGAGAAGAAGCTCCTACAGACTGACATTGGCTTTCTAAAATTGGAAGTGTCGAAGTTGCAAGAACAAAATTGCAAATTAACTCTTACCAACGAGAAGCTGATGAAGAAATGCAAGAGCTTATCTTACAATGTGAAGAAAAATGCAGGGGGTCAGGGACACCTTCTTTAACTGATGCTGATGCTCAATGTACTGATGGTGTGAGAGAAGAATCAAAGATGATGGGGGCAATCTGTAGTTGACCACGTAAAAGGAAGGAGAGAGAAATTTTTTTTGTTGACATTGAATATTGGAGTATAAGGTTGGTGGTTCTAATTCAATTAAGGGGGGAAAGAAGACAGACCCACAACAGTAAAATGGAGGGAATTGTCAAGTAAGGCCCACCAGACGAAATTACTAACTTTTACCGTGTATTGGTAGTGCTAACAAAAAAAAACATGATAAAAAGTAGTTGTTTTAAAAATTAGACTTATTAGATAGTTGTTTTCAAAAAGTTGCAATTAATAGGTAGTTTTTGACAAAAAATCCTAAATTTCACGTCTATAGATTGGCTTGGTATACCACATTAACATCAATTTCCAGAGTATATACTTGACTTGAGTACTTGACTAACGCCAAGAAAATTTGCTTGACAATTGCAAACCAACCACCCCCCCAAATTCTAACTTTTGCTTGGCGGACAGACAACAATCAAGAAGTGTGGTTAAAGAAATATTTCTGACACACAAAATAAACCCAATTGTTGGTTGCCGCTTGACACTGGACATGGACTATACTGACGACTGACAATAGTACTGTGAATATAGTTAAAAAAATTAACACTACCAATCCCGGTCGTTTTACTTTAAAAGGTGTTAACTTTTGATTATCTCACAGCAGTCCCAACTTTAAGGGCTATCTTTCCAAAACGATTCTTTATATACATTAGCTTAATCATTATATCAGTTAACTGTAACGTAGTAAACTCATTCATTAAATTTAGTTATTTTAAATAGAGGGTTATTGGATGAACGTCATGTGTTTTAATTAATGAAGGACCATTCTAGGAAGAGATACTCCAAAGTTAAGACTGCTATGAGAAAATTAAAAGTTTGGACCTCTTAAAACAAATCGGCCATAGTTAGGATCGCCAATGTCAATTTTTCTATAGTTATCCTTTCAAAATTCAAAGTTGGTCGTAAGGATAAAACACATAACACTCATTCAATAACCCTTAAAAGTTTGGACCTTATAAAACAAATCGGCCATAATTGGACCAGAACCATTAAAATTTTCTGGAGTCGATTCCAGAGGATTCATAACCGGTCTGATTTCAGTCAAAAATGCCAAACTCCTGGTCAATTGACCCTCCCTTTTTTCCTCCTTAATTATATATGCAAACATTATGTAGATGTGAATGACTTCCACGCACACAGAGGGAGGAGAAAAAGGAGGGTCAATTAGCGGAAGTTTGACCTTTTGGCTAGAACTCGACAGCATATGTAATACCACATAAGTAATTGTCTAAGCAAAAAAAGCCTCTATAAACTATTATTCAAATAAACATAATTTTGGAGTTTGATGAGAGTTTATTTTCAAGCTTTCTAAAACACAACTTTGACCACTAGTATTTCTAATTATTTATTTGTAAAAATTATAAAAAGTTAAAATGGCTATATTTGGGAAGCACTCCAAGTAACTTAAATCGTAAGGTGCTGAAATTTTTTTAAGTGATTAAATGATTAGCAGAATTTGAAAAGTAGCTTAAATTAAATTTCAGGTGCTTAAAGTGAGTGAATTAATAAGTTAGTAATTGTAATGTTTCAAAATTAGTCACATGGAATTTTCGTTTATCTTTTTCGTCCCATTTCTTAATTTTTTGTTCATCTCCTTTTTCCAAAATCATTTTTTCTATTATCTTCTATAATAAATACTTTTTAGTTTCAAGGTTTGTTGTTTTTGTTATGTGCAACAAAATTTTCATTTTAGAAGGTTGAAATTGAGCACCATTTACTTTCTATAATCTTTTTTGTCAATAAATCATAATTGTAAAGTACATTTTGTTGAACTATGGAAGAGGCCAGCAATCACGACCAACTTTAGACTTTTAATTTTAATGAGTCGGCGTTCGATACAGATTATGTCTATAAGTACCAACTCATGTCTTGAGGTGAGATAGCAAAAAATTTATGTTAAAGTTGAAAAAGAAAGCAAACCTTAAAAGTATTAATGTACGGCCTGTAGGCACTAAAAATTGTGACATTTATCAAGAATCTTGTAACCACAAAAAGAGAGTTGAAGAAATAAACTAAAATTATACTGGACAATATATATCTTTCATATATTATAGAAAAATCGTTTTTTTCACCATATACCCCTGACGATTTTTTTTTTGCACCATATATCCTTTCAACTTTTGAAATTCACCATATACCCCTCACTTTTGAAAAAATACATCCACTTACCCTTAATGACTAACGGCGTTAAACTCCGTTAGTCATTAACCCCTGATCCCTCCTCTAACCCTAATTAACTAACCTAAATCTAACCCCCTCTAACATTAACCCTAAACCCTAACCCTTAATCTAATACCCTAACCCTAACCACCCGGCCCCCCTTCCCCCACCCCATCACCACCCTCCCCCACCCCACCCACCCCCCTTCCCCCCACGACCGGCCCCTTCCCCCACCACCCACGCACCCCCATCCCCCACCCCCGAAGTCCTCCTTCCCATGCCCCTCCCCCTCCCCCGCATCCCTACCCCCTGAAGCCTCCCTCCCCGCATCGTCGCGCCCCCGTCGATTTTTCGGGCTCGAAGTTCAAAGATCGATTTTCAGGGCCGCTGTTCAAGTTCGATTTTTTCGGGTTGTTGTGGCGGGGAGGGCTGCAGGGGGTAGGGGAGGGCTGAGTCCGAAGGGGGAGGGGGGCTGCGGGCCGGTGGGGCAGTGGGGGCCGGTGGGGGTTGCGGGTGGGGCGTGGGGGCAGGGCGGTGGGGTAAGTGGTGGTGGGGGTAGTGGTGGGCTGGGGTAGGTATGGGGTGGTGGGAGGAGGTGGTTAGGGTTAGGGTTTTAGATTAGGGGGTTAGGGTTAGGGTTTGACTTAGGTTTAGGTTAGTTAATTAGGGTTAGGGGGGATTAGGGGTTGATGACTAACGGAAGTCTAACACCGTTAGTCAAAAGGATAGTTTGATGTATTCTTTGAAAAGTGGAGGGTATATGGTGAATTTGGAAACTTGCGAGGGTATACTGTGCAAAAAAAATTTGTCAGGGGTATATGGTGAAAAAACCGTAGAAAAATTAATATTAGTAGTCCAAACTATGTCCGTCTTCCATTGATAGTCTATCCTATTGAAAATCCACAGGTGGACTCAACTTTTGGCCCAATGTTCCAGAGTTGGACCTTTATATCTAATGACCTGCTACAACAGTTAAGTTTGTTGTCATGTGACTTATACATAACCTATTAATGAAAATTTTCCACCTTTTTTCCCTTAACATTTCGACTTCTCATTTTTTTTTCTTTTTTTCTGTTTTTCCTTCCATTTTGTCACGTTCTCTCTCTCTCTATCTTCTTCTTCACTTCTTTCACGACATTTCGTCCTTCTCTCACACCTCCATTTTCGATCCTTCTCTAATCTCAATTTTCTCTTCAGTTTTTTTTTTACATTTCTTCCATTCATCTTCCAAACTGAACCTCAATGAGAACCTTGCGAAATTCAGGGGTGGTTCATCATCTTGGGGCAGTTTTATGGCATTATTGTGTGGCTGCGAGTGCCTTGTAATGTCCGTACGCTTTTATGGCATTGCGTGGCAGGTTTATCTATATCACATTCTATTTTCTTTAATTAGTCTCAACATATTTTGGGACAACCAAATCATTCTTCAATTGACCAACCTGGGCCAGATTTCGCATTTAAAATAATTAGGATACGACAATTCAAGGGTTGACCGAACGATCTTTTTAGTGGATACTTCAAAACGTAGAGAACTCGTCTACCAATTGTTCTCCAACACCGGAAGTTCGTAATTAGTAACAAGATAATCATTGGCAGTTGACACCATGCTCTACACAAATTTGATCCGGGAGGACTTTGAAATCATTTGCGTTTGTAGGAGAACGAAATTAGCTTGGTATTGGTCAAAATTTCTGTTATTGACATCCAACGCGTATACATGCAAGAGCTGAACTCTTATATAACTAAAAGTGACAATACACTCCTATCAACCTAATTGCTTATAGGAGTGTTAATTAGATAAACTGGATTAGACTTTGCCAAGTCCAAATTCAGTCGAAAGATTCTTGGACTCAATCCACTCCAAAGTTTTCACAAGTCTAGTTAATATAATTCTTTCCAAAGTTATTTTTTTAAAATGTAGATCCAATCCAATCTAATCCATATGTATATGATGCTTTCTTTTTCCTCTTTGGGCCATATTTTCATTAAAAAAAAAATTGAATTCTACCGTTTTTCATATATATATATATATATATATATATATATATATATATATATATATATATATATATATATATATATATATATATATATATATATATATATATATATATATATATATATATATATATATATATATATATATATATATATATATATATATATATATATATATATATATATGTGTGTGTGTATATATATATATATATATATGTGTGTATATATATATATATATATATATATATGTATTATTTTAATAGATTCTTCTATTTTTCTCATTCTTTCATCATACTTTCTGTCTAACTTTTCTAATTTTTTATAGATGTCATTAATTGTTTTACTGTCTTGGTAGCTACTTTCTATATTTGTTATTTGTACTAAATTATTTTCTTGTGCTAGTCTTCTTTCTCTGTCAAATTCGTTTTCTAGTATCATTTGTTTTCTATCTTTTATTAAATAAAATCTTCCTTCACTTATTTCTGCAAATTGTCTATTTTGGTTAGTCTTATGTATTTTAAATGGACCATCGGGGTATCTAATAATTTCTTCTTCAATAATTTTTTCGTTTTTATTCATATTTCTAATTGTTCGCATATTCTTTCATATTCAACTTCTATTCTTTTTCTTAAAAGTAAATCCGGAAATAACCGAGAATATTCTTTAGTTATCTTCTTTTCAAAGATTTCATAACCTTGTTCTTCTAGTTCCATTGGTATTTTAGTATTACTTGATTTCGATTTATCCGGATCATTCTTACTTTCTTTTAGTAATTGTATAATTAATAAAATATTTGTATTAATTATTTTTAGATTAGCTCCAAAATTTTCTTCTTTTCCTAGTTCACTCATACATATAGGGTTGGTTTTTTTATCTAAAGTATAATTAATATAATCTTACGTTACTTTGTTAGCTATATTCTCTTGTTCTTTTATTTTTATATTTAGCAAGTTTATCTGGTCATCAAAAGGTTTTAATTCTTTGTCTATTTCTTCATGATTACGATTATTGTTTAATGTTGCTCTTTCTAATATTTGTATTTTATTAATGATAGCTATTTGTTTTTGATTTCGTAATTCTAAATTTTTTATATCGGCTTGTATAGTAGATATGAAATAGTTCGATTTACTCGTCTCGCTAGCCTCTTTTATTTGTGATTTAGTACTCATACGTATAAGGAATTTTGCAAATCTATAAGTTCTTGTTTAGCGATTAGCTTTTGATTCTTTTTATTTTGTAGACTAGTTAGATATTTTCTTAAGGCATCTCTTAGTTCAGTATCTTTTCTTCTATTGGCTTCATATAAATAATTCTCAAATTCATCTATTTTATCTTGTTGAATCCGTAGTTGGAAATTTAACATATTTTGTCGCATTTCAATATCTTCTAAGACGTTTCGTAGTTGTGATTTAGTCATATTGAATTTATTAATTGTTCAAGTTCTATTAATAATTGTCTAAGTTCTATTTGTTTTAATAGGTCTAATAATTTTTTAAGTTCTAGTTGAACTCTTGAAAGTTTTTCTATTTTATTTTGTTCTTCTTGTATTGAATTAAGTAAAGAACACCTTATTTCGATATCTTCTTCTTGTTTGCTTTAATATGAGAAATACTTATTTGATCTCTTACACTACCGATTTTAAATAGTAAAGCATAATTTATCCATTCAACACGTAATTTAACAGTTGGTTTTAACAGTTTTTAAGCATAATTAAATAAATTCATGTTTTTCAACCTCACCACATAGGTTTTATGCATCACGCCCTCAACGCCTTCTCATTCTCAACGGCTAAACGGGCTCCTGCTACCAATTGTCTCTTGGTTTCTAAACATGATTTTACTTAATCGGGGAAAGCATAATTAAGATAGCATACATCTTATATGAAATTATAGAATCATCTTGACAGATCTTAGTATTATTATAAACTAGGGGATTGAATTTAAATTCAGTTCATAAGGAAAGGGATTACCTTATCTGCTTCCATAATTGTCTGTAAAATATCTTGAAGAAGTAACTTCGGTCTTGTGAATAGTAAGCTCACCAACTGTGGGGAAGGTAAGTAAGGCGGATTTTGAGGAGAAAGATTTGTAGAGAGAGAGAAGAGAGATGTAGGAAACTTGCTGATGATTTTGCCTCATCAGAGAACTCTTATTTATAAGCAAAGGATTACAACGGTTCGTACAAAATTTATATACTGTTACAAACACTATTTGCTACAGTGAAAAGTGCTACAGTAAAAGTACTGTTCACTATTCACTATTCACATATTTTACATATCTTTGCCGCCTATCTTTTGTCGTCTACTTATGATAGCTTTACATATATATCTCTATTTGATTACAGCTGTAAGGTTTATCTCTGTAGACAGGTGTTTTATTCTTGTTCGTTGTGCTCTATTGCCGTAGTTAGGGGTGTTCGCGGTTTGGGTTGGTGCGGTTTGGGATGTAACCCAACCCAAACCGCAAATATACGGTTTGATATTTTCCCAACCCAAACCGCACCGCACTTTTGCCCAAACCAACCCAAACCAAACCGCGCAAAACGGTTTGGTGCGGTTTGGTTTGCGGTTTAACCATTTTTTCCTCCGCGATATTAATTTTTTAATTTAAGAGTAAAATTTTTTTTTTTAATTAATATAAAGAGTCCAAATAAATATAAAGTTGACTTCATAATTAAACATAAATAATAATTTATCAAAATTGTCCAAGTTCTTTACCTCAAACTTCTTTTTTCAGTTGTATACTTGTATGCCACCTTGTCAAGTGTATTTTTAAAAAATCAAATTAGATAAAAATATATTTTTTAAAAAAATCATATAAAATTGCGGTTTGCGGTGCGGTTTGGTTTACAAAAACTAAAACCCAACCCAAACCGCAAACCGCGGTTTGCTTGAATTCATAACCCAAACCGCAATTTTGAAACCGCAAACCAACCCAAACCGCGAAAAAACGGTTTGGGTTGCGGTTTGGTGCGGTCCAGACCGCACTCTGAACAGCCCTAGCCGTAGTAGATGCTGCTGTATTAGATGATTCAGCTTTGTCTTCATAACTGTCCATATCTTCAATTATAGGTACAGTCATTTGTTTAACTCCACACATTTTACATGAGTGGTTATTATTTTGCTGCATCCAACTGCAATATCTCTTCAAAGTATCTTCAGTTAGAAAATTCCTTGGTAAATACCGTGTAACTGGCGCTTGATCTGGGTGGAGCAGGCTCCATACCCATGACTTAATAGTTTCGACCGTATCATGGCCATATGATTTGCTTTGAGAGATAATTAATGTGTTTAACTCTCTATGGTTTATCCAAACATAAGTCTTGACCATGTTAAGCAATGCTTCATAAATTGCTTTTATCTTGACTGCCCTCTTTTCCCTGAGGAGGTCTGGTATCTCATTGTGGTTTAGTTCACGTCGTGCCTTAATTTCTTCGGGAAAGATAAAATTGGCTGTACATCCCATTTTAACAACCCTAATACATGGTTTTATCTCGGAGAAAGTAACTTCGCGGGGCGGTATAGCATCTTACAAAAATCATGGGAGATTTTGTAATATGCAAGTAACTTTTAGCCGCTTTATATAGATCGGGAATTGATGATAGCTCCTCTCCATTCAGGTGTATATACTTGAATTAAGAAGGCCATAATCATAAGTTGCTTTGATTAACTTTGCATTGCAACCGGGCAACGCTATTAACTCGTTTATCCTTTTTAAAGGATTGGTTACATATCCACCTTCGATTTCTCCATGGCGGTCTTTTGTGGTTATTTCGGGAAATGTATTTAGTCTGTTGGCAATAAGTAGGAAATTATCTATATATTTACGAACTGAAGGATTCATAGTTTGTTTAGTTCCTAGGGTTAACTTTTCTTTGAAGGAGGTGGTATTCGGTATAAGGCTTGGAAAATTTAGTTCGTTGATAACTGGAGTGGGGTTATAGGTTTGTAAGGACATACTTCGTTTGAAAGGAGGATTAACTTTTTTTGTTGTAATAATTCGGCTTTTATATTTTTGGCTAGTGCCAATATCTCGCTTGCTCCTTACTAGGATTCTTTGGAAGTGGTCGCTCTTTTCATAGAAGCAAATTCTTCCATTAACTGTTTGAGTTGTATCTTGAGCTCCTGATTTTCTATAATTAGTTGTTGAACTATGTCTTGAGAGATAGTCTGCAAAACAGTTTTCGTTAGTTTTTAGTAATTCGATATTAAACTCATACTTTGGTTAATATCTCGCTATAATCCCGTTTATCTCCTTCCTCGTAATTGAATCCCGCAATTTTTGGGTTAGCCAACTTTTAACAGTTCTATTATCTCGTTTCGATTATAAATTTACTATAAACTATGTAACATTCAAATTTTTTAATTCCATATTTTACCGCTTTTAACTCTTTTTTATTTATATCCCAATTGATTTCATTTGCTTTGAATGTTCCCGAGTGATATCGACAAACATATTCCTTTTTATCGTTTTTATATCTATACTTTAATACCGCTCCGTAACCATTATTAGTTTCACTAGCATCTGTTTCCACTATCCATGTAAATTCTTTGTCTTCATCGGGAAAACTTAGTTTTGGTAACTTTCTGACTAATTCTTTAATTTTTTCTAAAGTCTTTGTGTCAGTAGCATTCCATCTAAAATCGTAGTCTTTCTTTAGTTTTTTAGTTAATGGTTCAGTATATTGTGATAGTTTAGGGATAAAATCTCTAACCCGATTAACTATTCCTAAGAACTTTTGTAATTCCTTTTTGTATTAATTTCCGTTGAAACTCTATAATTTTTTGAGCTATATGGTCTTGCATTTTTATTCCAGCTTTATCTATTTCAAATCCTAAGAATTCAATCGAGTTTTAAATAATTCCATTTTCTTTTGCTTAAAACTATACCACTAGTTTTAATTATTTCTATAAACTGTTCTAATAACTTATAATGTTCTTCTTGAGTTTTCGAATAGATTAGTATGTCATCAATATAGACTACACAATTTGATAATTGATTTAAATATTTATCCATAAATGCTTGGAATCTTCCTGGTGCATTTTTATATCCAAAAGGTAAAACATTCCATTCATAGAATCCGTTAGGGACTTTGAATGTCGTTAATTGTTTAGATTCTTCGGTTAGTTTTAATTGGTGAAAACCACTTTTACAATCAAATTTTGAAAAATAATTATATCCTTGTATTTGTCTCATTTTAAGTATTTTATTTGGTATGGGGTAATTGTATGTTATTGTTTTTTCGTTTAGGATTCTATAGTCGATAACCATTCTTGTTTTTCCTCTCTTTTGCTCGGAATGATTGTTAACTATAAAAGCACTCGCTACTATGTTTTGAATTACTTGGTCTAATTAGTTTTCCACTACTAATTCTCGTTATATGCATCTTAAATTCTTTTTCATCTCTTTGAGTATTATTAAAAGGTTTTTGTGATATGATACTATTTTGGTCTTTTAATGTTATTTGTATTTCGGTTTTATGCTTATGCCAATTTTCTAAAGGATTTTATTTGCATAGTTCTTCTAACTTAGTTTTTAAAGGAGTAAGTTTATCTATATGTAATATTCCTATTTCTATTATGTCTAAATTGTTGATTCCTTTTTTTGGTTTTCATTTTTTGGACTAGTTTCGCTTCTTCTCCTATTTTACAATTTTCCCATTCTATTGGTAATCTTTCTTTATTAGTAACTACTTTGGCTTTTAGTTTATGTTGACAAGGGGTAAACAAAGTAAGAAATTCTTTATCTATACTAAAGGGTTTATATTGGTTTAAGAAATTAGTTCCTAATATAATATCTTTTCCAATTAATTCAAAGCAATATACCTTAGGTATGACTAGTATTTTATCCCAAATTTGTATTTTTATATTCGTTTGATAAAGAGTAATTTTACTACTATTATTATTAAATCCGTTTATTTTAAAGGGAGTGTTTAATCTTTTCCATTTTGGTAAACAATTTTCTTTCATAATTGTTGTTTGAGCTCCTGTGTCCACCATTGGTGTATAATATCTACTTTTATAACCTTCAAAAATTATTTTTATAAGTATATAGATTAAATTACTCATCGTGATTACGAATTACTAAGTCATTTTTCATTTTATATAACCTCTCGTTCTAATATTTCTATGTCTCTAGTTTTCTCTTGTACTTTTTTAGAATATAATCGTATACTATCGTGATGACATCTTGCAATTCTAATGTAGTTTAACCTTTGACTTAGATAAACCTTTTCTTCTTTTGCTATTTCTAACTTGTTTTTGCAATTTTACTAGTTCGATTAAACTGGGAATAGTGTTATTCATTCATTGTTTTAGTTTTATATTGGGTTTGATTATATGTAAATTCAAAATAATCTTGGTTTAGTTTCCATGGTTTAACCTTTTCTAAGAAATCTTTTCCTAATACTATTTTGTTATTTAGGGTTATAACATATTCAATGTTTATATCTTGTAATGCAATCTTTGTTGTTAGGGTAATTAATCTATTAAAATTCTCATTGATGTTAAGAAATAGTTTTTCTAATGGAATATAATTATTTTCAATGTTGATGTCTATTTGTCTTTGTTAGGTTTTTTTGTTCCTATTTGTATAATTATATAATGTTCATATGATTTTAGTTGAATAGGTAGACTGTCGGTTAAATGTCGTTTGGATCGAGAAATACTTAATCGTTTCTTTACTATTTCTAAATCTTCATAGTTTGGTTTTGAGTATAATTTTAATCCTTTTTCTATAGGTAAAATAAGATCCGTAAAAGGGGTATCTATAGTAATTGGTCTTAATTTATTTTTAGTATAAACTCGATGTTGATCGGTTAATATATAAGCATTCTTACATTGTCTTGTCATAACTTTTGATCCATTAGTCATGTTTATTCCACTTAGCATCCAATATAATACTAATGCTTTTTCTATGTTTTGGTCGGTTAAACTTATAGAATAATTTGGTTTAATTATGAACCTTACTTTCTCGATAAATAAGATTTCCTTTTAGTTGTGCTATTATAGCTTGTTCTACTTGGTTCTTTTATTCTGTCATCAGCTAATTCTAACTCTAAGGGAGTATCTATTCCTTCTTTAAAAAGAAGCTTTTATTATTATTTCGATGGTTGCTAATTCTACAAATCTAAATGTAATTGGTTTATTTTTTAAGGTATTGTTAATTTTGGTTATTTCTTCATTTAACACTTCTTGTGTTATTAAAGGTACTCGAGTATTACCTTGTACTTGGGTTATATCTATAACATGTTCTCTATCTGCTATAACTAAATATTCTTCCTTTTTTCTTTTAAAATACCTAGCTAAATTTGTGAAGTCAAATTTTTTCTTATCTACTATTTTATCGGGTGACAAAGTAAATCCTTCATATTTTAATTCATTATATTTTTGCAAATCAAAAATAGCTCTTTGATTTCTATGTTGTTCCGTAATATCTTCATCATAATCAACTTGTTGTAGTTCTTTATTCATCACTATCGGTTTAGGTATTATCTTTTTCTTCATTACTTTCTTCATGACTTATTATTCCATTGATTTCATCATTATCTGTTTCATATTCGAGCACATATATTTCTTCATCTCGGTGGTATATTGGTTTTACCTAATTCATATTCGCTATATGGAGCTCAATGAAATTTATATTTTTGCTATTTTTAGTATTATTTCTATTTGTCTTTGTTTTGCATTCTCTTGCTATATGACCTATCGTCCACAATTGTAACATTTGCATCTTTTGGGGTTTTTGCATATTTGTAAATTTTTCTTTTAATAAAATAATTTCTATTTGATCTTTCCTTATTTCTATATTTACCATATGGTTTGAATCTTTTATATCGTCTTCGCATTAATTTAGGTCTTTTTGCTTTATATCTTTTGTTTAATTTGTGACATCCAAATTTAGGTATTTCATATTTGTCACAACAGTCACTTATTTTAGCTTGTTTTCTAAATGCTTTTTGGTTATTGATTTCAATACAATAATTTTTATACCATGTTTGTAGAAATGATATTTGTTCACCTAGAGTTCCTGTTTTAGGTTACGTATAATATGCTTCTTGTACCATAATGTTTATAGGTATTGGCAATTTTTCAAAATATAATTTTCGAAATATAGCTAGTTGTTCGGGTGTTTCGGTTCCTAATTCATAATAATTCATTTGGAATGCACAATTATATTTGTTTAAATCTTACGGACACATGGAACATATTTGCATATTATAAAGTTGGGACTTACAGTATTCTTTCTTAGCTTTCGCATATTTTAAATACGCATTTGGATTGCCAAATTCTCTTCGAATTATTTTTTCGTATTTTTTCAACATTTGTGTTGAATCTGGTCATCTCTATTCCTTCTATCTTAGTACTTCGTAATTCGTTAATTATGTAATTCCTATATTAGTTAAATAACTTTTTGCTATTCCTGTTATTGTGGCTTCAATGTAATTAGCCGCACTAACCGGTATTTTTGCTTCGATTAATTTTGCGGTTATCCTAGATATCCAATTTTGTATGTCTATTTCGGCGTTTATAGAACAATCTAAATTCAAAGTTTCTCCCGATAGATTATCTCTTGGTATGTAGTCGTTTTCTATTCTACTTCGATATTTCCATATATAATCGTTATTTTTATACTTATAATCATATTTTTTCTTTTTAAAGGTTGGTTTATAGCTTCTATCGGTTTCCATATAATCATAATCTCCATCTCTGTAGACTTTCGTAAGTACGTTAACTTCTTCATCTTTATCGAGTTAAAGTCTCGCTTCTAAATAATATGAATATCTAAATTCTTGATTTGGATTGTTCGGAACAAGTTTCATCACTATCTTGCAACACATTTATATTGTTTACTTCAAGTCGTTCAATGTCCGTAGTTAAGGCTTCTATAGCAAGTATTATTTAGGGTCTCATTATCGATCCCAGTGGATTTCGATATTTCGCATTTTCTTTAATGTTACATATAAGTTGTTCTTCTATTTTATCAAACCTATTATTATATTCTATTGTAAGATTTTGTATTTCTTCATTAAAATTATTTTCTACTCTGTAGACTTTATCTAATATTTGTTTGGTATTAATATGTATTATTTTAATAGATTCTTCTATTTTTCTCATTCTTTCATCATACTTTCTGTCTAACTTTTCTAATTTTTTATAGATGTCATTAATTGTTTTACTGTCTTGGTAGCTACTTTCTATATTTGTTATTTGTACTAAATTATTTTCTTGTGCTAGTCTTCTTTCTCTGTCAAATTCGTTTTCTAGTATCATTTGTTTTCTATCTTTTATTAAATAAAATCTTCCTTCACTTATTTTTGCAAATTGTCTATTTTGGTTAGTCTTATGTATTTTAAATGGACCATCAGGGTATCTAATAATTTCTTCTTCAATAATTTTTTCGTTTTTATTCATATTTCTAATCCAAACTTATATAATTAATCCATTTGAAGATTATGGAGAACAATTTTGAAAATGTAAGATGGATCATCATACAATTTAACTTAGTTAGATTTGCAATTTCTCCTTTTAATTGAGATTGGGTCGTTTAATTCATATACTATGTTATATTGGGCCCAACATGCAATATTTGTAATATTGGTTGCTCATTTTATTCAAAAAAAAGAATTGTGGAATAATTTATGAAAATTATGCATAAACATCTCCATATTTTTCATTAATTGAGTGATGTAATAACTATTTACAAAGAAACTATCTTTACAACAATATGTACAACTTCTATGATCTATACAAATCTTCAATCTTGATCTTCTCCATGATGCTCCTTGATCATCATCTTCTTGAAAGGGCTTTGGAATTCATGTTTGTTTGTAAACTTATGAAAATTAAAGATTAATTAACTTTATTAATTTGATTTTTTTTTTGATGATTTTTATTTGCATAATAAAATAAGTCATTTTAAGAGAAACTTAAAATTTCATGACTTTTAATTAAAATTTTCTTGTCAAAAGAAAACTTTTTTTTTATGAAAGTTGAGTTAATCACTTTATTTCATTTTTCCGATTGCACTTTTGTTCTTGTACTGACTTATAAAAACCATAACTTTCTGTAGAAAGCGTAAAATTTTGAGCATGTGATACACCTAGGTGGGGTGATTTAAGGTTGGGAACCTATTAGGACTTCCACATACCCAAATCACTCCAAAAATTAAAAAATGATAAGAGAAAACAAAGAGAAAGTTAGTATGTAATTAAGAAGATAATTAAGAAAAATTACAAGAACTTAAACTTTACCTTGCTAACTCAATGACGCACTTTCTTTTGCAAAGTTTTCTACTTTTTTGTGATTTTCTTAATTTCTAAGTGAGTTTCTAAATCCACTTAATTACTAACTTAAACCCTTTTTTGTGTTTTTTTCTTTTGATGAGTTTCTTTACTTACTAATTATAACTTTGCTTTCTTTTTTTGAATGATATTTTTCTTAGAGGGAGGAATTAGAGAAAAGGAGAGTAGTATTGAGATTGCTTAGTTGTGAGAAGTTGTGAAGCTGAGTTGTCCTTTGAAAATGAAAACAAAGGAAGGTATTTATAGGGAAAAGGGGTGATGAATTAGGGTTTGAAGGAGGTAAAAATCAGAATTTATATCACCCAAAAATCTGATTTTTAACATCCCATATTATCTTAATGACATCACACTAATGACATCACCTTAATGACATCACTAAATCCCCTCAAATCTTCCTACATCATCAAATTTATGGGAAATGTCAATATTCTAATTCTTTTTAGATTTGATTTTGATCTTTACACTAATGAGGCAATATTCGAATTTCAGCACATCCTAATACGTAGAAATGCATCGAAAAACGTGAAAGAAGTGCTGATTGGACCACTGCACCAAACGCAGGAGCCTGCGCTAGGCACAGCATCGTGCGCTAGGCGCACTGGCCTGCGACTGGCACAGGAAACCGTTGTGCGCTGGACGCATGATCATGCGTCTGGCGCTTGATCATGTGCCTGGCGCACAACTCGAATCTTTCGAAAAAAATCCGGATTCTTGGCTCTTACACTTTGGATTTGATTCTTATTCTCACTCATTTTCATGATTCTTATTCCTTAACTAATGGACAAAAGGATGTGCTTGGTGGTTAAAGAATATATTCTTATTCTTTACCCAATGGATAATGACTTGACCTCCAAGAAAACTGATTCCCGCCAGTTATGAGAGACGATTAAAATTCCGGTGCCTAAATGTGACTCGTTTTTCTGTTTTTCGAAAACTTAACTTAAAATAAATAACGAAAACTCGTCAGATTAGTAAAGACGAGCATGATTCTTCAACAAATCATTTTATTAAAATCAGTGGTTGTAGTTATTGACTACGACTTACGGAAAATTATATTTCTAAACCTAAATTGTGTAACGAACACGTAAAAACGGAAAACCACATGACAGAATGAAACTCGCGCTCCGAGACCAAACGTGCCTTTGGTGGGGAGCGTGCTCCACGATGTACGATGGTTCTTATTATTTTTATTTCTTTTCAAAAATCTTTATTGCGAAATTTTATACATAACAGGGGTTCAAAATTTGGTGTCTACACATATAAGTAATTTTTTATGATGCCGACATCAATGTGGATCAATGCATCACCTCTTAATGTTGCAATATTAACAATAATGTAGTTTGCAATGTGGTTGCGTTTGGTAGCATCCATACACCTTCATAAATCTTTCTGTCTACTACGCCAATGCTACACAATTGTTTACTGTTCAATTAATCTGGAGTATGATGATTTGGTTACTGACTCAGGGTTCAGTTGAAGTACTAGCTAGGTTTTGTGCATATATTAGTTTTCGTATGACACCGATCCAAATTAATGAAAGCATCATGAGGATCCATTTATTCATCTTGTTAGCACTCAATAGTGTCTCGTGAGAACTATGAACTATGTAAAAAAAAAAGATATTCTCTAATTAGTAAAAATGATCCCTGCAATTCATATATGATTTTATGTGTATGAATTTGGGATTGCAGGGGTTTTTCATGATTGCAACAACACTTAGAGCATTATTTTTTGTAAACATATATTTGCTACTATTCTTCTTATTGCATGTAGAAATCATCCCCTAATTGTTCTCCAACACCGAAAGTTCGTAATTAGGAAGAGGACCATCATTGGGAATTGATACCAAGCTCTACACATATTTGAATCGGGCGGCCTCTAATATCATTGGTGTTAGTAGAAGAACAAAATTAACTTGGTATTGGTCAAAAATTATGTTATTGACATCCAACGCCATATACATGCAAGAGCTAATTTAGATTATGAAAAGTGACAATACACTCCTATCAACCTAATTGTTGCTTATAACAGTGTAAATTAGATGGAATAGATTAGACTTTGCCAAGTCTAAACCCAGTCGAAAGATTCTTGGACTCATAAAATTGAGTATCCAGTCCAAAGTTTTTTTTCTTAAGTGCGGATCCAGTCCAATATAATCCATTTTCTTATATGATGTTTTCTTTTTCCTCTTTGGGCCATATTTTAAAAAAAAAACATATTGAATTCTACCGTTTTTCATATACTTATATATTATAATGTATTATATATATTTATATAATATATATTATACAGTATTATATATATACTAATAAAAAGGTTGGATTATATTGGACTTTTAATGGTTGAGTCCATATACAGCCCGAAATTTTTTAGACTTGAAAATTTGAGTTCGGATCCAGTCCAGTCCGACAGTTTGGACTGGAATTTGGACTTTTCCCAGTTTGCTTGCACTCCTAGTTTCTTCAAGAATTCTTTAGCCACTTCCATATCTTTTTTGATACCGATTGGTATCTTGGCCATGGAAAAGATATTGTACATTATCCGGAGCAACAGAATATTAATGCGCCCAACTTGAGTCTTCATGGTATCCCACAACATACAAGTCATTTTTGTTGATGCTTACATCAATATGGATAATGCATCACCTCTTAATGTTGCAATATTAACAATATTGTAGCTTGCGATGTGGTTGATTGGGTTTGGTAGCATCCGTACACCTTCATACATCTTTATTTCCGTCTACTACGCCAATGCTACACAACTATAACTGTTGTATTAATTTGGAGTATGATGTTTTGGTTACTGACTCAAGGTTCAGTTGAAGTACTAGCTAGGTTTTGTGCATATATGATACGTGTCGTTTACCGTACACAAATTAATAATTTATAATACATATCTTAGTCCTTCAAAAATATTAACAAGTAGTAAAAGGGTGAGAAAGGGTCAATGCCACAAGCATATTAAAATTCCTAACTCTCAAAGTTTAACTAATAACATAAACAAACCATTATACACATAAAGAATATAACCACAAATATACATTATTTACTTATTTGAACATAGAATGGGGGGGTTTGAAATCATACTAGAGTTGTAACACCCCCCCCTCATTTCTCTCTTTCTAAAAACATATTTCAATATAAAACTCTTGAGAAACTTGAGAGTATTACCTAGTGCAGCGGAAATAACTGAAATAACTTCTCTTTATTGATATAAACTTTATTGTTCAACTATGACAATAATGAAAATATAGAGAAAATAAAATAACAATTCCTAGCTTAAATATTATTCCTCACTACCTCCTTCATTTGAAGTATGCATCATATCAACCTGTAAATTCTGCTCGCCAAAATAGGGTCATCACAGTGACAAAGCCATAAAACAAAACAAACAAAAATAAAAGCGTGTCAGTAAAAATACCGAGTGCATGTATATGCGGAATATTAAACACTTTATTTAATTAATTATTTGAAATATTTAACTTTCCATAAACCTTCAAAGGATACTTGTAAAACTTATATAATATAAAGTATATAACTTTAATAATAAAATAAATCATTTTTCCTTGCCAAGGTATCTTTCCTAAAGTGTGCACACCCTCCAAGATTAGTATTCCTTAATGATTCTATGACGGCGGGTTACTACCTTGTCCACATGACTTACTACAAGAAGTACATGGGTAAATAATATAATGGCCACCGTTCTTGCTAATAAATAACAAGTCGTTGCTTGGGTAAATAATAATAATAATAATAATAATAATAATAATAATAATAATAATAATAATAATAATAATAATAATAATAATAATAATAATAATAATAATAATAATAATAATAATAATAATAATAATAATAATAATAATAATAATAATAATAATAATAATAATAATAGCTACCGTTCTTGCTAATAAATACCAAGCCGTTGCCTTTTTATAATTGTGATCATAAAAGATCATATAACTAATTAAAATCGTTTGGAAATAATTCTCCTTTAAAAAGAATAATAATCCTTATCACCTTAGCCATATACAGGCATAAAATCAATAACTTGTTCATGAAATCCTCTTGGAAAACATTTATGATAATACTAATAATAATTATATAATAATAATAATAATACTTTTCATCAGGTATTAGCATTAGGTTGTACTTCCTTTTTTAATTAATGCAAGTTTTCTCGTTGTCAAAAAAAATGCTAATAATAATAAAGTTAAGAACTTAGTACTAAGCGACAAGCATCATCATGTACCTCAAAGATAAAATTAACATCCATACTGACTGCAGTATTAAGTTTTGGGTTTTTCTACGTTATACCCTTGTGTTTCTTCAATTTCTATATTGTATCCCAACTTTTTAAAAATTCTACTAAGTACCCTTAAGCTTACCTTTTTTAATGCACGATGCCTCTACCACTGATTATATGTCATTAATTTCATTTATTTTTTTAATTTATTGGAACTAATTTAACTTATGCATAATTTAACCCTTGGAGGGAATATTCACAAATTAGATTAGCTCCACTTGATTATAAAAATTAGACCTAAATTAATGACGTATAATCAGCGGTATGACCATTGTCATTTAAAAAGGTAAGTTTGAGGGTACCGTGTGGAACTTTTAGAAAGTTGGGGTACAACGTAGAAATTGAAAAACACACAAGGGTATAACGTAGAAAAATCTTTAAGTTTTTAACCTTAGATCTTTGGAGATTAATTGTAACCTTAGTAATACGACAATAATGACAAAGGTGTTATATGACTTAACACCGGTTACTAATGGAAACATGATTCAGCATAGTTCACTATAGCCGAAAATAAAATTAACCGTAGACTAGTAGCATGTTCATAATAAGTCATGAATTTAACATACTCATGTAAACTTATAATATTCATAATAAAACTCATAAAAACATGCGTTTCAATCCAAAATAATAACCCAAAAAATATGATACTACGTATGCAGAACAACATTTAAAGATCTACCTATACACGCACCTTGGAATTAAAATACTACTAATGGAGAAACATAAAGGATAGGCTAAAAAAGAGAGAGTTTAAACTTGAGAAAAGAGATGTATTTCTCAAATTTGGTGTGAAGAATATATATATATATATATATATATATATATATATATATATATATATATATATACTATTATTTTTTAAGGTAAGATGAAGGAGACTCACTTGAGTGGGGATAAGGGGAAATTCTCAAATGAGCCCCATGAGGTTTGATCCCTAGACCTCAGGGATATGAAGTGGGAAGCGATGACACTACTCCACTACCTCAACCTCTAGTGTGAAGAATATATGAGAAGTGGAGGCCCCTATTTATACTAGTTGGATAGGTAGAGTCGTACTAGGACTAGGAAACTAAAACATGGGTTTATGAAAAAGATTAACCAAGCTAGCTAAGGTTTAACTAATAATTGAAGTTATCCAACTAGACTTAAGAAAAAATAGGAATCATCCCAAAATAACACTCTATAAGCTTAAAAACAATATGAAGATAACTCAAAAGAAGAAAAAATATGAAAGACTTGGCACTACTGACTAGTACTGAGTACTGCCGTATCTTTCTTTGGCAAAGCAAAAAGTTATTTTCCTTTTATTTTTATACTTGGAAAAGAAGATAAAAGAGAACATTTGTGATCTAAATGGCATGACTGCCGGTTTTTTTTAAAAAAAAAAACCAAAATGGGTTTTTTTTTTAAAATTGGATTAAAAGTTAGTAAAACTAAAGCCCGTAATTTCATTTGGGCTAAAATTGGTTCTAAATACCCAAAATCTTTTATAAAAGCCTCTTTTAAAAGCCTTTTTAAATAAAAGAAAAATTTGCCAAAAAAAACCTTTTAGGAGTTCATTTTTGCGAAAAAAAACTTTATAAAGCATTTTTCGCGAAAACAAACCAAAATCAAAATTTTTTTGCGAAAACAAACCAAAATCAAAATTATTTTTGCAAGATGAAACCTAGCCACCACTACCAGCAGCCCTCAACCCTCCCTCCACCCCCTCAGGCGGCACCCCCACCCCCCCTCCGCCCCTACCCTCTCTCCTCTCCATTCTTCCCTCCCTCACCCCTCCCCCCTCTCCTCTCCCTTCGTCCATCCCCCCCAACCGCTGCGCCACCTAGAACGCCCCCCATCGCTGCGCCACCCAGAAACAATGGTTTTCGTTCTTCGATTTTTGATAGTTTTCGTTTCATTTGTGGTGGTAGTGGGTAGTGGGTTTCGTGGTTGTGGTGGGGGGTTTCATGGTGTTATGGTCATGTGATGGTGGTGGGTTCGGATTTTTCGGGTTGCGGAAGGGGGAGGCTGCGGGGATGGGGTGGGCTGCGGTGTGGGGGGGATGGACTAAGGGAGAGGAGAGGGGGGAGGGGTGAGGGAGGGAAGAAGGGGAGAGAGAGAGGGTAGGGGCGAAGGGGGGTGGGGGGCCGCCGTCTGAGGGGGTGGAGGGAGGGGTTGGGGGTGCTAGTGGGGGGTGGGGTGGGGCTGCAGGTGGTGGGGGCTGGGCTAGGGGTGAAGTGGGGACTGCAGGCGTGGGTGGGGGGCTGGGCGCAGGTGTTGGTAGTGGTGGCTAGAGGTGGTCAACGCCGGAAAATGATACTAGGTTTGTTTTCGCAAAAAAAATTTGATTTTGGTTTGTTTTCGCAAATAATGCTTTATAAGGTTTTTTTTCGCAAAAATGAACTCGTAAAAGGTTTTTTTGGTAAAATTTCCTAAATAAAATAATAAGTAAGTCTTTTTAATAAATAATAGTATTTTGAATAACAAAAAAATTTCCTAAAGTATATAAAAGCCTCTTTTAAAAGCCTTTTCAAATAAATAATAAGTTTTTTTAATAAGTAATAGTCTTTTTAATAACAAAATTTTTTCCAAAAGTATAAATATTAACTTACTAAAAATACGGAGTATTACAAGAGTATCTATTAATCTAAATCTAATAACTAATATAAATATATACAAGTGACAAACAAGCAAGCCAATATAACGGTTCGATTATTGATTAATTAGACAATTAACAATTGTGTAATACATATTATCTAGTTCCCTTTAATACTCGAATTAGCAATTAGGTTGGTGAATTATTGTCGCGATAAATTCTTGTCTTGCTCACTAGAAAACTAAAATCTTACTAGACAAATACAACCCTAACAAACTTGTTTCATTAGATCAATTCATATACTTAATAGAATTGAGGTGAGCCGCTCACTCTAATAATATTTAGCCGTTAACTCTAAATAACCATTAAACGCCGTGCCTAATGACTACTTAGCATAATTTAATTACTCTCCAATTGTAACTATGCGCATAATCACAAGCAAAGAGATTAAATTTATATATAAGAACACGATAATATGAATTGAATAATTACTAAATCAACTATTAAATCATGACTAATGCCACGTTCAATCATGTGAACTAAGAATATAAGAAAATAAAAACAACTGAAAATTAAATCTAAAATTAAGAAGTCATGAGCACAAGAACAATAAAAAACTAATCAATTGAAAGTAAGAAGGAAAAAACTCATAGATTGGAGATTCGTCGATGCAACCGCTGCCCTTGATTTCACCCACAAAAAATGATCGTCCACCTTCATAGGCCTTCAAATCATAGCCCTAAATCGAACTTGCACCATCTTCACTACTTCACAAAACCCTTACATAGTGTACGCTTGTATAAACCTAATTGACGTTAAAATGGGTATTTTTATACCCTTTGGATCTCTTCCAACACTTGTAATTAGGGAAATTACTTGTAGAGAGGATAAAATATATAATCTGATTTGCTCCATAATTCCTAATTAAACTTGAGAATTAGTGGAAGAAATCTTGAAATTAGGAAAATTATACTCTTGCTTGGACTCCGTTGTGCGTATGAAAGGAAACAGAAAAATTTCCTATTTTTGCTTGCTGCGTGTGAGATGGAAGAAGAGGGAAGAAGTTTGTGTTGTCTGCCAAACTCTTTTCTTCTTCTTTTGTCTTCAATTACTCTTTTTTTTTTTTTGAAGAAGCAATTACTCTTTTTATTATTTATTGCCTCACTAGCCTTGAGACCCGTGCAATTTGCGCAGAATTTTTTTTGTTTTATTTATGATATTTCCTCTAAGATCCTGGTGTAAATCTTAGCTTGTTGTTTAATTTTTATGATCATAAGAATAATTTAAAAATGGCTTGTGAACTGTGCATTGCATGATTACGACTTATGTCTTATTTATAATAAAAAGTTTCGTTGTTATTATTCTCCTAGAATTGACATTAAATCAAAAATATGTATATTGCTTAGAGTAAGTTGATTAACTTTAACTTGAAAGTTCTGTCAAATTCTGATAGTTACTCAATTCGCTATTAGCAAGTTTTGGGTTACTCAATTCACCCTTAGAGCATACACAGCAGTTGAACTCTTGGGGGTTTATGAGGAGAGAGAGGGAAAAAGTAATAATAAAAAATAGGAGAGAGAGTACAAAGAGGAGAGAGAAGAGGATGAACTGGGCATTGGGATGGACCGTCCATCCCAAAAATTTGTCAGCCAAAGCAATATAATGGTGGACATGTGGCAAGAGTAGATTGGGCTAGTTTTTAGTTTTGACTTTTTGGGGTATGGTAAATAGTATGAGAGAGAGTTTAATGATCCTATAAATCAGTCTAACCATTGGGAGTAAAAAAATAAGGGTTTATGGGTAAGTTGGGCATAAATGAAGTGGAAGAAAGAGGAAGTAATAAAATAATTGGTGACCCCTAAAATTGGTCTAACCATTGAACATACTCTTAGCAAGCTTCCTGGAGAATTCAACTTAAGTTAGTAATTAATAGGCTTATATTTAACTACAACTTGGCGTCTTTATTTAGTGAGTACTATTTTACATACTTCTATTATTTATTTAATATTTGGTAGAAAGTTATCAGAATGTTATTGCAATTTCTGTGAGCAATCTGCAACCTTTTCTTTCTCAAACTTTTTCAAATTTTTTTTTTTTACGATTAAGCCCATAATCCAATAAATGATATAGTTAAATGCATTAGAACTATCAAAACTATGCACATCCAAATATAGAAAAAGGTAAAAAAAACAAAAATATATAAACACATAATAAATACTTTTCATATATTGCCTTATGATTATATAAGCAATATCATAGATTTTCCAATCTGTGTGTGTATGTATATGCTATCAAATCAATCTATATGACAATTGACATAAATATATTATTGCAATTTATTGCCTTAGGAAGATCTCTTATTGCTATCTATTGCCATATAGTAAGCAATTAAGCAATGAAGTGAATATAGTCATCAATATATGGAAATCTCGTAATATAATAATTTTATTCCAAATATAAAAATAATTAATTGTATGACTTATTTTCGGTTTTATTAATCATATATTCTATTTTATGAATATTTTGAATATCAATCAATATTAATTAAAAGTCTTGTAGATTTATTTATTGAGTAAATTTCTCTTTTATATTTGTAAATTATTGCCAATCAAATAAACTAAAATAAGAAACTTGATAATTGGCAGATTTATGACTTAGATCCTTTAATTACCAAAGCATAGTGTAAATTATTTTTCAGTGTTTTGAGCGGTTGCATCTTAATATTAATTATTTTTACCGTTAACTAATTTTGATAAGAAATTATCTTAGAGTAATATTTTAATAATAATAATTAACAATAGTTTTTACAAATTGTAAAAAATAAATTTATTAATAATAAATGAATGTTGTTTAAAAACTACTCAATGCAAACTTCGTATGATATTTGACGCCATACTTTTATTGATGTAATTGAGCACATGTCTATTAAAAACTTTCAAACTTCGCATAGATTACGTATAATCTCCGTATAACATTCAATCTAGTGCACTTGAAATTATGTAATGCACGACCTCATTTAAGATATAGATTAATCGACTACAAATTGAATATTGAAAAGCAAAAACATAAACATGATAAAAATCATATAGAAAAAATACTTCTCACTTGTCGACTTTATTCATTATAGATCTTCATTATATATTTCAATAACACCATCCAAATAGACTTTGTTTTTGGTAGTAGATTGGACCGACTACCTGGATTGTTTGCGTTGGATCATAACATCACTAGCTGGATTGTTTGCTCGACAAAAATCTGGAAGATCACGTTGCCTCAAGCCCTCAACAGACTACCCAAGCCGGGAACACCAACTACCGCTTCCATGTCCCGATTTTCTGAAACAAGCTAAGCACACTAAGCATTCAATGACATTGTAATTTATGTGCTATATATACTCTTTGCTATCGTGATTTATTGGGTTAATTACTTTCAGGTATCTCGTTTCTAGGCCATGAAAAAAACCTTTCTATATATACAAGGAGAATCTAGATATGACGTCTACCCAAAAATTGAGGTAAGTAATTAATTCAATCAAAATTTTGGTAAGACTAACTGAAAACTATATTGTCATTTATATTTGAGTTTCACCAAGAAAAAAAAAATCCAACTCACAATATTATTTTACAGATTGTATGAAGTAATTTATTTTCCAAGCTCCAATACCTTTTAAATTTTCCTAGTAAGATGATCGCAGAGAAAAAAAAATACTATTACCTCTATTTCCTTTCAATGTACACAATTTGACTGTCGCGCTTGCTAACATAGAACTTCGACCATTAATATCTTTAAGGAAAAATTGACAACAAAGGTCTCAACTTTGGGTGATAATTTTTAAAAGGTCTGAACTATTGATTAACCTGTGTAGGTCCCAACTTTAGGGGGACTTAACTTTTAGCGGGCCTTAGTGACTTGAAACTTGCTTAATAGGTCATTACTTGTAAAACTTGGGTCACACCAGAATGGTTAATTGAGGGAGAGATGTAGGAACTAGGTGAGATTTAAAAAAAAATCTTCAGTTTTAAGTCGCGAGCCCGCTAAAAGTTAAGACTCCCTAAAAGTTGGGGCTACTGCAGGTTAATTAATAGTTCGGACCTTTTAAAAATTATCACCCAAAGTTCAGACCTCTATTGTCAATTTTTCCTATCTTTAATTACGAATAAGTAAAAACTATTAAATGTTGCCATTTGAAAAATATATGTTGAGAAGAAGCTAAGCAAAGAACATCCCACATGACTATCTTTTCCTTATGTATAATTCACAAACCTTAGTCAAAGCGATATATATATATATATATATATATATATATATATATATATATATATATATATATATATATATATATATATATATATATATATATATATATATATATATATATATAATATATATATATATATAATGTCAAAGTACAAAATGTGTAGATTAAAAAGGAATGAAGAGAGTATATAGAAAAAAAAAACACAAGTAGTACTTGGTTTAGTGTAAGGTTTGTAGCACAACCTAGATTATCGGATCAAACATCACTAGAGGCACTTTAGGGATGTGATTCTCTTATCCTTACTACCATTCCTAAGGGGCCTTGCCTGCATAGCTGGATCGGATTAACCTGCAAGAGGTTTTGGTCCAGTAGGCCTTCTCCTTACCAATCTATAACAATATATAATGAAAATAATCAATGAGAATGAGGATTGAGGACAGATGTTACCTTGAAATGGAACTTCCCCATCATCAATTAACTTGGGAAGACAAAGATAAACCCAAAGACATGAAGAACTAAATGTATCAAAGTATATAAGTGGAATTCCAGCCTCTTTACGGCTTTACCCACATCCAGAGCAAAGTTGTAAGATCCATCTGGTATTATACATGTTAAAGGTTTTTCTTGTAAAAAATTAGCATGATCAGTTACTAGCATCTCCCTTAGAAGTGGGCGGCTTACAGCTTCCACAGCATCAACCATCTCCCCGAACTTATCGCTTCCGCGAGGATGATCTTCTGGCAGTCCATCGGAGAAGGTCCGGAGAGAGAATCCATGGTACCATTCGAAGCGAGAGGCCGCATTGGCGTGGAGCATGAGGCGGCTGTGGCCTTGCTCAGTGGTGAGGAAGGTGATATGGATTTGGGCATCAGAAGCAAGGAGAATGAGCACGATCGGGTAGTTTTAGCATGGAGTTGACTGCACCTTGTATAGGCAAGGGAAATATCAGTATGTGAGCAATTGGTTTAAGGTGCACCGTTTTCTTATTTCCTGCAAGGTTTCTTTGTCCTTCCTATATATACAAGAGTTTATATGAGAAATGAGGCAATGAGGGAACGATTGAGGCCTATGTATAACAAATGCGCTTTCAGGTGAAAATCACATTGGCAACGTTCATTGATGGATCTGTTTGGCAATACTAATTGAAAAGGAACTAAAACTGATAAGGTAGTAGGTAAAATTGATAAGGTGCTAAAACTGATAAGGTAGCTAATTAGCATAAATATTTGGCAAATTTAGTTGCTTAAGTTGATAAATTACCACTAATGGAAAAAATATCATCGGATCCGGTCAAAACAGGGCTTACTAATCCGATTTTGGGCCGGATCATTTGGGTTCAGAGCAGTTGATCAGTTACCTAAGAACTGATCCGATTTTCACCAAAAACCGGACCAGTTAACACTAACTGGTCCGATTTTCAACAAAGGACCGGACCTGTTAAGTATGGGAAAGGATAAAAAAACGCTTGATATGAATGATATCAAGCACAACATCAATTTCACGGCTTGATATCCAACCCAACAGCAACATTTCAACAACGAAAACAACGTTTCAACAACGAAAACAACATTCAACAACAGCAAAATTGAATGAATAGTTGTCAACATTTTTGGAAGGTTTTCAAAATTTTAAGTCACCTAATTTTGATAATAAAATTTTTAACTTATCAATTTCAGTCATTTTAACCACTTAAAATTTTATTTTAGGTGCTTCCTAAACACTACTAAAATTTAGCACCTAAAATGTTCTAGCAAGACTAACACCTTATCATTTTAAGGTACATAAAAGGCTTTCCCAAACATAGCCAATATTGTAAATATATATTGAGATAAATCCAACAACATCTTACATATTAAAATTTTGTATTATAATATCAATCACAAATTTTCGATCAAAGTAAGTATATAAATAGTGCAAAACTCATAATATTACAACAATTAAAAAACAACCAAGCAGGAAGCAGCTCACTGACGTCACTGAAGATTGAGAAGCGATACCATTGCATCACCAGTGAGATTTAGATTTAAGTCTGATTATCACGTATGAAAAGCAAAATCACAAAGAATATTATTAGAAGGAAAATTATTAGAATTTCCCGAAAAGGTAAAATATCTTAGAATAATATTATTAGAAGGAAAATTTTGTATGCCAACGTCTGAACTATTCCTCGATATTATTCTTGTTACACTCGAATTTAGCGTTGAGAGTTCATTTTCAGGCTAAATATTTCTTATACCAGTACAAATAAAATAGGCATGTCTTCGGTCCTTTTGTCCTTTTTGTGATCTTCAATATCTATATTCTGAATTAAATATTACAGGATAACAACAGGTCTAATGGGTATACTGGTGGGCAGGTAGCAAAGCCGTTACAGAACTGCAGGCTGACTGGCTGAGACGCTTTGCTCACCTGCTCCAAAAAATGAACTTGCACACAATGCTAACATTTACTACAAAACCATAATAAGAAGTCCAGGTATAAGAATTAATTTTTACCAATGTTGGCATGGTGCCGCGGTCCAGCGGACGATTAAGCTAGCTCCTCATTTCCCTATCGATACTTGATTAGACATCAAAACAATGCTCAATATATTCTCAAATAACAGACTATAATAACGATACATACTGAAGCAACCCACCAAAGTGATGTTCAAACAACTTCACTCATATCATATCCTATCCACAGAAGCTAGTTAATCTAAAACTAACCGAAATCTAACCTAATCATACTCACATTATCAATATAACCTCGAAACAATAAGCCCTAGTTATCACTGGGCAGGCTACTGCATCTACCTCGCCCAAAGCAATCAGGCGAAATTTTATGGCAATTTAAAAGTGTCATGCAAACTCTGCTTTTCTTCATCGGGCATGCAATACTACGTCTCTGAATATGTAATAGATCTGATGTTAGAAAAGTGCGTGCAATAATCCTCCGTAATCAAGGGGCCAATAGCATTCTCATAAGTAACAGAAGAATATGCTACCCAAAATCTCCACATCTCTAATCTTTACTGCTGGCACAGTTGAGACTTCAGAGGGTCAATTATGTAAAACATACTATGTCATTGCATTTTCCCAGGGGAAAAAAGAATTGCATATATAGTAGCTAGATTAGAATTCTCCATCTACTATAAATACATAGAAAAGTCATTATCTCAAAATTTTGTAACGATGACAGCAGTAATTTATCCATCCTACTATAACATGACCTTGTGAGAAATTGATAGCCAGACAACCGCAAGATCATCAGGCAACAGTAAAACACCATCATGCGTAAGATAGCACCTCAGCATAAATGAACTATAAACCATCTACCCCTCCTTAGACTTCACTCTTTCGTAGGTAACCAACTAACCACCATCTAACACTAAGCCAAAGTCATTCCGCTGTTTGGTCTTTGTCTATGGGCTGGGGGCCAGAGAGCAAGGGTGTTGTGCAGAACTAGTAGAAGATCAACTACAAGGTGGCAAACTGTTTCCATAACCTTATGATCCCTCATTTATGTAATTGTCCCTTCGATTCCTAATTTAACTGCACCTAATATCTGAACAATGCTAAAGATACAATATGGAGCTAAATTATTATCTTACATTCTTACCTACCCCACCTACAACAGGTGGGTTACATTAAAAATTTGCTCAAACTTCATCATCTCTGTCTTCAAGTATAAGCTTAACACCATTGTCCTTCAGTGCATTTACAACAGCCCACACCTTGGTGCGATTTTTAAAACCTTTTTTCTCCACCTCCTTATTCATATCAACATGGATCCCTCTTCCTTGTCCATCATCAAGACCTTCAACTTTTAACCGCCTAGCCAAAACTTCCCCTACAACTACTGCTGCCTTCGCATTGCAAGACCGACCACATTCAAACGTGCCTTTGAGAGCATGCTCAGCTGTAGAAGCTGTGGCAACAATCTTCCCATTGTTCCTATCTACTACATTTGCTGTGATGTACTTCAAGGATATAAACAACTTCAAAACATATCTCTTCATAACACCTACCATACTTTGTCAGTCAAAGTGAGATAATACGAATCACAATGTGTTAGATTTCCTTCGCGATCTGCTCCTTTTATTTCAAACTATATACCTGGATGAGAAAGGAACAAAAAACTGAGGAGGATTAGACAACAAACATAACTTTGGACAAACTTATGGATCATTGAAGAGAGAAAAACAGGTAACAAACCAATCTAGAGTTCACAGTGAATAATGGAGTGATAAGAATATAATTTTTAGTATGTTGAAATTGTAGCGATCGGAAGAGGTCACAACGACACTCACAAAGTCACACAAACAAGACAACCAACCAACTACTCAAACCAATTAACCCAAATTGTCACACAACCAAATTACCACATAAAATCAGCAATAATGCAGTAGCAAAATCAGCAATAACAAGAAGAATAATAAGCAAACAACACACACGAATTATACGTGGAAAACCTCTTCAATGTGAAGAGTAAAAACCACGGGACCGTTTGAGGAGTCCACCCTATACTTCTCTTATTGATAATTGAGGGAAAAAGAATCCCAAATCAGTCTACAAAGGATTCACAACACACCAACAAACACCAACAATAAGAGAATCAAAATAGAGAGCAAAAGGTGAAGAAATCACCCAAATTCGCAGATCTGTCCAGAGACGATTCTGACCAAACCAGAGCTCAAACTGACGATCCAACCGTCCAAAATGAAGCCCTAGATGTCACGAACAAGCTGTCAAAATTTCAGGACGATCCAACGGTGCAATTTCCGGCACCGGACAGATTTGTGAATGCTGTCCCTGAAAAACCGAAAACCCGAAAACCCTCTTCTCTCTCTTGTGTTTTCTTTTTTTTAAGTTGCTGCCCTCCTTGCTGTCTTTTTTCAGCAAAATTAACCTTCTAAAAGCTTACCAAGTAAGCCAAAAATAAGCCCAAAAGTTAGACTCATAACAACAAGTAAAATACCTCACAAATGGGCCATTCATTTGGACCAAAACAATGAAACATTTTACCAATACTTGGGCAGGATACCTCAACAGAAATTACTCATAAACAACAGAAACTCAGTTATCTATTTATAGATTGAAAACTTATAATGGCGTCTTACAACATATACATTTTTGGAATACTACACTACAAATTTTTTAGTGGCTTCCATCAGCTGATCAGCATTTTTAAGATGAGAAAACAATATATCCCTAAACGGAACGTGGAGTTGGCATTTTTCTGATGAAACAACCTAGAGACCTTAAAATAAGGATAAAACAATAGACCCATTTACCTATACTTATTAATCAAAATACTTCTATAATGACTGAAATGTAACTATAGAAAAATACAATTGTAGATGGGAAAGAAATGAGTTAAGAAAATGACCTTTGTCACCTCAAAATTAATTTGCAAAGCTTTGAATCAATGCTTTAGAATGCCCACCAAAAGATTTCAGTGAAAGGAAATCCCAAATTGTGATGCTATGGCAAATTTAAAAACTTGCAGAATCATACGGTTGAAATCCACTGAAGAGGAGTCACTACAAGAAAAAGCTAAAATAACGACCGCTTCACGGCGACGGTCAATAAAACGGTCGGTGATGTAAAATATAGCGACGGCTTAAAAGCGATCGGTGGTCGACTTGTTTATAATGTATAAAACGAGCGGTTTAACCGTCGGTGATTATCGGCCGACGGTCTTGAGCCGTCGTTGTTGAGGTTAATGTAAATCGAATTTTTTTTTACCTTGGCGACGGTCTTAAGCCGTCGCTGATGTCGAGGGGGTTAAAATGAAATTGTCTCTTTCGGTCGGGTTTATTTCAACGATTTATGAGAGAGAAGTTAGGAGGCGGGTTGAAGAAGCCGACGAACGCGACACCACCTTCACTGCCGTTGCCGCCGGCGACACCACCGCCACTGACGTTTCCACTGGCGACACCACCTCCACTTGCGACACCACCTCCACTGCAGTTGCCGTTGTTAGTTTGCTTCATTTTCTTGTATTTTTTTTAACTCATCAAACCAAACCCTAAAAATTGGGTTTTTGGGATATAGGTGGCCAAAACCACCGTAAGCCGCCGGAAAATCTTTCTCCTCCCTTATCCAATTTTCAGGCTTCAACTCTCCTCTACACTACCTTTGAACTTGGTAAAATTCCCTCTCACTTTTATCTTTGCCTTTAAAATTGCAATGTCAGTTATTCTGTTTCGTTTGTTACATTAATTTTTGGTTAAAATATGATTGTTGGTCAGATAATTCTATGCTCATATTGTAAAACCGTTGCAAAAGAAGTGTTCTTATTTGTGCTTCTTATCTGTTTGAAGAAATGCTTATGTGAATTGTGTTTTGGTTTTCTCTGAGGGTGGGTATTTGGGTTCATTGCTTGATTTGTAGTGCAAAATTCATAAAATTGTTAACTTTCTTTTTGGGTTAGTTGATTGTATGCCCACATTTGCTTTATGTTTCTTCTAAATTGGGTGTGTGAAATGGTTGGGGGAGACGATCTACGAAGACATGAAGAAGAGAAGTGAAGAGCCAACATTTCGGGAAAAATCTGAAAAGGCGAAGAAGAACCGAAGAGGTGGCTCCCTGTCTAATCCAATTGAGCCGTCACACTTTCAGGGTTCTATTTCGGCGGCACAGCATGCTAGGAAGATGGTAATTAAATATGTTTCATATCTACTACTTAGTGTAATTTACATGACATTTTCGGTATGAGTAAAAAATAAAGCCTTTGTTCAACAATGTCTACAGGCAAAGAGTAGAGGAGGAGTACTCCCTTGCTCCCGAGTTGTTCTTGAAGACTCATTTTAAGACATTAGGGAAAAGAGAAATTCAGCAAACAAGAAAGCAAAGCAAATCTCGGTACATACTTCTAAACATATATTTATAGGCAAATATGATTGAAAAGTTTGATGCTAGTTTAAGTTAGAATCAAATATAGGCCATTTTAGGCCATTTTACTTGAAAATGAATGAATACGAGTAGTTTGATGCTAGTTTAAGTTATAAACACCTCAAACATCATATATATAGTTAGTTTAATGTATTTATAAGTTGTTTTGATTGAAAATACACAAAGTAGGAAAGTTAGAACCAAATCTAGGCAAATATAGGCCATTTTAGGCCATTTTACTTGAAAATGAATGAATACGAGTAGTTTGATGCTAGTTTAAGTTATAAACACCTCAAACATCATATATATAGTTAGTTTAATGTATTTATAAGTTGTTTTGATTGAAAATACACAAAGTAGGAAAGTTAGAACCAAATCTAGGCTAATATAGGCCATTTTAGGCCATTTTACTTGAAAATGAATGAATACGAGTAGTTTGATGCTAGTTTAAGTTATAAACAACTCAAACATCATATATATAGTTAGTGTAATGTATTTATAAGTTGTTTTGATTGAAAATACACAAAGTAGGAAAGTTAGAACCAAATCTAGGCAAATATAGGCCATTTTAGGCCATTTTACTTGAAAATGAATGAATACGAGTAGTTTGAAGCTAGTTTAAGTTATAAACACCTCAAACATCATATATATAGTTACTTTAATATAATTGTAAGTTGTTTTGATTGAAAATACACAAAGTAGGAAAGTTAGAACCAAATATAGGCTAATATAGGCCATTTTAGGCCATTTGACATGAAAATAAATGAATACTAGTAGTTTGATGCTAGTTTAAGTTAGAAACACCTCAAACATCATATATATAGTTACTTTAATATAATTGTAAGTTGTTTTGATTGAAAATACACAAAGTAGGAAAGTTAGAACCAAATCTAGGCTAATATAGGCCATTTTAGGTCATTTTACTTGAAAATGAATGAATACGAGTAGTTTGATGCTAGTTTAAGTTATAAACAACTCAAACATCATATATATAGTTAGTGTAATGTATTTATAAGTTGTTTTGATTGAAAATAAACAAAGTAGGAAAGTTAGAACCAAATCTAGGCAAATATAGGCCATTTTAGGCCATTTTACTTGAAAATGAATGAATACGAGTAGTTTGATGCTAGTTTAACTTATAAACACCTCAAACATCATATATATAGTTACTTTAATATAATTGTAAGTTGTTTTGATTGAAAATACACAAAGTAGGAAAGTTAGAACCAAATCTAGGCTAATATAGGCCATTTTAGGCCATTTTACTTGAAAATGAATGAATACGAGTAGTTTGATGCTAGTTTAACTTATAAACACCTCAAACATCATATATATAGTTAGTTTAATGTATTTATAAGTTGTTTTGATTGAAAATACACAAAGTAGGAAAGTTAGAGACCAAATCTAGGCAAATATAGGCCATTTTACTTGAAAATGAATGAATACGAGTAGTTTGATGCTAGTTTAACTTATAAACACCTCAAACATCATATATATAGTTACTTTAATATAATTGTAAGTTGTTTTGATTGAAAATACACAAAGTAGGAAAGTTAGAACCAAATCTAGGCTAATATAGGCCATTTTAGGCCATTTTACTTGAAAATGAATGAATACGAGTAGTTTGATGCTAGTTTAACTTATAAACACCTCAAACATCATATATATAGTTAGTTTAATGTATTTATAAGTTGTTTTGATTGAAAATACACAAAGTAGGAAAGTTAGAACCAAATCTAGGCTAATATAGGCCATTTTAGGCCATTTTACTTGAAAATGAATGAATACGAGTAGTTTGATGCTAGTCTAAGTTATAAACACCTCAAACATCATATATATAGTTAGTTTAATGTATTTATAAGTTGTTTTGATTGAAAATACACAAAGTAGGAAAGTTAGAACCAAATCTAGGCAAATATAGGCCATTTTAGGCCATTTTACTTGAAAATGAATGAATACGAGTAGTTTGATGCTAGTTTAACTTATAAACACCTCAAACATCATATATATAGTTACTTTAATATAATTGTAAGTTGTTTTGATTGAAAATACACAAAGTAGGAAAGTTAGAACCAAATCTAGGCTAATATAGGCCATTTTAGGCCATTTTACTTGAAAATGAATGAATACGAGTAGTTTGATGCTAGTTTAAGTTATAAACAACTCAAACATCATATATATAGTTAGTGTAATGTATTTATAAGTTGTTTTGATTGAAAATACACAAAGTAGGAAAGTTAGAACCAAATGTAGGCAAATATAGGCCATTTTAGGCCATTTTACTTGAAAATGAATGAATACGAGTAGTTTGAAGCTAGTTTAAGTTATAAACACCTCAAACATCATATATATAGTTACTTTAATATAATTGTAAGTTGTTTTGATTGAAAATACACAAAGTAGGAAAGTTAGAACCAAATATAGGCTAATATAGGCCATTTTAGGCCATTTGACTTGAAAATGAATGAATACTAGTAGTTTGATGCTAGTTTAAGTTATAAACACCTCAAACATCATATATATAGTTACTTTAATATAATTGTAAGTTGTTTTGATTGAAAATACACAAAGTAGGAAAGTTAGAACCAAATCTAGGCTAATATAGGCCATTTTAGGTCATTTTACTTGAAAATGAATGAATACGAGTAGTTTGATGCTAGTTTAAGTTATAAACAACTCAAACATCATATATATAGTTAGTGTAATGTATTTATAAGTTGTTTTGATTGAAAATACACAAAGTAGGAAAGTTAGAACCAAATCTAGGCAAATATAGGCCATTTTACTTGAAAATGAATGAATACGAGTAGTTTGATGCTAGTTTAACTTATAAACACCTCGAAACATCATATATATAGTTACTTTAATATAATTGTAAGTTGTTTTGATTAAAAATACACAAAGTAGGAAAGTTAGAACCAAATCTAGGCTAATATAGGCCATTTTAGGTCATTTTACTTGAAAATGAATGAATACGAGTAGTTTGATGCTAGTTTAACTTATAAACACCTCAGAACATCATATATATAATTAGTTTAATGTATTTATAAGTTGTTTTGATTGAAAATACACAAAGTAGGAAAGTTAGAACCAAATCTAGGCTAATATAGGCCATTTTACTTGAAAATGAATGAATACGAGTAGTTTGATGCTAGTTTAACTTATAAACACCTCAAACATCATATATATAGTTAGTTTAATGTATTTATAAGTTGTTTTGATTGAAAATAGACAAAGTAGGAAAGTTAGAACCAAATCTAGGCTAATATAGGCCATTTTAGGCCATTTTACTTGAAAATGAATGAATACGAGTAGTTTGATGCTAGTTTAAGTTATAAACACCTCAAACATCATATATATAGTTACTTTAATATAATTGTAAGTTGTTTTGATTGAAAATACACAAAGTAGGAAAGTTAGAACCAAATATAGGCTAATATAGGCCATTTTACTTGAAAATGAATGAATCACGAGTACTTTGATGTTAGTTTAAGTTATAAACAACTCAAACATCATATATATAGTTAGTTTAATGTATTTATAAGTTGTTTTTATTGAAAATACACAATATAGGCAAGTTAGAATCAAATGTACGCCATTTTGCCCACTTTATATTACTTGAATATGAGTATATTTAACCAAATGCGGGAGACGTACAATAAGAAGGCTGGATCATTGTACCACTCGGGGGTCCCAGTCGAACCCCGATCCGTTGTATTGGGAGACAGGTTGGGGGGGAGGAACGAGAGGAAAAGTTCAAGGGTTGGGTCGGGGAGATCATTTGTACTCCAACTCTTCATGGGGCGAGGAGATGGCGGCTCTTCACAACTATATGAGCCGTCCATTTTTTCTCGGATTGAGGCGGAGTGGATGCAAAGGTCGTTGCGCGGATGGAAGAGGTGGAGGCAATGGTCGCACACGGGTGGAAGCGTCAAGTCGGGCCATCGTTGAGAAATGATGAGGAACATGTCTAGTTTCGGCCCACATGTCCTCGGGTTGCAACCCAGGCCTCCTCCACACCGCGGACCGGACGATGACCCGGGGGTTTGGTGGTGGCGGTAGTGCTACGAGACACCCTTGACAGTGTAGTTTTTTGGTTTTGGCAACTAGGTAACTAACTTATAATTGGATATAGTTAGTCTAACTATATGCATTTAGTGTCAATATTTATCGGCATCTCGCTTTGTTTCTAGATGTGTCGGGTTATTTTTTTGGAACCGGGCTTCTACTTTATTTCTCGACAATGGGATCTATTTTGTGTACATATATTTAATCTAGGTAGTTTGTCTAATTATAGACATTTAGTGTCTATATTTATCGGCATCTAGCTTATTAGTTTCTAGCTTTGTCGATATATATTTTTTGTAAACACGGACTTCTACTTTATTTCCCGACATCGGGATCTATTTTGTGTACATAATTGTAATCTATTTCATGTAATTATACAAGTATCTATGCAAATTGTAATATATATCGAAATTGCATATTTTTGTACAACAACAACAACGACTAAGCCTTATTCCCAAAGTGATTTGGGGTGGCTAACATGAATGTCAAGAACCGTCACAAGGAGATGGCATCGAAGGTGATTGCATATTTTTGTAATTGAAAAAATTGAATGCGATGGAGGAACGACTTTAGTGTGGTCCCACAAGCATGTTGTGCAGTACGGAGTTTAATTATTATTAAGAACAATAATATTCTCAATAATATTATTGTAAAACAACAACGACGGCTAAACATTAAATCAACGACGGCTAGAGCGTGCTGTATGGTAATCTATGCATCCAAGGACTTACACATCAACGATTCTTTTATACGATAGCGACGGTTTTGAGCAGAGACGTTGAATTAGAGCAATCAACGACGGTTTGTAGCCGACGGTGATACTAGACGGTTTCACACGGTCGATAAATCGGCTGACGGCTAAAAACCGTCGCTAATTTACCGTCTGTTTAAAAGCGATCGTTGGCTTGGAGACAACGTCGGTTTTGGGAAACGATGCCGATGAGCGAGAACCGTCGTTAAAATTTAAACCGACGGCTTAGCGGTCGTTGATTCCAATATCGGTGACCACCTTTCCACCGATTGCATTTCAGCGATCGCTAGCAGTCGTTGATAATTTAGCGACGGTTTTCTTTTGATCACCAAACGGCTTTAAGCCGTCGTTAATTACCACCTTTCTTGTAGTGAGTGTTGTAACATCTTATCACTCATGGAGAAAATGAAGAGTACGGAGAGACAAAAAGCCTTTTAACGGAAGAGCGCAAGCGGCAGATAAGAAGAATTGAGTTGGATCCTTGTGTAAGCCATCGAAAATCGAGGCTGCGGGATAAAGTTTGTGTTATTTGGCATAAAAGAGGTTTTATACGAGTATGCAATGAAGTCACCCCTAATAGACCCTTTTCTAGCCATGTAAGAATTGATTGTGCAGCCACTCTGTTGCTAACCATGAATGACCATTACTTCATTAGGCGACATTTCAATCTATAATTTGTTACCATACTCTCATATCGATAGCCAAAGTCTAATTGTTAACGTAATAAAGGAAGTATTATGCCTTTTGAGAAGGTTGGCTACGGGTCAAAAAGAGGTCGATTAGGGTTTAGTAATGGAATTAGGGGTTAATGACTAAAAAAAGTTAACGGTATTAGTCATTAAGAGCATACGGTAAATTTTAAATAAAATTGATAGGTGTATGGTGAATTTTGAAAAATTGGAGGGTATATGGTAAATTTTGAAAAGTTATAGGGTATATGGTGAATAAAAAAATTACTCAAAGGTATATGGTGAAGAATCTATCTTTTTTCTTTTGAAAGGTACAATTAGAAATTATCACCCTTCTCGAAGAGTAATTAACAATCAAGAACAACAATATGATCTAAGGTGGGATCAACTCCGGCAACAAAGTCAACCTTGATAGCGGAATTAGTGTGACCCTTTCGGAGAGGTAATCGGTTACTCTGTTGGCTTTTTAAAAAATGTGAGCTATAGAGTAAATTGAAAAAACGAGCGAGTAGAGTTCGATATCATGAATGAGGGACACGGAGTATATTAGAAAAACAATTAGTACTATTTTAAGAAACACGTGTTGGGCGGTAAAAGAACAATTAGTATTAGTTTAAAGAAGCAATTAGTCGGGTTTTATGGAAAATGTCCTTACTATAATACTCAAGAACATACGAGTACATAAAACCATAATTAGGAATACTTTTCTTAAATAACAATCCAATTAAAGATTCATCCCTCTCCCGGCTCATCCACTTGGCTCATCCATGTGGTGTGGTCTCCCTCCACCCCCATTTTCCCACAAACTTAATTTCGACGGTTCGGTTCGCGACTCCTCCGCTTCCGTAGGGTTATCATTCGTGACTCGCAAGGGACTCTCCTCAAAGCTTGTGCATACAACCTAGGAACTTCTCAAGTCTACATAGCCGAGCTACTTGCACTTCAACAAGGGATTCTTCTTGCCATCAAAGAAGGGATTACAAATCTCCATATTGAAGGTGACAATTTACTAGTTATAAATTCTGTTGAGGGAAAATGGACTCCTCCATGACAAATTGCCAATATCATAAAAGACATCCAAAATCTCCTATCCTCCTTTCCTCAATGGAGCATCAAGCATATCTACAGAGAGACTAACAAAACGGTAAATTGGATTGCAAACGTTGGCCATTTAATAGAGGCATCTTTTATAATTGAAGATTGTACAAATTCGGCTTTTACATTCCATTATTGTAAATGACGTGTCAGGAACACCCTAGTGCGGAGGGTCTCCTAATACTTTTTCCTTACCTTTATAAAAAATAAAAAATTAAAGGGCCTACAACTTCCATACGTCTAAATGAAGAACTATTATTTTGTAGGGTCATGAATTTGAGAATTTCAACCCTACAAAATAATTATATGACTTTGAGATTACCCTCCTCTGCTTCCTTACTTCCAAATAAATCTGAAATTCAGAAACCTACTATTGCCTATCCAACTCATCTACTTCTGACCATAAATTACTCAACTCAACTCAATAAGCTTTAACGACAATACTTTACCATAACCTCAAAGTTACACTAAACCTCACAAGTAGTATAGCTTTAGGCCACCAAAAGTGTCATAATCTGGAGATACAAATTGACTTAAAGCAACTGTACAACTTCAACTATCATTAGAATTCATCTAACAATTTCATCAATTCAACATAATCCACCCCCAATTACAATTTCTTCAAGGATTACCACTAAGAACAAGTAATACTCAATCAAGACTTACAGACTAATTCAAGTAATATATGACATTTAGATAGTCATAATTCTTAATACTAAAATTAATCAACCTTGATAGTCATAATTCAAGAAATGAAAGCATCAACATTTAACACCCAAAATTCAGAATTTCAATAATAACCACTAATCTGAAGAAAAACAAAGGGAAAAGAAGAGGAAGGTGTGGCACCTCACGTGGTGTCTAATGGACACCAGATGACTCCGGCGAGGGGAAGGCATGGAGCTTTGAGCTCTGGCACAGCAGCGAGATGAGGAGAGCGGCAGAAGCGCTGCAACACAACAACCGCAGCAACACCGAAGATAACAACACAGCAGCAACCGCAAGGAAGAAGAGGAAGAGAACAACACCAGCAGCAGAAGCTGCGCACAAAAAGCAGTACCGGCAGAGGAGAGAAAACAGATCATGCGCAGAGAGAAGCTCCGGCGAGCTTAGGGACGGCGGCAAAGGCGACTAACCCTAGCCAGCGACACGGATATGGTGGAAAAGGGAGGTGCGAGGGAAGACTGAAGAGAAAGACTGAAAGAGAGCCAGAGATGAGGGTATCGGGGTTAAGAAAAAAACTTGAATGGACCAGTTGCAAACTAACTCCGCGCATCGGAAACCATAATACCATATGATATAGTCGTTTTCATTCGATGAAATAGTCGATTGTATATGATATAATTAATTTTCGATATAATTAATTTTCGATATAAATCGGTTTTCAATGACATAGTCGGTTTTATTTTAATATAAGATATTTTATATGATAAAAAATGTCGGTTTGGATCTACTAATAAATTATTATTATAAACCCGATCCTACCCAATACGTTTCTTGGGTTTATCAGGAGTATAGAAAGGGAACCGACTTTAAGTGGTAGAAACTACAATTTTGTATCCCATTTAGGTCAAATACTATTCAACTAATTTTTGGTACATAAAATCCAAAATACATTTAAGCATAACTTGATAAATTAATTAATAAATATATTGCGTGACATATAATTCAAAATTCATAAATAAATTTTATATAAAATCCAAACTTTTTATTACTAATAGTTACTCCCCTTGTATTTTTTTGTTCTTCCCATTTGGAATCTTGTATTATTCAAAATCGAGAGAGAATTTTCTAATTTTTTTAATATATAAGAAAAAAGCATAATCATATTTCAGGGTTCTTGTTTGGTTCATTCTTGCATTTTTACTAATATGCAATGAAAATATTTAAGGTCAAAGAAGTGTTATTGGCAAAATGTGCATATTAGTTAGTATGAAAAAAACAAAAAAAATACGTGAGGGAGTATTTTATAAAATCAATATAACTTTTAAATAAATACACTTAGAAATACGACATGTTACAAGTAATTAAAATATTTAAATTTCAAAACTAATCAAATAATCGAATTTTTAATAATGAAAAATCGAGATTCATATTTAAACTCAAATAAAATTAGTGTATTAAATACATAATTAAGTTATTTATCATAATTATCATTTAACAAATTGATGTGTCCATTTTAATATGGTTTTTAGCCCTTGTTCTTGGCAATTGAGTAGTATTTGAGCTTTTTGAGCTCATCTCTGCGATTTGATATGGTTGGCCTTAGTTACGCTCTTTTGTGCTTTGTTGTGCGGTGTTAGGTGTTTGATATCTTATCTAGCCATGGAAGATAAGTCGAAGGACTACACATGACCTCAGACTCTACCGAGTAGACAAGTTCTCCGTTAGAAGTTTGAAGTCAAAGCAAGAGGGGAGAAGGTGTTTGCTCTGGATCAATACTGAGCTTGCTAGTTGCTCTGGAGTGAAGTGATACTGGTTCACAGGTAGGTTCTCTAAAAATTTTAACCCAACAAAAAATCACTGTCAGCTCAATCACGTCAAAGGTTTCTCTGAATATCTTACTTTTGCGTTTTGGTAACCCTTACGTATTCTTTCGAACGACCATAGTCCATATATAGTTTTTTGGTACCTATGATTGCACTATCTTTTATTCCGATTTGATTCGGTTTCAGTACTCCCTGGTTTTCTCTCGCTTTTAGTTTACAAACTCATTACATCATTTTGAAGATTTTCACACAGACTCAGATCTCGGCCCATTCTTCTTCATTACTTGGAATTTATTCTCTACTCATTTCTAATTCTCACAAAATATTTTACTTTAATTTTGCAATTTTGTTCTCTTAACGCCACGAGCGAGTAGTTTACCATTTTCTGGATCTAAATGTACAGGGATGCCATGTTTATTTGTTATTCTAAATCTCTTCAATATTTGGAGTTTTGATTCGAGTGCATTCAAATTAATTTGTTATTATTGTTTAAACTTCATTGTAATTTCCAATATCATGGATTATCTTCGGCTAATGACCGTTAGCACTCAAAGATCTTACTTAGAGGCTTCAGAACAATTGAATCTGAAATTCTCGTTAGCTGACCGTATTGCATATCGCCCCGGTTTTTTAGAGTGTTTATACTCCAAATCGTAAGATTTAAAGTCATTATACTCCTGTGCTCTCTTCGATCTGAAACCTAAGTACTGTGGCTGAGTTTCTCTGCTTTCCAATTGGATAAGTATAAGCATGGTGGAACTAAAAATAATGCCTTCTGCTATCTTTATTAGTTGCTAAATTTCTAGTTAGGAGGTTCAAAAGTAATTTTTTAGTCTAATAGTTAAGTTCCAATATCTTTGTCGTCATCCTTGATGTAGTTGAACATTAACCTAAATCGAAATCTCTCAACTACGGTTGGTCCCGGGTGTTGCTAAGTCTTTGCTATGCTCCTCAACCACCGTGCCACTCGCTGTGTTACTTGCCATTGAGACTCATCACCCAACGCTTTTCCACATCAGGATATTATCGTTATAGATGGCTACAATCCGTATTTGGACCAAACGATTCATATCTCATTCTTCTACACGGATCAAGATTCAACTTGATACCCGACAAAGAAGATCCCGATCTAAATTAAACTAATGGATCCAATGAGATTCACATATCTTCATTTGGATCCACATGAATTTTTTTTAACTTTAAAAAATAAAACAACAAAATATATAATTATTATAAATAGAAGGGACTTTTCACTAGGTACCTTAGAAGTTTGGCAAATTTCACCATGTCCTCAATTTTGAAATCCATGAGGTACATTTGAGGTACTCTAAAATTCCCATTTTGAGAAAAAATCCTATCAAAGTTAATATTCCTATTTTTCTTCACGAAGACGACATTTTTTGTGTGCGTTTTGTAGGTTTTTTTGCCAACGACTCTAAAAATAAAGACCATTTCTCCTTTTGATTATGTTTCCCACAAGATTTACCACCCTCGTGATGTTTTTAGGGTTTTATTTGGAATATATATGAAGTGCATAAGTTTCTAGAAGTCTCCTTTTTAAGCTCCCGCGTTTACCTTACAACCAAATGAAACGTTTTTTTTAGAAGACAACTTAAATGAAACTTGATTTTGTTAGTACGCGTATTAAAATGATACTTTTAGTAATACCCTCAAGAGTACCTTCTGAATTTCAAAACGGCGAGGATATCTAGTGAATATTGTCAAACCTCGTGGTAGAAAGAATTATGTATCACTCATTATATTATAGCTAATTTAACTTTTTCAACACAAGAGCATTAATGAGACTATTTAATAACACGAAGAAGGACTATCACCTAATGTTTTATATTTTTTTATAAAAATTAAAATTAGGATAAAATGGATCTAGGTCGGATTTGGATCTCGAAGAAGAAGAAAATCTAGATCCAAATTTCATCAAATTTGTGCAAGATACAAAATCTATCCAGATCCTATAAAGACGGAGTTGGATCCACCCAGATACTTGATCGGGTCCAAGATTTCTACCAAAACCTTAATGGATTATGAAAGTACATGAAAATAGGAAGTTACAAAGGTAGATGGTGAAGATGTATAGGATTTCACCTTATCTCATTGTATTATAAAGTTAATGGAAAACTACTACCTATTATGTTTGTCTTTTGTGACTTAAAATCTTTTAATATGTTTTTTTGGGGATATATTCATTCCTAAACCTTAGTTTTGAAATTTTTCCATTGCTAACATTTTTTTACATACTTTTCAAAACAGCTAATTTATAACGTGACGCTAACGATGATTTTGAATTAATCAATATGTTAGATACACAATCTATTTAATCACTTAATCATTTAGTTCATCAACTACCCTAGTTTCTTATTTTTGCTGAGTAAGTATTTATTAGTGAGTTGTTGATTCTAAGGATAAATTTCTTAGGACAAAACCAACTAAGGAAAAATATTTTCTAAGTGTAACAGTGATGATTTTTGTAACGAGAACACTTTCTTCCCTTAAAGAGATTAGCTTACAAATGATTTAGGCATATAAATTTTAAGGATAAATTAACAAGTGTCATACTTGATTATTGTTTTATTTAGTAAGTAAATGATGATCTATGTAACATATATTAATTGTTTATTTAGCAAGATCATTGTTAGACAAAGATTCTTGGCTGATTGCTAGTAAGGTCAAGCTATGTAAACATGGCTTAATCTTTCTGGTTTGAGTATAGTATCATAATTTAAGAAACTTTTATATGAACACATATTCAATGTTCTATATGTTTATAAAGCATAATTGACGTTTTTATTCAAAGTGTGATTTTTTATTTATAAATTCTTGTTGGATTGATATAAAAATGTATCTATGAACTATATATTCATGTAATGAATTCTCAAAAGATTACTTCGTAAACAAGTTTTGTGAAATAAAAGGGGAAAGAGAACTTTCAAGTGTATTTTCTTATGATGTTTTTTTTACACAAAGGAAGTTACTTTATTAAAGCGATATTTCATGATCACTATATGTTTTTAAAGATCGAGTCGTAAACACCAGGCACACTCGTCATTCGAAATCAGTGCTATTGTCATCAATCCGCATCCACTAATAATAACTGTATCATCAACATAACCAACACCAGTTACCGACCAAGTGCATTTTGTCCTCACTCATGCGCACCCTTGAAACTTTCCCAAGAGGTCACTCATCCATGGACTACTCCCAACCAAGCACGCTTAACATGTGGAGTAACTAAGGTTTTGAGCTCCCTAAAAGAAAGATGCATCTCGTTGAAATGAGCAGCCCGTTAAATCCCTCTTTTAAAGCAATCATGAAGGGTATTACCTACCTTGATTTTCACTCCAAGAAAAGTATCTTATATTGTTGTACACACAGTTTCATATTGATGTAAGCTAATTACCTCTTGTTGACATTTTATCTTAGGTATCTAACCTTTGCTATAGACTTCCGTGATGGAGATTAACTTGAAGGGTGTGCACATCTTTCCCTAGAGCAAGAATGAGATCTAAGAAGAGTTTTCCTTGCTTCTCTTTTGAAATACATGTAGAATTGATCCAGATCAAATTTATTATTATATGAATGGATGTTATTAATTTTCCAACATGGAATGATTTTTTAGTCTTCTTAATAATGGTTTACAAAGTGAGTAATTGAATTGTTGTATGATTCAGTATTGATATGTACTCAATACTTTAGCCTGGGCGCGCGCTCGCATCACCTCCGATCCTGCATATCCCTTGACCGAGTCTCACCCGATGCAATGGGATCCCAATTCTTCCCCTACTTGCACAGACTTCATCTTACCTTAAAAAAACTCAACACTTTGGCTGATTTGTATCTCCTTTTGTGTTAGCCATGCTTTGTTTACCATTCTAGTTAGGGAGTCTTTATATTGCATTTGACATGTGGAATATCTCATCTATTGAGAATGAATCTGAACAATTCACCTAGATAGGATTAGGATGTTAGAATTTAGCAGATTTTTCATATGTATTTTTAAAAAAAAATATTGTCACTTTTTGATTCATTATATATAAAAAGGAAGTATGTTTGAGGCACGGAAGTATTTATGATGTTTTCATGAAAATCCTAGCCGCTCTCTCTTCTTTCTCTTTTTCTCCATTTTCTCCCCTCAAAACCCTAGTCTTTCTTCATCTAGTTAGGGCTGCCACTAATCATTTTCGATGGTGGTAAGCCCCAATTCTACTTTTATGCACTTGCTTTTGTAGTATTTGTTAATAATAATCCTCTTTTTTTCTCTCTCTCCGTTGGAGAGTTTTCTACCCCATTATCAGTTCTTCGTCACCCCTTGAGAAGCTCAGTGATAATAGAACCAACCAAATAAAAAGCATTAATGTTGTAAAGACCAATGCACCAATTAAGTGTACACAATATAAAAGTTGTAATTCTCTAGTTATTTTAGATGCTCTCACAAATCTGGAAAACCCTAGAGGTTATTTGTATTCCTTCAAACCTCCCTCCCCCCCCCCACATAACCATTTAGCGGGAGTTCAGAGTTTGGATTTAATTTCGTTAGTCTCCCCGTGGGAGCTTAAACTTTAATTCTTATGGTTTGTTGCAAAGATGGAGTTTATTGATAGTTTGCCATATAAATTTGCAATCGGCAATGGGTTTTTGTACGCTTCTATAGATGAAATTCCAAAAAGAAGATATCTTCTCAAAACTATGCTAGATGATAGACGCTCTCATAGAAGGTTGCATGGATTCAGATAACAAACGTGCTATGTTATATTGTCGATCTCGATCCATTATTATCAAGGAAGCTATATCGTAGAGGATCTATATTTGATCAAGTTATGTTGTGTTTTGCTCTTCTTTAATAACCACTGTGGATAAGTCATGGCTTTTTATTAATGAAAATGATCCTTCCCTTAAAAAAAAAAGGAAAAAATGGAAAAGAATAATCCCAATCTTCTACGCCTTTCCCATAATAATCCCACATTTACTTAATACTCTAATAATCCTAACTATACCTCGCCTTCTTAAAATGGGCCATTTTACCTACAACTGCTACACAAAGTTACTATTCTCACAATCTCACCTCTTCCTTTCTCACCCCGTTCTCTCTCCTCTTCTCTCCTTTTCGATTTCAGGAACACCCCAACAAACCACCACCAACACCTACTCACAAATTACCCACCACCAAACCAAATCCCCCACCAACCTGTAGGTGGTCGCACCACCGTCACCCACTTTCGAACCTGGGTCAAGGGTGGAGGCATTGTTTCTGGGTAAGTTTAATGAAGCCACAGGGGGATTACCCGAGGAAGCACATGGGGGGAGGGGAATTGCGTCGAGGAAGGGTGCCACGGCGCTGGGAGGAGATCGCGACATGAGACTGCTGGCGAGGTCAAAGTTTTTCGGAATTGTCGTTTAAACGAGGGTGTGTGGTCCTTACTCATTTCGCCGAGAAACGCAGGGTGGTGGGGCGGGTCACGATTTCCAGGTGGGAGTGGTGGTGGTGGGGCTGAAAAAAGGAGGACTGCAGTGGTTTTGTCAGAAGCAGGTTTAGGAGGGCTGGGTGGTGATGAGATAAAAGGTCCAGGACGATGGTGGTGGCTTTGTTGTAGTGGTGGGTTTATGGTGGTGGTGGGTGGGATGAGAGCAGCTTTGGAGGATGGTGGGTTTACGTTGGAGGTTTTTTAATTCTAGCCTCTTAGTTATTAATTCGCTGTATTAGAGATAAAAATTAGTTAATTGTTTGGCTGCAAATTAATTAACCATGGTCAAACCAAGTAATCTTCATATTTACCTCTTTTTGCTGTGTTACTTTTGAAATGAGACCATTTTAAGAAAACAAAGGTATAAAGCCAGGGATTATTCGATATTATGAATGTGGGATTATTATGGGAAGACCGTCGAAAAGGTGGGATTATTCTTTTCCATTTTTCCTAAAAAAAAAGTATTTTATTATTTTTAAACCGTATAATTTTAGAGACACTTGATTCATAATTAGTTTATTTTTTCTATAATCTTTTTTATAGTTAATTTAGTTATTGATACATAAAGATGCATCATATTGACTTTTTACACTATATATATATATATACTAATATTGACCATATTTAATTACTTATGAGTAAAGATAAAATGTCATTTTTTTAAATATTAGCTTAATCTAATCTATATTTCCAATATAATTTTTATAAGTTTTTATCTATATATAATTAATAAATTTTTCACCATATAGCCTTCAACTTTCAAAAATTCACCACATTTCCCTTAATCCCTTTTAAATTCACCATACATACCCTTAGTTCTAATAACAACTAATGTTAACTCTTTTCTATTGTTAATTTCTAATTTCATTACTAACCTTATTCGACCCGTTTATCCTATTTGACCACCATCTAAACATCACCTATGCCACCTTTTTTCTCTCTCTCTCTCTCTTACTTTATAACTCTCTTCCCTCTCTTTTGGCTATACGTGGCATTTAATAGTAGTCTACTAGGGTAAATTAGGCCAAATAGCGGTTAATTATAATTTAGTAATAGAAATAAAAAGGTTAATGACTAAAAAGTTGATATTTGTTAAAGTTATTAAGAGTATATGGGTGAAATGTAAATAAATTGAGGATATATGATGGATTTTGAAAAAATCGCAAGGCATAGATGCAAAAGAAAATTACTCAAGAGTCTTTGTTGTAAAATCCGTATCTCTATTATATGCCTCAAATAGCTATCGTCCCCCCCGTAAAATTATTTTTCCGCCCTTCACTTATCAAAAAATGCTTAATTTAAAATATTCAATTCCTTCCCTAATCTACAATTATGTCTAATAAGGAAAGTTAAGATTGTCTAACCGATAGTAAGATGTAATTATGTATGCATAAAACCTTTCCCAAAAAATATGCTGGAAAGAGAAATTTTCAATTGAAAATTAAACCGATATAACTAAACCAATTCCAAACAATTACAAAGTAAGAACTTACAAAGTTTCTTTCTACCTAAACTTCCAATTGTAATTACAATCTTCAAAGAAAATATATCAACAATCCATAAAACATACCAAGAAAAATAAGAGGATATTTATTTTTTTGGCTTTTATAATTGTCGAATGTGTCGATTAGATAATTTATCATTTTATTTATTTAAAGGTTTGTAAGAAGCCGTTGTATCAATTGAGATAACCCATCTCATCATCTTATTTTTTATGTAGAAATATGTCATGATTATTAGATATATTATTTAAATATATGCTTCGTAATTCAAATATATTAAAGAAATAGGCTTATACTCCCTCTCCGTTCTTTCTTTTTGTTGTTCCCTTGTGACTTCCCATTGAGAAATTTCCAATACGTTGTTCCTATTTTGAATCTTTCTATATATATATAATTTATGAATTAAATTTTCCATTAGTTTTGAGTCAAGTAAATAAACGCCAGTCTCTCACACTATTCAGCAGTCATTATTTACCTTTTTATCCCTCAAACTTTTGTCTAATTAATGTCTAATCCCAGAGTAACTCAAAGAGCATTAAATGTGTTCACACTAGTTTGTAGTTACTTTACTCTTTTTACCTCTCAACCTTTTTGTATCAATGGCCGCTTAACATAGAATAACTCAAAGGACTAGAATCTTTATTTTCGCTATTTAATTTTATTTAAAAATAATAAAATCTCGCTAAAAAAATTTAACAGTAACGGCTTCCTCCCGATTCCAAACGGGAACAAAAGAAAAACTGAGGGAGTACCATCCAATTTTTTTCAATGTAATACAAGCGCAATAAATTACACATATATTAAAGAGATTAGCATATATAATCTAATAATATCAATCAATAGTACATTCTCGATACATGTTCGTTATCACATTGAAAAAAAAGTCACAATGATCAAATTAAAACTACAAACAAAATAAGATTAGTGCCTCTAGTGCTTTTTTAATGCCCGCATTGATGTTAATATGCCGTCATACGTATCGCGTGCATATGAGAGGCTAGTAAGTAATTAAAATTTAAAGATGTTGATGGTATCTTTAATTAGTTACTATCTCATATGTACGCGATGCGTGCGAATTCTACATATTAACATCGTAACAAATTAAAGATGCTAATGGGAAAGTCAGTGGACCAAGTGTATCAAGTCAAAATGATGAATCTACTGACATCAGAGAGGAAGACCGTTTTCTTGGTAAAAAGGGGTTCGGGAAAAATTAGAGGTCTAAACTCATATTAGAGGATTCGACTAGTTAAACCCCACTCGCGCGTTTGCTTTCAAGAGAGGCTCAGCCAGTTAATCGAGCCTAAAAGTTGTTTTGAAAAGATAGGGAGCAATGACATCATAGGCTTGGGAAAGATTGAGCTAAATTATATGTATGTCCTAAAGTTCTTGAAAATTACATTTATAAACAACAAAAAGTACGATAATGAATTATGCCATGTCCTTATTAGTCATTTTACACAAATAAGAAGAAATCAACTATCGCCTACTATCAAACATCACATTTAAACAAACAACTAATACAATAAGCTACAACTATCACTTATCCATTATTTGCCAACAAATAGCTGAAAATATTTCCCAATGAACATACTTCATGTAGAAAACTTATTAACCTTGTTTGTTCTTTATTTCTTTAGCTTGTAGCAAGACACAATCAAGTCGAATTACTAATAAATCTTTGTTCTCTTTTTATTTGAGAGCTACCTCATCAGAAGGCGTGATTTAATTTTGCCTACCAAGGGAAAGGAGCCGCGTATTTGATCACCCCATTTTAAGGTTTTATTAAAATATATCTTTTGAAGTCGCCAACAAGTCTTTTTTTAGAGGAAAAATTATAAACCTAATTGGATATTAAAAACTGTGAGAGACATCTTAGGGACTTATCCAATGTCGATTCCTCCGTCCCGACTCCATAGATGGTCAAAATGAACCATGATTGAAGTTCGGGGCGAGTGGTACAACACAAATAATGAACTATGCTGCCCATTCGTCACTTCTACTAAATATCGATTCACAACAAATTTTATAGCCAAAGAATAATCATATAATATTTTTAAGCATTCCTAAAAATATTTAGTCTAGGTTGGTTCAGAAACACATAAAAGACTAAGTTTAGCGACAAGTTATTAAACAATAATATTACAAGGTACCTAAAGGAAGTTGTCCAAATTATCCTAATTAGTTAGGAAACAGCTTCCTTAGGTCTTGTTTAGCAATAATAACATGTGGGTGATAAAAGATATGCTAGACAATCATAACAATATGAATATTATATACAAAAATAAGAGGAAAAGAGATTAAAATGTATTACAAACATGCTAATTTACTTAGATATTTTACATCATGACAATAAATTATTAGTAACTTCAACACAATAAAAACAATAGAATTGTTCAAGGGTCCTCAATAGTATACCCGTGCGTTTTTAGGTCTAAGAGGGTAAATTACCTTCAAGAGGGAGGAATCTTGAAACCAAAAGTACGATGTGATCAAGAACTCGAAAAGATTCATGTATTTGATGTGTTTTGGCATTGGGAAGTTCTTAATATAATTCCTCGTAAGTACTCTAAGTTTAAGTGCTCGAGAAATAATAATTGAAAAGCCGTCCTTTGATTCAGAAATCAAACGTATTTATAGGAAAAGTGGAAAGTGCGCCTCACGCGCCTACCCCGCGCCTGTGCCAGGTTATGTGGCCGGCACATCCACGTGTCGCGCACACGGTGTGCCCGACGCGACTGCACCTAAGAGAGGAAGCGCACACGTGGCACGTGTATTAAAAAAAGATAGAAAAGAAAGATTGTACATCACATGAGTGGTGCGCTAGGCGCAAGACTCCGTGCGAGTCACAAATCCATGTGTTGGGGCGCTAGGTGCAGACTGGTGCGAGTCACAAATCCATGTGTCGCGCACATTGGGCGTGTTTGACACAGAGCCTGACAGACTGCGCTCGGGGCGCACGTGGCGCACTAGGGCGCATCGCCGCGCCCGCCTTCATTTTGCCAACCTTTTTCTTTAAACTTGTTTTAAAAGATATTTTTTATCCCTTAAAATCCGAGGATTGAGTTTTTATGGAATGAAAATCGATTTCAATTATTGTAATATTTATTAAAAATAATAAATAAATAATCGGGCCTTTTTAAAATGTTTTGTGGGCTAAAAATACAATTAATTGTCATGAAAAATTAATCGGGGCTTAATAAGATTTCAAAATACATACCCTTAAACTTATTTTGGGCCTGCTCTTTAGACGTCTTTCCATTGGGTCGCGCTAACTAAAAACCGCGATATATTTCATCATTGGACCCTTAAATGGGGAGACACAATTATGTGTCTATAGAAGCCCCCACTTTGACCGAGGTTTGTAAAACCAAAAGTCAAAGTATACGTGTTTAGACGCGTAATGACTCGGGATACTCGCAATCCAAAATCACTTTACGCCGGTACTGCAAAACAAGCAAAAGTTTCTGTATCGTACATGTGCAAAGATATTTGCAAAAATAATCGTAAGTTTACAAAAATGATGATATGTGGAAAAAAGGAATCGCGAGCTATTCGGGTCCGCTCATGGTCGGTGTGGAGCCGCATCCCGCTCCGTGGTCGTAAGCAAAAGTAGCTTAAGGTCAAGGGCTGCTTCCGCTCGTCTTTGTTCTTCAAGAACACGGTAACTATGTATTAACGCTTGTTTTCCGCCGTCTTGGTTCGTAATGGGGTCCGCACCTGCACTCTGCTGTTTTTCGCCGTTCTTTGGTTTGTAATCGCCCGCACCTAACGGCCGCTTTCCGCCGTTTCGCTTGTTTTCCATCAAGCCCTGTTTGTAATGTAGTCCTTGCACTCCACCCGTCGGTTTCCGCCGTTTCTGCTTGTAATGGTCCGCAGCACCCACCCGTTGTTTTCCGCTATTTCGATTTGTAATGGTCCGCAGACTCACCCGTTGTTTTCCGCCGTTTCGCTTGGTGCGGGTCCTTTGCACTCCACCCGCTTGTTTTCCAATGTTTTCGCTTTGTAATGGTCCGCATACCCACCCAAGCATTTTCCGCCGTTTCGCTTCATAATGGTCCGTGACCTACCGCTGTTTTCCGCCGTTTCGCTTTGTAATGACTGTGCGTGATCTAACGGTTGTTTTCCGCCGTTTCGCTTCATAATGGTCCGCACCCAATGGTTGCTTTCCGCCATTTCCGCTTGTAATGGTCCGCATACCCACCCTGCTGTTTTCCGCCGTTCAATACCGGGTACCGTATATACAAAAAGAATACACGTATATGGCTGCACAAACAATTGTGGACATGTACGTGTCCCGTGACGCTGTGGGTGCTAAAGTGTATGAATAGGAAAAAGACTCGACCTATAAAGAAATGCTCTCTAATTCTACTCTGCATACATAAAGGTGCTATCGTGTGCATACGTGCATGCGTGTGTGCGTGTGTGACAGTATCGATGATTGATGCTAGAATCCTATAGCTAAGGACGAAGGATGCAACGCCGGACACGATGCTCGTATAATGCGAGATGCAAAGAATGTAATGCACAAATGCAGGTGTAATGACGCTAATGCAAAGATATGATATGATGCTTTGTTGCTCCTTCAAGCTCAATTTTTCGTTTAGAAAATTGTTTTCGAAAAGGAGAAACGTGGGAAGCCCCCAAGGATGATCAATGTGTTATGTTTCGATTCAAAACTTGTTGTAAATCCAATCTTCATTTGGGCTTTGTTACCTGCCTAAGTGGGCTTCCATAAAATAGTTAGGATCTCGTAGAGGTCTCTGGAGCCCACAATCTTTTGTATGGACTGGTGATGAAGTCCTTATCAAGGTACACATGGAACCTAAGTGAAAGAGGAGAGTAAGGTGGTTCCCAAGGATGATCATTCAATTAATAGACTATGTCGATTTTGAAATACGCTATAGAATGAGGGCTCCTCATAAAGCCGTTTTAAGTTCAAGTTTTGTATGCCAAGGGCCTAAGTGAGCCCACGAATAGATGTCATATTGGATTTAAAAACCCTGCATTTCATGTATGGACTCGTAATGAAGTCCTTACTGCTAACAGTCTGACTTGGGGTCTATGATTTTCCGTGGCGACCTCGGATGAAGCCCCCGCAGACAATGGAGTCGATGAAGCATCCAACTTGATTGCTTGATTTTGGAAGATATCTCACAATGCTAAGGGAAAGCTTCGACCAAATATCTCCATATGTAGTTCCTAAGGCGCAAAAGGCAAGAAGGCCAAATAAAGGAACATTCGCTAGGACGAGGCGCCATTTTCATACTACCGAAAGTGCTTGGAAAGGGTTATGGCTAAAGTTACTTGGGTTTAATTGGCTAATGAATGCTTAGAAAACAATAGGCGGACAAGAATAGGAAAGGCAACAGCAAGAATGAATCAACTCATGCAATCAAAGTAGGCTAATGATGTAAGGTTCAAATCCCAAATTAGTTCTAAAGGTAGGAATAAGCATTGAAAATTCATGATTTTTCCGCGATCGCGCTTTCTCATGGGCCTAGGCGAGCCTTAAAATATGTTCTTTCGAATTAAAATGTCTGTGTTCAAAAGCAGACTCGCCGACGACTCCACGATGGAATCGAGCCGGCCGTAGCTCAAAGATTTTTTAACTATGGCTCAAAGATTTACTTTGGAGCCATTTACAATGAATTAAGCATTGATTTGGAGAGGTCTGGGCAAGGGTGGATAATCATGTCGCTTTTAGTTCTGGGTTTGGTGCTGGCCTGACCAGTGGTGAGGTTTTGCCGTATCTTTGAAGGTAATCAAAATTCGTAGTTCAGCTAATGAATGAGAAGGTGCCCGACTTCTTTGCCTAAGTCGCCCTTATGGATTTTCGACCTAGCGGGCTTTTGTTTGGTTTCAGGGCTTATCGGGATGCGATATGCAATGCCATTGGCTCTGGTGCATAAGGTTTATTACGATATTCAAGTTGGAGGCTTTAGAATCGACTATTGAAGGTTTGGCAAGGAAGTACTTTTGACAAAGTTATTGATGGGCTTATTTGGTAACACTCTTTTTTTTTTTTTAATATATTTTGCACTTTTTCATCATTTTTTACTATTGCATTTTTTAATTATTTTCCTTTACATTTAGAATTGTCACAAATGTACTTCCCAAGGTGCAGGTTAAAGGGGGATGGATGTTATGTATTTCGGTATTTGCTCGCCATGGTTTCTAGATGGGCTTCGGGTACCGTAAAAGGCTTTCATTTATGACTTTCCATCTTTTTAGAGATTCGTCATGATCAAAGATTTAATCACCATATACCCCTCGCTTTCTTAATGTCGAGGGATACCGCGGCCCGGAGCCCTATAATGCATGTTCGAATTCAACAATAAGTATTAGTAACATCGAAGTCGAGTTTAATTGCATGTGAGGAGCCGTGTTTGCCTTCGTGTGATACTGTGAGTACCCCAACGCCCACATCCTCGTCGGAAGCACCATCGGCACAAAGTGCTCCAACTTTCATCTTCTATCATGAGTATGTCTTCATAAGGAAATTCATATTCTTTGCGAGATTCGTCTACACAGTGGAAATCTCGCTAGGAAGTCCTAAACGGCTTTGCCTTTGATGGATTTATTAGGATAAATTTTAAGTCAAATTCCTACAACATTACTACCCAACGGGAGAGTCTACCATTAAGGGCCGTTTTTCTGAATAAGAACTTAAGAGGGTCTAGCCGCGATACTAATATGGATTATGTGAGTGAGCATATAATGCCTATGTTTTTTAGTGGGCCCGCATCAGCGGAGACAAAGTTTTCTTAGTGAGCAGAACTAGATTCATAGTCCAGAGCTTTTTACAAAGGTATTAAATGGTGCACTCTTTCCCATCAACCTCTTGTGCTAACATAGCCCCACCAAGCGTCTTAGTCATAGTCAACAGTCCGAAAGGTATTGCCAAAAGGCAAAAGCACACAGTGGATCGGATAAGCATTCTTCGATTCACAAAGGCTTTTGCAATATAATCCCATTCTAAGAAATGACACTCTTTTAAGCTTTTTAAAGATAGGCTCACACACCATGGTCAGCTTAGAGATGAACCTACCGATGTATTGATTTGCCTAAGAAACCCCTTATCTCGCTTTT